>OZ018337.1:4490107-5090107 GCA_963969495.1 Ceratothoa steindachneri
GATCTGACCAAATATTACTGAATAAATGACTAAATACAGTACATGACAAATATATTGGTGCAAAGTAATTTTAAATCTTAGTATTTTAAATAATAATATAAAAATAAATAATTTTAATTTTTTTTGACAGTTTTTATGTTACTATAACTTAAATATTTATATTAAGATCCAAATAATAGAAGTTAAATAAATTAAGGAATCCTTTTACTTTGTTTGAGCTGTTCATCTCTGGAATTTGAAAGACAATTTTTACCGAAGTTTGTCTAAGAAAATTTAGATATTTTTGGAATTTATTGAAGGTGCCACTAATTCAGAATTATTCATTTTAGTATGTAACTTTTTCATTAAAAAATTACATTTTCCGAAAAGTTTTCCTCACTGATATTTTTGTCTAAATATATTTCTACCCTCTCCTCTAAATTAAAGCAAATGAATTGTTGGGGATTCTGTTTCGTCATTCCAATTAAAATCAATATCTCTGAAAATTACAGCTCGATCCACATAAAACATTATTTTTCTAAATTTTCAAGTCGAAACCTGAAATTTTTTAATACACAGTTCAAAATTGAAGTAGAAGTTTTTCCCTAAATTCAAGGAAAATTTGATTTTATGATGATATTTATTAATAGGAAAATGAAAGCATTATGGTAAAGATGATTTGCGATTAAATCGATTGCACTTTTTTGATTTAAGAGTGAGTTTCTTTTATAAAAATCACCAGGTTTTGTTTCATTAAAACCTTTAGCAATATTTTGCGATCTACTTTAAATAACTTTTTACTGCCATAATTTCACCTAATATCTCTTAATAATTTTCAAATCAATAAAGATAGGAAACAATTTCCATCTTTTTTGGTTAAGTTGAAAGTTAATAACTTCCAAAGAGCAAATAAGTGGCAAGAAATGACGTGGAAAGTTATTCATTTAAATACGAGGGGCGGTCAATAAGTTTTGAAATTCGCATATAAGAAAACGAGATATGAGGAAAAGTTTGTTATTATTTTTCAATATAACTACCCTCGACTTCAATGCACTTGCGCCACTTGTCCTTGAGGCGTCGAATTCCTGCAACCAGAAATCTCCTGACTGCTGTTCAATCCACTCCTAGATGGCGAGCTGGACATCTTCATCATCCCCAAACCGGCGTCCACGCAGTGCAGCCTTGAGCTGGTGAAATAAAAAGTAGTCGCTATCGGGACTGTAGGGGAAATGGTTGAGCTCCTAAAATCCACAGTCACGCAGGGCAGCTTGTGCAACTCTGGCCTTGTGGACTTTGACGACGTTAAAGTCGATCATGGGACGTGAGGTTTCGTGAGGTTTCTAGGGACCCAACGGGCAGAGACCTTGGTCATAGCCAAATTATCGTGGATGATGTTGATAACACTTCCATGTGATATTCCAAGTTCTCGCTCGATTTATTCGACCTTCACCCGTCGATTTTCGAGGATCATCTTCTTCAAACGGGCCATATTATCCTCGTTGGTTACGTCTGATGGGCGTGCTGGACGGGGGTCATCTTTAAGGGACTCACGACCATGGCGGAATTCCCTATTCCAACGAGCAATGGTTGCATAGGAAGGGGTGGTGTCGGTGTACACTGCAACCATTCGTTCATTGATCTCTTTTGCATTCTTGCCTTCTTGGTCAAACATTTGATCACTGCGTGGTGCTTAACCTTCTTCATTGTTGAAAAATTTGTGACTGAATATCTAAAATCAGCTACTGCTTCTTAAATAGACGAGGCAGGAGCGGGCGGTTGCAGGTCCTGACTTGTGATAACTTGTCATAACACGCCCACAAACAGCGATCCCCCTTCCTCTGTTTTGCCTTACCAATTCGCAAAATTTATTGACCGCCCCTCGTACACTAGTTTTCGCAGGAATTTTGTCTTGTAAAAGGAACTAAATGGCCTGGAGTGATAAGATAAATATGAGTGGCTCCTAGTGAGAAATTGAGAGCCTTATAAAATAAAGTAATTTTTTAGACACATTAGGTCAGAATGTTCACAACACTAATTGATATATATATATATATATATATATATATATATATATATATATATATATATATATATATATATATATATATAAGGGAATCGATACCCCACCCTCACAATTGAGCTACTGGTGTGTAACCACAACGTCCCTTGCATTGGAGGCGTGATAGCCCGATCACTCAACCTCCTTCGCTCTCACCCCTCGTCTTGAAGAGAAGCTGAGCGGCCGCCCTAGATCATAGTATGCACTAATCAGCCTCAGGTCGGACCCCAGACCCTAACATGGATTAAAACAGCAAGATTTCCACTAAGAGTATATTCAATTCCAACGCATATGCAAAATCAGAGGAACGTCGTCCTAAAGTCATAAGGTCCCTTAGGACCAGCTGAATGACGCTGTGAGAAAAACCGTTAGATGAGGAGACTTCATGAAGCCTGTCGACGCATTTCCCTCCTCCTTCCCCTACCCCCAGTTGGGTAGCAAAGTATAAAATCAAATAACTTTGGAAAAAGGTGGTAGATTACATTAGTCATCAAAGCAAAGTCATCAAAAGGGAAGTTTAATAAGCTCATCGGGAGCCAGTTCCTGGTGTTTACACCGAAGCTAGAAGCCTGTGAGAGGTAGAGCGTTAGAAAGATCTAGAGAGAAAATAACGGCAAAGAGCCCCGCAAATCAACGGGAGAATCTAAAAACAAGCTTACCTTCGAGCCAGTATCTGGTGGTCACACCGCACTTTAAGTTATCTTCTTTTAAGAAGCAAGTTTAACTAACTCTCTTCAGAGAAACCCCCTATCCTGGTTTATCCTAAAACACAGAGATAGTCCTCGCCCTTAAGGAATACTCCTACGTCAACTTTCTCAAGCACTGCCCTTAGTCAAATGATTCACGCATTGACTCATCGCTCGTCAATGCGAATTATTCCCAGAGTCACCCCGAAGAGTAGAAGAAACATTCTTTCTCTGTCCCGTGGTGAGATCATTTCCTCCAGAAGGCCTGCGTCTCTCCATCTGCCACGCGCTCTGAGGTCCTCTGCGGTTGTAAAGCATTTCTCCTTCTGCTCATCTTGAAGATGATCGACGCGTTGGCCCGGAAACAATATTCTTGAGGTAACAACAATTGAGTTAAAGGTCAGACTCAAATCCGATTCTCGTGGAATCTCGTAAGGTATTTAAACCCCTGGTATCTCTTTCTTTGAGGTCAGTTGCATTTAACATTGCAGTGAACTGTGGTTCAACCAATAATATAACTTCAAGTATGTAATTTAGAAAGCCTCACTTAAAAATTTGTTTAATTCATTTTTGTGTATTTAGTTTGTTAAATTTCATTGGTTTATGTTTTTAATTGAAATTTTAGTTTCTTAGAAACAATTTTTTTTATTCAATCCTCTAAACGCTGAGCAAGGCACTAAGAACCCTCAAATATTAACGTAATGATAATAATCAGAATATAATCAAATATAGCACTCTTAGAGAGAAAACTTAATCACGGAGATTTGAAGTACGTAAATATCCCATACGTACGAACAAGATCTACTCGGTCCTTCCTATACCACGACAATATATATATATATATATATATATATATATATATATATATATATATGGGTAAACATTGCGAGAGGTAACACGTATATAAATATAAATATTTGGTTAAACCACGTAGGAAAAAAGAAAGATTGATTGGAATATCGTACTTTCCTTATGCTTTCACAATGGCATAAAACATAGAGAGACCGTATTTATACAAAGCAATGTTTTCTTAATAAGGTCATTATCTTATGACCTCTGAAAACTTTGATTTAAGAAAGAAAGATAGGAATGGATCTAAATAAAACTTAAAGGGGCTAATATTTACATTTCTCTCCTTTGCGCTGGAGATTAGGAACGATTGAAAGATATTTCTGCAAATAAAATCATTTAAATGCATTATGGTATCTGCTTTAGACCAGTTAAACTGGTTACTCATCTTAAGCCTGTGGACGGCCAAAACATTTTTTGAATATTCCTTAGATACCTCATTTTGATGTTGCTTAACTCATATCGAGATAATTTTAGAAGCTTGACCTAAATAGCATAAATTACAATCCAAACAAGGTATACTATATATTACAGTATTATCATCCCTTGGGCTGTGTGATAGAACGGTCTGAGGCCGCTTTAATTCAGCCTCTATCACATCTTAACAATGCTTACCCACATGCTTACCCACGTGCATCCTGCCTGCGAGAGGAAGCAGAAGCGCGTTATCTTCCATCATAGCCAATGTTTAATCAGGGAGGTTCACTCCCCCGTTTCGCTTCCATACGTCGATCTCGCACAGTTTGAATTAGGCTTATGGGCAGATAAGGTATTTTCCCAGGCGCCACTGGGACATTCCCCCGAAGGCCCCACTCAATTATCACCTACGCCATGGAGATGGCTCCGTTTATTTATACCATAGCTTTTCCCAATTTAAGCAGATCCAGAATATCTTCGTGAGGCATCAAGCTGATCCGGTCTCCCTTGTGACCTAGGAACTCTGCCGAAAAACCCCTTATTGTCCAGAAGAGAACAATATCCCTTGAGTGCCAAGGTTTGTTTCCTTTGAGACGCCAAGTCAACGAACCCCCCCTGTTGTTCAAAAAGAGAACAACGTTAGAACAGCCATTGTTCTTTGAGCCCGTTTGACAGGAAACGGTTCTCACCCCCCCCCCCTGTTGTTCAGAAAGAGAACAACGTTAGAACAGCTATTGTTCTTTGAGCCCGTTCGACAAAATACGGTTTTCTACCCCTCACTGTTGTTCAGAAAGAGAACAACGTTAGAACAGCCATTGTTGTTCAAGCCCGTTCGTCAAGAAACTGTTCTCGTCCCAAGACATCACGTCAGGATAATCTAATTTTCCCCTTTTCAACGTTCTTCAAGAGAACGCTTGGTTTTAACAATAACCTTCATTGTTCATCTAGAACATCTCCGATTTGCTGTCACAAGGATCGCTCGTACTTACGAGTCCATACCTTGCTCTCACTCCTCAAAGACAGTCCTTCCCCCTCGTTAAGAAAACCCGCCGAGGAACCCTTCTGCTGGAAATCGCAAGTGGACTGAAGATTCCTCCGCATCGTCTTCCTCTGCACAACAACTTTATAATTACGTAAGCTGAGCATTACCTTTAATCATTTAACCTTTTGTCCACGCAACCCTGTGCTTTAAATGGTTTTGCGAACCATTCCTCCATTTATTTTTTTTGTTTGTTTACCTTTTTAATTCTCTCCAAATCTTAATCCTCAGATTAGTCAGATATTCCCACGACCCTTTTTCATTCCCCCTTTATGTAAACATTTTCTTTGTGTGTTGTTGATAGTTTAATTAATAAAACTCTATTTTATTAATGGTAGCCATATTATTTATCGTTGTGCCCCGTTCCACTTCTTAAGCATATTAAAGATAAATAAGCCTCTCCAGGCCCCACCCCCCTTTTGGACTTACCTCGGTCAATCAGATTACCACGCACTCGAAATATTAGAATAATTCCCTCAACGAATAGTTATATATGGTATATCGTCGAGAGCCTATTCTACAACAGGCTTTTTTATTAACATTTTTTAATGTATAATTGTATTTAAAAATTAAACTTATATTAAGTTCTTTTAACATTAGTACTATATACAATAAATTATCATGGTAATGTCAAAGTCCTATGGTGTGTAAATGTTCCGTTTTCCCCACCTTGCGGGTCTAAAAATTTTTTAGCTTTATACATCCAGTTTTTCAAAAAATATTTCCGGTAACATCATTCTTTCTCAAATTAAAGTTGCAGAGGCCCCAAAAAATCATATAGGGAAAACATTGCTTTGTATAAATAACGTGTCTCTCTATTTTAATAGCCATTGTGAGTTTAAAATTGTTAAGATAACGAAAGTACTATATATATATATTTATATATATATATATATATATATATATATATATATATATATATATATATATATATATATATATATATATATATATATATATCCATTATAATTTATTTTTATTATCAAAATGATAACGATTTTGTGTCCAAGAGAATGTTTTTGAGGAGAGCTTCAGGCAAATATATCGAGGAATCTCATAAAGAATGGCTTAGGATACTCAGGAAAAGGACCGAATAACTTTCTTGAAATTGTTGCAAATCTTTATTTTCATCGTACTTTTTAATAATTTGTTTTGTCAAATAGTGCCTGATCATTTTTCAGCGTTCAATTTGGTGACCCTCATTTTTTGGCTGGGACTCTCTCTATAATTGTCGAAATTTGAGCATTGCTTTTGTTTTCAGGATGTTATGGGTTCATGTTACTTAAAAATCCATCCAAATTATTAATAATATGAGTTCCTTGAAATTTCGTCGTTATCTATATATAGGAATAACATACACAGGAGTGAGCACTAACTCTCTCAAATCCTAATTTTTTCCACATATCCAAAAATTATGAATTGTGTTTGACTGTAGTTTTTGGACGTCTGTTAAGGTATATGCTGTATGCAATAATTATTTTTGCGATTTAATTGTATTTTAGACATGTATCTTATAAGAGATATTCGATCCTAACAGGTTAAAATACTATTATATATATATATAAATATATATATATATATATATATATATATATATATATATATATATATATATATATATATATATATATATATATATATATGAAATGAAAAACTCACAAAGTATCACGTGAGGGTAGCAAATGAATGCAATATGCCGCAGGAAAAAATGAAAAGGTGTTTCCAAGTACTTTCGAAATTTATTATGTTCCTCATCAAGGATAACTACAAGAAATAGTATTATATTAGAGGTATATACGAAAGAAAAGTATGAAAGACCGCCTCAAAAACAAGAAATCACTAATGAGGAAGAGGGCAGGGGGAAGGTAAAAAAACACATTAAGAATTACAAGAAACAGGTAGTAAGGTCAAACTAATTCGAAGGAAAGGGTAACAGATTCAAAGAAATGGAGATAGCCTAACGAGGGAGATTATAAGACACGATGAGCAAAAGGGGGGAAAATACAATGCACAAAACAGAGCAGTGACATTTAAAAAATAAAAAATAATAATAAAAAATTAAAATAAAATAGGGGCCACATAACTAAAGAAAGTATATACAAAAAAACTAGGAACGAAAGACAAAACTAATTTCTTTGAGTATTAATCTTTTAATTATAGCATCTATTTTATATAAACCAGGGGAAAGGTTAAAATTATCACTTGGAAACACCTTTTCATGTTTTCCTGCGGGCTATTGCATTCATATATATATATATATATATATATATATATATATCTATATATATATATATATATATATATATATATATATATATATATATCTATATATATATATATATATATATATATATATATATATATATATATATATATATATATATATATATATTATAGATTGTTACATAACTGTTTATGAAGGGGAGAAAACCAGTATTAGTTAAGAACAAAGATAAACGGGTATTAAATAAAGTGGATTCTTTCCCCTAGCCGTCCTTCATCCGCGTCTGTCTCCACTCGCTTCATTCTATGATGGAATGTTGTGCTTAATATCCGTATGATCAGATCTATTCCTAAGAGGCTAAGATCATTGAACCTTACTTGCATCTAGAGATGAATAGCCTGACACATAGACGCCCATAATCATAACTAAATAATTCCCACAGCAATTTAATCAGCGGAATCAAAGCCTCGTGGAATTTGTTTATCCATTATTTAGATTAAATTTTAGCGCTACAAATATCCATTAATAATATTCAGGTTAGGGCTCTGTTGAAGCGCTCGAGAAATTTCGATTGATTCTTTCATTTTTCCTTTGTTTCAGGTTGTGATGGTGGTGAAGAATAATGGGAGAGGGATTAAGTTGGAAAAAGGGTCCTTTACAGAAATTAAATAAGGCGAAATAGGAATAAAGGTGGTCTACTAAAAAGAATATAAAAAGTGAAGGATAAAAGGACAGGTGAGTTCTTATGTTTAGTTAAGTGGTTATGAGAAAAATGGCGAGGAATAACAGGCTGAAAGTAGATTTTTAAGAAGAGATAGGTGCTAATTTGAAGTGAAAAGAAAGAGAGTATTCCCAACATTTGTAGGAGAAAAATCAGAACATATATGGGTAAAGGATCAGATCGAAGACTGGGGGATATGTATGGGTAGAGGTGAAATATACAGATTTGGAAATAAACATGAGTTTGACAATAAGCCTTTGGATGTTTAGAGGCTTAGATAGAACAGAGCTGAGGTGATCTAGGGATGAAGATGTAATAATGAAGAAATTAGATCATGTATTCTTATGGATTGAGTTAACGGAAAACTACGCAAAAATGAAAGATTATTTTAGGATTAAGAAAAAGTAAAGAGAGAAGATGAGTTACTTCTTGGTTACATATGAAAAGTTAGAGTCAGAATATAAAAAGACACTGAGAAAATCTATGCTTAAGTGGAAAGCTAGAGGATTTCCTGTGTTGGAGCAGGTAAATATAACTGAAAGTGAGAAATAGACGGTGTTGCCAGCTGGTGGGACTAATAAATTAGATTATGAAACAGTAAAAGAAATTTCGAAGAAAGTATTTGAGGATCTTAGAGAGAATGAGAAAGCGGAATGCTATACTAGTTATGCAACAGATTTTTATTGAAGAGAGAGGATGCAGTATGTTGAGAAGGAGATGAAGGGATGATCACAGTAGCAGAATATATAGAAAAGGGAGGAATAAAAGGAATCCGGTAAATAGGGAAAGAGGCGTGAAAGTTGGTGTAATCTGTTGTTCTGGTTTGGCATTGGGCAAGATAGTATTGTTGAATTATAAAAACAATTGTGAGCAGGAAGAAATAGAAGGTAAAATGAAGCTAGGAGTAAAGAAACAGCAGAATAATGAAAAATGTAATTAAGTTGATTCAATATTAGATAATTATTGCATGTCAACAATATGTGGGTGTGAGGGAACAAGCATGTGATGGAAAAATAACGTTTGCTTTTTAGCATTACCTCCAAGTGATGGTCCTCTTTGCAACTTAGAAGCATGTTTGGTAAGTTTAGAAGCGTGAGAAATAACAGGAGTGGGCTGAGGAATGCAACTCTAATCAACCTAGGTATTCACCCAAGGAGTTTCCCTCACAAACTTCTGCCTTTTCAGCCATGCAGGGATCGCCTGAGGCAAACGCCAATCAAAGCCTCGTTCGCATTACTCAAACGATGGATGATAGTCCCCCCCCTTTCTATGTGGTAAACTCCCTCACTCCAGGCGTGCATATTTACCCGTGTCGCCAGGAACCGAGGAGATTGTGCGAGAAAAGCTCACGTCGAACAGACTATGTTCCCTCTCCTCGATTCGGGTTGTCATACGCCGAAGGCAAGGACTCTGCGGGATAAATCGAATATCCCTCCTGGATTAGTCAAGAATCCTCTCCCCGTTAAGTACAACAGTCTGACTCCATGTAGCGTCTCCATTTCCAAAGATGAACCCAAGTCTTGTCCCAAAGGCTTTATTGAAGATAGATCTTTGCGTAATACCCCGTAATTACGCACAATCGTCCAAACAACTCGTTTTGACTTCTCAGAAGTAACTCCCCCTCCATTTTTTCGAAGGAATTCTATCGGAAGAATTCACAGTCTCCAGTCTTGAAGGCTCTGCCCTCCCCACTCCTCCCTCATTTCAAAGGAATATTTCAACTACGAGCAAGTGACCCTAGGCCCCGTCGAAGTGAGCTCAACCTCCATTCCCCACTTCGCAGGACACGACCATCGTCTTCCCTCTCCATTTGTACAAGGTATTGTAAAAGATATTTTAGCTTCTCCAATTATAATTGCCGCCTACCGTTTCCTCATTATCATTGTGTGTTTATTAAGTCAACAAGTAAAGCCCAATTTTAATTCCATCCTGCCGACCCATTTTATTGCAATGAAATACCTAGTTTTATTAGTTGCCGTTGACCACTTTAACGATTTGTCTTATAGTATGTCTTGTTATTGTTGTATCATTTTACCTAAATTATTAATATTTATTAAAGTCTATTTTGTCGACTACTTTACTTTCAACCTATGGGCTCATCCTAGCCGTGTAGCAGGCCTGTAACTAAATGAAACTTAAACACTTAGCCAATAAAGTGAATTAAAGTAGCTCTATTGGATTAGCTGTCCCTTAAGAGAATCCGACCTAGTAATCTGACCCAGCCGACCAAAAAGGATTAAAAAGAAACCCCGCGCACTCTAAATTCGAATGTACTAGGTATATGTATGGTATATAGAAACCTCTTTCACGACATTTAGTAATATACTCCTATATATATTATATATATATATATATATATATATATATATATATATATATATATATATATATATTTATTATAAAATTTGGTGTCAAGTGTGTTAGGTGGATTTAAAAGGGTTTTTTTAGATCTTTTAAAGTCCCCTCTAATTAATTTTCGTGTTTTAAGTGAAAAGGCTAAAGATTTGATTAAGGGTTTAAGGAAAATAATTTCCCATTTAAATTTTAAAGTCCCCGTACTAAATTCTCAAGCGTAAAATTTCCCAGGCGTATTAAGTAGACTGACCCTTTTCTTTTGTGCATTGGGACTCAAATAGTTCTTGTGTGTTGGTAAAATTTTGCGCACACGTAGTTGGTCCACATTGGCATGATTTTAGAACAAACGAACCTAAGAAAAATTGAAAAAATTGCTTCGTTCGAAGTTTTTAAGACGCAAGGTGAATCTCTAAGCCTGTCGGGAAGAGAATTAATAGAATATATTCAAAATGAAGAAAGACATGTTAGGGAAGAAAAAAGTAAAGAGAAGCTTGAACTAGCAAGAGATGAAAGACAACGTAAACTAGAAAGAGAAGAAAGACAACGTGAAATAGAAAGAGAAGAAAGACAACGTTAACAGTAAGAAAGGCAACAAATACGCTAGCACGAAGTGGAAATCAGGCAAGCATTAGCAGAAACATAATCTATGAGTAGCAGATCAGAAGCCCCGCTAGGTGTCCCCCTTAAACTCCCTATATTTAAGGAGGGCGAGGAATTTTTCTCATTTCTTACGCATTTTGAGAATATTCTCAAAATCAATGACATCGATTTGGAAAGAGAAGGAGTAGCAAAATTGCTCCACTTACTCAACTCGAAATTGAGAGATATCTTCACATCTCTTTGCCCACAGAATGCACAATTGATTATTCCAACCTCAAGGCTGAATTACTCGCAGCCCATAATATGACCCCTGATTACTACCGCCATAAGTTCCGTGGCGGTAGGATTCTACCCGGTTAAACTTTCCGGCCGTTCAGGTGTACCCTCCGAAGAAAACTTAAATTTTGGCTAGAGTTTACAAAAATTTCCTCCGATTATGAGTCCTTATTGGATTTTTTTTATCGAATCACTCAGTAGCTTCACTGCCCCCAGAGATCCGCGCAGCCATGAAGGACCGGCGTTGCCAATCCTTCAAGGAATGCGTTGAAGAAGCGGATGTCTTGGCGGCGAGTCATAATTTGTTCCCTAAAGATTCCAAAAAGCCCTCCCTACCGTCCCCTAAATCGAAAAACGGAAATCCCAAATTTAATCAAAATTCCAAGTCGAAGTTCGTGAAAATTCCAGGCCGCTACAAACCAAGAAGTTTTTCCTGCACTGAACTACGAGACGTCAAGCCCCCTTTCCAGTCTTCCAAAGAGACCCATTGTATGCTATACGTGCGAAGTAGCAAACCACATAAGTTCAAACTGGCCCCAGAACTCTAAATTTCGGAACAACTTCCTTAAACAGGTTCACCAAGTAAGAGCCGCTACCGCTCCCCCTCTTCTTCCCGTTGAGCTCTCCGTTCCTTCATCTCTCCAAGGTGCGCCGGATCAGCAAGTGAATTTTATTTTTAACAAGAGCTCACCAGGAGCCATAAAATTTCAGAATGGCAGTGTAAACGGCTGTTGTACTTCCACTATCGCCCGTGATACAGGGTGTACGTGCATCATTGTGTCTAAAAAGCTTTCCCCTGTGGCCCCTTTTCTTTAAGGTAGCCCTAAAGGAAAAAATCTGGAAGAGTAAGATCAGATGATCGTGGTGGCCAAGAAACGTCACCTAAACGTGAAATTAACCGACCAGGGAAGGCTGCTCTTAGTGTTGCCATGGTTTATCTCGCTGTTTCTAGGGGCACTCCATCTTGTTGAAACCACATATCCTGCATATCCAAATCTTCCGGTTCTGGCAATAAATAATCATGTATCATTTCTCTGAAGTGTCCCATGTTACTGTCACTGTTTTTCCGTCAGCATCCTCGAAGAGTAGGGACCAATTATTCTCGAACTGGTTATGCCGCACCAGTCCGTAACATTCTGTTCATGAAGAGGCTGCTCGTGAATTATCATGGGGTTTCCAGCACAACAGAATCTGCAATTTTGTTTATTAACGTATCCAGTAATGTGAAAATTGGCTTCATTGAACATGATTAGAGCGAGGTGAAAATCGGATCATTTGTTAGTCCCAAAAATGCGCGTGAAAAGTTTCTTCTTTTTTTGTTGATTTATTTTAATTTTGTTTGGATGAAGTTTTAATTCTTTTATTATGATACGTTGCAATGATGTTCGAGAGATTCCTAGATTGGTTGATATGCACGATATGTGGTTTCAACAAGATGGGGCGACACCACACACAGCGAGAGAAACCCTGGCAACACTAAGACTGCCTTCCCTGGTTGATTAAGTTCTCGTTTAGGTGACGTTTCTTGGCCACCACAATCCCCTAATTTTACCCCTCTAGATTTATTCCTTTGACGATACCTTAAATAAAAGTTATAGGTAAATAAAACTAATAATCTTCAAGAATTGAAAAAAACATCATTGAAGAAATCGACAAAATCTCTCCTGATGTTTTGGAAAATGTCATGGAAAATATGATGCAAAGAATCCACCATTCTTTTAACAATAATGGAAAACAGTTGAAGGATATTATATTTAAATAATAAAAATCCAAGATCGACTTTTTCATTTTATATATCTCCAACTTCTATAACTTAATTTGTTTTGTGTTATTAATTTTTAAATTTGTGAAGTAACCTTTGAGCCACCCGTTATTATTCAAAGACCTCCGAAAATTCCGTTGATAAAATGTAATGTCATAGGTTACATATTACTCCCATTCCTTTCCACTCTGATCTCCTTATCCTTCTGCTTTTCCTTTATTGGGAGACTACAAATAGGTGTCTGCGGTCCTCAATTGACCAAATACTTCTCTATCGTATTTACTTAAACTAGCTTTGAGTAGGTGTGGGGAGGTTTGCGGTCGGCAATTCCGCAAATGCTTTCTTCTCATACTTCTTTGGATTATCCTGGAGTATGTCTTAGGGTGTTTGATGTCCAAAAATCCTAATATTATTCCTTATCTTACTTTCCTAAATAGCCGAGATTATATATTAGAGTGTTTGCGGACCGCACCTCCACATATCTTCCTTCTATTTCCTTAGACTAGCCTCAAGTAGCTCTTAGGGTATTTTCGGTTCGCTATTCCCAAAATGCTTCGGTGATACAGGTCTCACGGAGGTCATAGGGTGTTTGCGGTTCGCAATTCTGCGAAAAACTTCTTTCTCCTTCTAATGTAAAAGAGCCTCGAGTAAGTCTTATGGTGCTTACAGTCTGACATTCCGCAAATGCATCCTTTTCTTACTTCCTAAAACTAGCCTCGACTTGCTGTTAGGTCGTTGGCAGTCCACAAACGGCAAATGCGTCATACTTCAACTTTATTTTAGTAGCATCGAGTAATTCTTATGGTGCTTGCAGTCCGCAATTACACAAATGCTTCCTTCTTTTACTTCCTTCACCTAGCCTAGATTAGCTCTTACAGTGTTTTAATTCTGCAATTCCACAAAAGATTGTTTCTCTTACTTGATTTAAATAGTCTAACTTAGGTATTAGGCTGTTTGCGGTTTGCAGTTCCGAAAATGGTTCTTTCTCTTTCTTAATAGCCTAGTTTTGAGTAGGTATCAGTGTATTTGTGGTCCGCAATTCCGTAAATGCTTGCTTCTCTGACTTTCTGATAGTAGCCTAGATAAGTTCTTAGTGTGTTTGCGGTGCAATATTTCGCAAAGGCTTCCTTCTCTTACTTCCATAAAAGAGCATCGAGTAGATGTTAAGGTGCATTCGGTCTGCAACTCCGTAAATGCTTTCTTTATTACTTCCTCAAACTAATCTCGATCAATTCTATTGGGGTTGGCAGTTCTCAAGTCGCAAAGATATCATTCTCTGACTTCATTTAACTACTTTTGAGTAGGTCTTCTGGTGGTTGAAATCCGCACTTCCGGAAAGCCTCTACTCTCTTAAATCCTGAAACTAGCCTAGAGTAGGTCCTAGAAAGTTTTCCGCCCGCAATTCAGCAAATCTTTTTGTTTCAATTCTTTAGATTAGCCTAGCGAAAGTCTTAATTTGCTTGGGGCCAGAAATTACTCAACTGCTTTCTTTTCTGAATTCCTTAAACCAGCCTCGATTAGGTCTTAAGGGGTTTGCTGCCCACAATTACGCACCTACATTCTTCTTTTTATTTCTTAAACCAGCAAAGGCAAGACCTTTGGAGCACCATTTACGTTCATCCTACCTTGACTGCTCTCCCTTTTCCGCTAAAGACAAGAGCTGCTCCCAACCTGGCACCCAATGATACTCGTGAGAGTGAGAAAAGCTTGGTTTATAATGTGGGAGCAGCCTCAGCGCTTCATCCTGGTCTATATACCTCATTTCAATTAGCCAATATCCCAGGATTCGAAGTAGGATTAGGGGTATTTAAAATTTATGTGAAATTTTAATAGATTATTTGCAAAGAAATACTTCGAATCCCAAATTCTTGGCTCTGTGAATGTTGTCTCGCATCGATATTTCCTTTAAATACAAAAGACTAACGAAGTCTGCATAAAGCAAGCTTGAATGTAGGTTCGTAAAGAAAATAAGTGAATTTTAATGAAATTAATCCTGTGTTTAATGTGAACAAAGAGAGCACTTTAAGTGCTAGAACGTAGGACATACACCGCTATTGTTAAAACTTGCACTCTTTAACGAGCAAAGCAGATGTCCTTTGTAAATAAGGGATATGTTAAGTTTCTAAAAATGACGTCTTTGAGTTTATTAATTACACTGGGAAACAATGTATTTGGTGAATTGACAAAATTACATTTTCCTACCTAATTTGAGCATACTGAATTCAAATCTGAAATCAGATTCTCTCTAAATGCTACAGATTTTTCGTAATATCAATAACTAATATTACACAATAATTTTCATTCTATCACGCCTATCCTCATGTCATGAAGTAATTTTGAATCATCCTTTTGAATTATTTATAGTAAAACAAGTTTTATGCACAAACATTTAATTGCATATGAGAAGAAACTTAAATTACACATTAGGATTACAAATACTGTAATCAAATAAATGCTAATTTATTAATGACCGTATATCAGGCTGGAGGACCTTTTCTTGATTTCAATCGGGCAAAGATTTGCGTTTGTAACTCTTTCTCTTATAATTCTTCTCTGGCTGATTTCTTCTAATCGTCCAGCCGTAGTCCATCATCATTTGTCTATCCTAGTGACCTTAGTAGCGCTCTTCCATCGTCATCAAATCCTGATAGAAACGTTCCCCTTGTTCGTCGCCCACGGCTCCTAGGTTCTCTGGGAATTAGTCGATGTGATTATTTAGGAAATCGAGCTTTACATTCATGTTGCCTCCCAGATCACGATATTTGAAAGCATATTAGTAACCAGATTCTCGTTCTTATGCGCATTTTTGTTTCCCAAGAAGTTACAAACAACGGCAGAAAATGAGAGCCAGGCTGCCTTCTCTTTTTCATTCATGGTGTTGACGAATCACTCAGAAGTCTTTGGATTTGGGGACCATCAAATACTCCTGATTTTATTTTTTCGTATGACAAAGCCGGAAAGGCCGATATTATACTGAAAACAATCATTGTCAGTGCTCAGCGCCTTGACATACTGCTTCATCAACCCCAGTTTGAGATGAAGTGGAGGGAAAACGATCTTCTCTCGACTAACGATTGGCTCATTAACAATGTTTGGCATTCCTTCTTCCAAAGTTTTTCAAACTGGCCAATCTTTTGGCGCCCAGTGTTTGTTACGGGCTCGACTGTTCCACATATAGATATAACATGGAAACTTTGTATATTTTTTTCTGCTGGACAAGGATGAAGTTGACCATCTTAAGGTCTACACGTATGATCCAATTGTGTTGAAGGTACTTAAGTAAATCTATGAGCATTCTTATGTCATCGTGCGTTTCTCGTAGATAGACATAGTGCCCGAGAGGAACTGCACCAAATTCATTGCCATTACGAAAAAGCACACAATTGAGACTACGCTTGGAGCTATCTAAAAACAGTCTCCACTCAGCAGGGCTATAGGTGACAAGTCCAAAATCGTGGCAGTACACAAATTGTTTGTCCTCAGAGAAATACTTAACAAATGTACTCTCCCTTGTTCGGTAATATGATATCAGTACCGAGTTGTCAAGCATATATCTTTCACTCAACCTGGAGGTTAAAAGTTCTGCAGCTTTTGTTGAAAAGCGCCGAATCCCGTATCAAGTCATTCAAATATTCTTAATTGGAATAGTGATGAGCTAATGACTGTTCAGCATCTGATGATGAATCTGCAGACTCTCAATCCATTCTGTGGACGTCCATATCAGGTACATTACTTCCATCCTCATAGAAAGCATATTTACTGAAAATCTGAACTGCTAAAGACTAAGAATGAGGTACTGGCCGGATCACCAAGAAAATGTCGGGGTAGTCAATCTTGTGATGATTTTTTTGCAAATCCATTAAGTATACATCAGACATAAATAACAGTCCGATACATGATCCGTTGGCTCTCACCACACCATGGAGATTCCAAATGGAAGACCATTTCTCTTTCCTTTCGTTCACTCAGGAAGATGTTCCACACAACTATGGCAAACAGCATGTGGGGCCACTTCTTATCTAGATCACCAAGAGGAACATCAAAATATGCCTAATAAGTGCGGATCACAAAGTTTGATATATTGCTCTTTTGAAGAGCTAGCATGTGACAGCCACATTTGTAGCAAAAGGTGTTTGGATCATTAAAGCAATTTGCTCTTGACGAAGCCATTACTTTAACATGAGACCTGAAACAAGAAACACTAATGTCAATATTTTTCACAATAACACTTATTACTATCTTAGAACTATGTACTGTGAAGTATTTGCTTTCTACAAGCACCCTCTCTGTCCTTCTGGAGGATAGTTTTATGGAAAACGAGAAAATAGAAATTACAGAATAACTATTGCATGTAGGTAAAAATGGATTATATATTTCAAATCAGCATGAAAAAACGACTTAAAATTGGCAGATACATGTAAGTCACCAGGAAATGTGATTAAAATTGTTCCCCTGTGTTAACTTTTATTAACATTTCAAACAAAATAAACATGTTATAAATGGCTAAAATAAACGACTCAAATCATATTTTCACCAGACCCATGTAAATGAGAAGCAAAAAAAACAATATCTATGATTACTTGCTGTATAGTGCTCAGTTCTGTCGACATGTAAGCACTTATTGTGTATATAAACCACAAGGCTTATTGGCGCTAGCTTTTGGGTTGCCTAAAGGGTCGTAACTATTCAGAATCTATGCATCCTTCTTGAACTATTCCTGATGGTCTTACCAGAATAATTTCCGGCTTTGGAATAGACACAACATACCTTAGTTTTATGTTTTTCTCTATCCTTTAAAATACATTATTAGACGAGTCATTTTAATACCTGAAGTTAAATCAAAGTTCACCGAAGTCTATTACCGCCAACTTCTGCTCCTCACTTCAGTCCATTAACAAAAATGAAAATGCAGAAAATAGTGAAGGTGTGTCAATATGGAAGTAAAAAGGATCGAGATATCGGCACTCCAGTATTCGGGGGCACAACAAGCCCGAAGGCGCCAAGCGTAAAAACTTCAGTTTAATAAACGTGCATAGAGTTGCGGATTGACTTAAGAAAGGGAAGACCTCAAAGTTGACCTCAAGCTGTCTCTCAGCAGTTAGCAGTGAGAAAGAGCCTCCCAAATGTTCCAAAGCTCTAAATAACTTGACTGACGAAGAATAAGTATACCTCTTTGGTCAGTGTAGCCGGGTCCTTAAGAAGGACCGGTTCAATTGTTGAGGTGCGTGGAAAGGTCTTTGCTCACCGACGGTATGCGAGAACAACGTCAGGAGTGCTTTCGTCGCCCTCTCAATGTCTTGAAGTGTCATGGCAATCAAAGTTTCATTTTTCTGATGAAAAAAGGTTCTTACTCGATCCAGTCAACAACAGGCAGAAAGACCAGTTAGGTTATGTAGAACATGAGCTCTCTATCCACGACATAGCACCCGGCATCGATGATAATGCTCGGCGTCGTGGCTATGAATGGAGACAAGATGCACGACGGTTTTATTTTGCGGCCGTTACAGTCTCACCGCAAACATTTGCAGAAGCATCTTGGCCACAAGTTCCTGCCCTGAGTGAGAAAGATCACGAAGAAGGTGTAATACGTCATTCAGCAGGAGGGTGCCGCGGGCCACACGGCCAAGACCATGCAAGATTGGTTGGGGTTGAACATGAACTTCTGGCCTAAGGACTTTTAGCCGCGGTAGTCGCCCGACCTCACTCACCCGAGGCTACAGCTTGTGGATGAATGTCGAGGGCAAGGGCTTCAAAGTTCGCCACAGTAATATCGACGAGCTAAACTCCTCCTCAACTGCATGTCTACCAGCATGAGGAAGAACTGCGTCCGCAACGTGGTCGTAGCTTCAAGTGATGGTTGGAGAGGCCTTTTTTCGTCGAGGGAGACCGAATTGATTAATATTACAAAGGAAACACATATTATATGTAAAAACAATAAAAAATGGTCCCACTGCATAAAATATATCCTTGCGTCCTTTGCTGAAGGCGTTATAGCGAGTGTAACAGGACTTTTAAAATACATGGTATTTAAGCTATGGCGTAAAGATCCCTTTGTTAGCTTAGTGGATGAGGTGTTTGGCATCCATCACTGAGGTATCTGGTTAATTCAGACCGAAGTGTAAAAAGAAAACAGCGGCCGAGCCGGTAGCGGTGCTAAGGTCACCATTGTCGAGTGTAAGCTAGCTCTTTATATTCACCGCACATTTCGCCAATCAAAGACATCAGTATTTCTTCCTATGTCGTCTTCAAGAATTCACTTTCTCTTCAACTTTTAATGTCTCTCCAAATAGGTGGTTCACAAATCGTTTTCTTTTCTCTCTAATTATTTTCTCAATCTGCTAGGAGTACTAGAATTCCATCTCTTTTATGCCGAATTCAAGTGTTCAATCAGACACATAGTTAAAAGTCGTGCTTAAGTGAAATAATGATCGCTTAATAAAGGCAGTGCAGACATCGAATGTATAGTTGGTACATTCATTTTGGGCGGCAAAGTTCGGTTTGATTCGTCACGGAATCCCGAAAAAATTTAGTCATGCCACGATAAAAAAGTTCATGTGAATCACGCTCGCGCGGTCGACGTTTATCATTATCGAACCACTATCAGGTTATAATCAAGACCATGACTAGACATTTCAAATTCCCACCTCCAATAGCTTAAAAGTTCTCAATATTTCATTCGTATTTAAACGTTCCTCTTTATACTTCTTAACATTGAATTTACAACCTATTTAGATTTGGGGAAAGTGGCTTCCACATTTATCATCCAAGTATAAACAGGCTTACTCCGACCATGAAGACTGCACGCTATGCCTCTGCTTAAAACAACATTTCCTTGCTCTTCTTAAAATATTTGAGTAGATAAGACTATCTAATACGATATATTAGGGTATATATATATATATATATATATATATATATATATATAGATAATTTGGAGTTGATAAAATTCAATAATAAATAAATAAAAACTGTTGAATAAATCATTTTCTTACATTGACTTGGGATTTTTTATTATAATATTGTAAATAATCACCTGTTTTATAACTCCTACTATGCCAATTATACAGTTCTTGATGATCGTGTGCAATTCGCGAGAAGGAGACCAGGTGAAGAAAGTAAAAGCAAACGTTTCTTGAAGTCGGGGAAATTTCCTCAAAATATTATTGTTTGAGTGGCAATATGTGCACACAAAACTAGTCGCTACCCTTTGTTGCCGGACCAATAAACCATTAAAACTACATGGAGGTACTACTAACCATAGATTTTCTAACCATACTCTTGACAAGGTCACATGGCAAAATCTATAGAGAAATGATATGAAAAAAATACCGTCGATCTGGTAGTATGGCGGGAAAATATACTAGATATGAATCCCATTGAGAGTTTATGATTCACATGGAATGACCGTCTAACCAAAATTATAATTACCACCAAACAACAACTTATTTACCTCCTTGTTGAAGTTTGGTTTGTGAGTGAAGTTTAAGTAGTGAAACTAGAGCATAGAAGGAGAAAGAAATCTCTTGAATGAGAGCTGTGCAAAGCTATATTTTGGGAAGCTTGGTGTGAAAGAGGTTCATAATTTTTTGTGTCTATTTGATTAAAAAGGTTCATATAAATACACTTGATCTCAACTTGAAAGAAAGATGAATCTTATTTAAAATGTTCCTGTTCCTCTGGAGTAAATTTATTAAATTTGCAACTTTCATAAATGCTAGTTTGTAATATTTTTATCAGTATTTACTATTGTTTTTTTTTTATTACAATAGTTAGGTATTAGTGGGAAATATTTCACTTAAATTGTGTGAATCTGTGATTTTGAATAAATATTTTGTATATTGGTCTTTCAGAATGGTTTGAAGGATCCCTTCAGCCATAGCAATTAAGTCTGTTAAGGATTGAATCTAAATTCTTAACCAGCGATGATCTTTAAGTTTTTCTTCCTTTGTCTTTTGTCATTTTTTTTTCTATGGGTGTTTGTTATAACATGGTTATACTTATTTTTCTTTCTTACACAAGAGAAAATATAAACATCTAAGCTATAGCTGATTAATACATTCATTCTTTGACCTCCAACCTAACTTTTATTTTTTCCTCTTTTTCACTCCTAAGAAGTAAAGTATAGGAAGAGTAGAAATATTTTCCCTCCAGTGTCGTGATAATTACATATTATTTAAAGCTTATAATTATGATTGATCACTCTTGGGAAATTATATTATTAACAAATGTCCTAATCAAAATTTAAATCCATTGCTTCCTGTCATATGACCGACCTTTTGCAGAATTTCATACTTATCTAAAATAGCTTTGATTTTGGCTAATACCGGTAAAAGACAGAGAGTTACGAGGATTGAATGAAAAATATATAAGACAATAAACATAGCTAATCTTTTTCTACTAATTAAATGAGGATAAATTAGAGAAGGGAGATTAATAGTGAATTCATACAACTAATATTATCAGCCTAAAATGTAAGATCCGGGAATTCGCCTTAATCTCTCTTTCAAGCATATTTGTCCGGAAAAGAATTCAAGAAGTTAAGAATGCATTCCGCTCAACTTATACGGTGAGATAAGACTTGGCGGAAATAAATGAACTCCAAATTGACTTTCGATTATAAATTCTCGATAAAAAGTAATGCTTTTTGGAATTAGTGTCAGAGTGTTTAGTGGAAAATAAATTAGTGTCAGAGTGTTCAGTGGAAAATAAATGTGTATTTATCTTTTCAGCTTCTTTCTATTTGGTCTTAGGTACTATCCTGTACTTAACTAACACGAACTTTCTCTGAATTGAGGGCGTGTGGTGATCACAAAATTTAATAGGAAGAGCATACGAGGAGCGGTCAATAAGCTTTGCGATTCGGATATAAGGAAATGAGATATGAGGAAAAGTGTTTTAATATTTTTCAATATAACTACCCTCGACTTCAATGCACTTGCGCCTCTTGTCCCTGAGGCTACGAATTCTCGACAACCAGAAATCTCCTGACTGCAGTTTAAACCACTCCTAGACGGTGAGCTGGACATCTTCATCGTTTCCAAACCGGCGTCCACGCAGTGCAGCCTTGAGCTGGCGAAATAAAAAGTAGTCGCTAGGGGCCAGATCTGGACTGTAGGTGGGATGGTTAAGCTACTTGAATCTGCACTCGCGCAGGGCAGCTTTGCAACTCTAGACTTGTAAACTTTGACCACGTTAAAGTCGATCATGGGCCGCGAGGTTTCTAGGGACCCAACGGGCAGAAGAGACCTTGGTCATGGCCAAATTGCCGTGGATGATATTGATAACACTTCCATGTGATATTCCAAGTTCTCGTTCGATTTCCTCGACCTTCACCCGTCGATTTTCAGGGATCTTCCTCTCCACACGGGCCACATTGTTCTCGTGGGTCACGTCTGACGGGCGTCCCGGACGGGGGTCATCTTCAAGGGACTCACAAACATGGCGAAACCCCCTATTCCAGCGAGCAATGGTTGCATAGGAAGGGGAGGTGTGGGTGTACACTGCAACCATGCGTTCATGGATCCCTTTTGCATTCTTGCCTTAATGGTCAAAAATTTGATCACTGCGCGGTGCTCAACCTTCTCCATTGTTGAAAAAATTGTGACTGACTATCAGCGATAAGCTACTGCTTCTTAAATAGACGAGGCAGGAGCGTGCGGCTGCAGGTCCTTACTTGTCATAACTTGTCCTAACTCTCCCACAAACCGCTATCCCCTTTCCTCTGTTTTTCCCTACCAATTCGCAAAACTTATTGACCGCCCCTCGTAAGTTATAGTCAAGACCACCTAATAGGGGATAATTGAAATAATTTAGTAGCAGCCTGAAATGGTGCAACAAATTGAAAAATATGATTTTAATTATTATCTATAGACTTTTACACCAATCTCATCTTTATTAACCCAAGATCACAATATTCGAGTCTTTCATTTCTTATTCAAGTTGGTTTAATTTTCTTCATATTAAGAAAAAAATTAATTTAGTTAGTGGTAAAAATAAGCAAAGGATTAAGACAATGGCAATAATTTTGAAAATTTATCTAAGTTGTTTAATCTCAATTATAAGGCATAAGAGAAGAATTAATGATTTAGGAACAGTACTACTTCTAGGGATTTCAATTTCATGAAATTTTATTTTGGTGTAAAGTTATCCCATTTTAAGAATTCATAAAGTGCTCATTTTTTAGGTATTTTTGGTAGTCTCATTCAGTCTTCCAGTATGAGAAGTACATTCACTTTCCTTCAAGAAAACGAAGTATTAAAACAAGATTAGGTATGGATTTAGAAATAAATCGTTCGTACACATATTTTATTATTGCATATCATTATGCAGATCTATATTTCACGTTACTCAGAGGTTCTTTGGGTCGTTGGGATAAAAGACCTTCAACTCTTTAATGCGCACAGAAATTTTCATTTTTTCGCTTGTATTAATTGGCTGCAAAATAAAATTCCATTATTAAGCGCTCCTGTTGGTTTTGTATTATTTTATATTTTTTTATGTATATAGCTTTTTTTACGCGCACCAAACAATTACTGAGATTCTTTGTTTAACTTATGTTATACCAATCGATTAACGTTTAGTTGATCGTCCGGCAAGTCAGAGATGCAGTTCCTAATTACGAACTAAACTTCTTTTCTATGTTCATTACTTTGTGTGTATTTACCAAACGAGTTTTCTTTAACTAACGGAACTTAGGAATACGGATTTAACTTTAAAATAATAATTTCACGGATATTATACATAATTTGGTCTAATAGAATTAATATTATTCTTATTACCGGACACTGGAATTTACACTATTGACACTTTTAACACTAAATAAGCAATTAATTTCCGCTGTTAAACCTATTTGAACTGGATTTTTTTAAACACATTATTATTGTTAACATTAAAACACTGCTGATAAAATGGCGTTCTTTGGTCTGTTGATTTTATCTGAATTCAGTGTTGTCTTTTTCAGCTGCGATGATGGGTGCTGTGTTCGTATGTAGAGACTGGGTAAATATTTGCATGGCTATGTCTCAACCAACATCCAGTGGTGAGTTTTATCGAAGTTCATCCAGATTGCTTGAAGAAATAAAATAACTTCCTCGAATTATTTTTGCTGCCGTCTCGTATTCGCCAATGTTTTGGGCTCTTAGTGGAGTAGCACTGCGTGCATGCGATCGTAGGTGGAATACGTGCCACCGTCTCAGGCGGCAAAACAGCAAACATCGTTTTTTTTTCCTTCCCGTAACACTGGTTCATTGTAGATAAGAGGCTCGATGGTGGTGGAATTTTATCCACCGTTTCAGGGTCAAGGCAGCAGAAATCCAGGATATTTCACCTCCCTTAATGGCTTGCTCTTTGAGGAAGGGAAGCCAATGCTGAGGGAATTTGTCATGTCTTCTTCTTAGTGAGTAAAGCCAACAGTTTTTTTGTTCTCTTGGCGAATCCATTCTCTTCTCCACCATACTTTGAGGGGTCAACGGTAATGGATTTGACTACCTCCTTGGGAGAGAAACTAAGATCTACCGTGCTAGGCAGTATATCTTAGTAGACCATGTTTACCAACTGTCATTTGAGCGCAGGAGAAACATGGTAGGCTCTCGAGAACCTTAGGTGGGAAGAAGCGCACCTCCCCATTTAACTCAGTTGGACACCAGCCGTCACTGTCTGTCCTCAATGAGGGCATAAGTGTTCATGTCTAACGGCTCTAGATATCACGGCTTTAGCTAAGGCGGATGAGTCGTTGTTCTACCAATGGCATCCTTGAAGTGGATTTACTGAATTATAGCCATAGTTGTGTGTCCAATATTCCTGAATTCAGTCACTTGCCATCTTCTAGGTGATACAGTCCTACATCTCTTGTTTTTCCTTACTTTCCTAAACTTTAATCTATCTTAATTCATTGTAATGAAATATGACAGTACTAGTTAGTAGTTGTAATCAGTTAGTTATTGGTGAAACTCATACATCCCTCAATCATCTTGATCTTTTGCTCACTGATTTATGAGTAGTTGTTGAGGTTCAAACCATTGCGCCAATTGAATCCTTAGATCATTGAGGTTTGGCTTGTAAAATCCATTTAGATTTCCTTATTCCAGATTTTACCTTTTACGAGTAGGTTAATAGCAAATCTAGAATTAACTGTGATGAGATTTACTGTGCCTTTAATAGTATTGTCTGGAGTGATATTTATGATGCTCCTTGCTCTATTATCGCATTAAATTTAAGGTTATTAGACTTGAAAAGTAGGTTTGTACCAATGAAAAATCTTGAAGGTCAATCTTACGATAAAGCATGGTTTAATGACCAGTGTCACCTGGCCTATCGTGGTAAGCATGCTGCGTATAATCTTTGTTCTGATAACCGCTCTTGGCTGTGTTGGGAGAACTATGAGGAACGCGGCCAATAATGTTTATAAAGAGGCAAAGCTCAACATAATGCCCATTTGGAGAATGTCCTCACAGGTGCGGCTCAGCCACAAATTTGGAGGTCAGCACTTAAATCTGGTTTGTTTGGTGTTGAGTCTTCTACTCCTCCCCTAATCAAGCCTAATGGTAACGTTACATATCATCCTCTTGATAATACTAGCATACTTGCTGACATTTTAATTCCAAGCAAAGTAGGGAAGAGATTCAGCTGCGCTTAGGCTGTCAACCACTACCTAGTTTTAATTTATTTGCCTTCAGATCTTTTCAAATATAATTTCTTCAATCTACCTTGGACGAGTATGGGGGAAATGATCTTATTGTTCTGTTTATATTGAATTTCAAAAGATTTAGCAGTTAACAAGCTCCAAAAAGGGCTGTTATATTTCGTATTTTAATTCGTCGGTTCATTTCCTGAATGCTGGCGTTCAGTGAACATTATCTCAATTCAATTACCAAAGGCTCATTATCATCTCCATCTCCCAGTGAATATAGGCCCAGTTCCATCACACCGATTTTATCTAAGACTTTTGAACGTCTGCTGTCTTACTGTTATTTGAGACAGTTTCTTTCAGTGACTCAATTTTGCTTTAGAAAGGGGCAAGGCATTGACGATGCACTATTATTGCCGATACATCAAATGCTGTCTGCTCTAGATAATTATTGTGAGACTAGGCTTGTTTCTCTTGACTTTAGTGCCACTTTTGACACTGTCAACAATGATATTTGATTTTCAAATTAGAGTGTGTTGGAAGTGGTGGCAGAGTCTCAAGTATTTGAACATTTTAACTAATAGGAAACAACGTGTTGTTGTTGATGAGTGTTTTATCCTTATTCTAGAGTATATTCTGAAGTTGCATAGGGTAGCGTTTTGGGGCCTTTACTTTTTATATTATATAGTAGTTGCATGTCGTTTAATATCATTAATAAAATTCTAGCATATGCTAATGACAGCTCTCTCTATGCTCCTGTTCCATCTCCTGCAATGAGAATGAGCGTTGCAGACAGCAATAAGGAAGATTTTAATAAAATTCATTCCTGGTGTCTTCAGTGCGGTATGAAATTGAACCATATTAACTCTAAGGAAATGATTGTGAATTTTTCTAGATTATTTTTACCTGAACATCACAATTCGTTAATAAATGGAGCTTTGATTAACAAAGCGGACCAGCTCAAGCTCTTAGAAGTAACTTTGGATTCAATCTCACTTTTGAAACGCAACTAAGATACATTTCTCGGGCTATCTCGCAGAAATTGGCCATTCTTTCTAAATCTCAGAAAATTTATGAAAATGATGTTGTTCTTTGCAAGTGTTTCTTTTCTTTTATTCTACCTCATTTTAAATATTGCTCTGCTGTATGGAGTCTCGCTGCAGACTCTCACCTGAGATTGCTTGATCGTGCATTTAATTCTGTAAAATCTTTAATATCAGATTGTGATTTAGACATTGGGCATCGTAGAGATGTCGGAGCTCTTTGTATTTTATTTAAAGTAGTAAATGATGTAAATCATCCTCTGCATAAACTTGCCGAGATTGTACTAACCATCCAAAGTTACTAGGTATTCTGAGACTTGTAAATTCTAGACTGGTCGACATTTTACATCGCAGTTTTCTAAGTGCTTTTATCGAGGATATGTAGGTTGTGGAATACCTTGCCCACAAATATTGTGAGTGCTCCTCTGATTCATAATTTTAAAAGATTGGATAATGTCTTTTTGTTGCATAACCCTGGGACTGTTTATTTATTTTTCTTTTCATTCTTTCTGTACTTGGACCTGCGCTGACACCTACTTTTGGTATAATTTCCTAATTTTTTAGTGTTACTCATTGCAGTCTATAAAATTAAAATAATAACCGGTGACAGGTCTTCTTTTTCTGTTCTTCGGTATCCTCGGGTTGCAGCGAAATAAGATCTTCCTCTAATGGTGGTAACCTGTCCATTCCGTTGGAATGTGACCAGGTATTACTTTCACTTTCTACGTAATATATCTCTCCAAATTCATCCGTATATATCTTCCTTTACTTGATATGATAATTCATTCTTGGCAACGAACTGAGAGCCCTTCTGAGGTCCTTTTCTTGATAAACGAATTCATCTTTACTCGTTGTCCATCTCCCTATTTACATCAACGGCCCGCATATGAGATGTGGTCTTTTGCCGATCACTTATAATAAATTTATAATTAAAATTAGTTACCATAATATCAAATTTATTCTCTCTACTTGCATGAACTTATTTTAACAATTCTTACACAATTATCAAATTTTACAATAGCTGTATAATAATAAACAAGGAATTAATACACTTTCTTTAATATTCAGGTGAAAGAATGACTTACTCTTTAAGCCTTACATATTTGCCAAATATCACCATTTCTCTTATTAGGGCACTCTAAAACAAACATTCTATTTTTATCGTCAATTAAACTCGAATTATATTAAATATATAAAATAAATAAGATTGTAATTATTATCTCTCTACTTTTACACCCAATTCATATTTTTTAACCCTAAATTAGTATATTCCACTATTCCTTTTCAAAATATACAAGTGATTAAGAGAATGACACGAATTTTGAGACATATGACTAAGTTGTTTATCTCGAATATAAGGCAAAGGAGAAATATTAACGATTTGGAAACATCGCTTCTTCTAGAGGTCTTATTATTCGGACTCCGCTTTCCTTAAATGTTATTTTGGTTTAAAGCTTCACAATTATGAGATTTCATAAATTCCATAGTGCTCATTTTCGAGGTTTCTTTGGGTCAAGTTTCCTCCGCTATATTTTCTTAAAATCTCGAGTAACTAAATATACTATTTGTTTTTTTTCTCTCAATCGAAACCTTTTGCTGGAAGATTTAATTTTGTTCTAATAAATACTTTCCTCGTTGGGAAAACCTTTTATTTTATCGTTATATCACCATGGAATGAATATGCGACATTGACAATATCAAACAAATGAATCAAGAATTAAAAGCCTACACTAGTTAATTCTATTGAAGCCTTTGTTCTAATATATACTAATATATGTATATAATATATACTCCCTTTTAATTAATCATCCTATTAAATTAGTAAGTTAGACCCTAACTTCTGAAAGTCTCATTCCGTAATTCATTTGCAATTTTTTTATTTTATAAAACTCAAGTTCTATACAAATTCCTCATACTCGAAATACGTGATCAAATTAGAGGTTAGATTAAGCAAAAAGTTAGGATATGGGTGAAGAAACTTTTGATTAAGAAAACGGCCAAGTTTTCTCAGCTATAATTTCTAAAATCTTGAGTAACTAAATTTAGTATTTGTTTTTTTTTCTCTGTCAATGGAAACCTTTTGCTGTACGATTTAATTTTTTAAAATAACGTGAAATCTGGTTACAAGAGATTCCTAATGATTTGTTTTAGCCTATACAAATCGTTTAATTAGGCTCGCTCTAATGTTGCACAATGAAGAATGAATGCCAGATTTGAGGGTGTTTTTTGTCTTATATTGTATCCATCCGTTCAAGAAGATTTTGCTAGCTCTAAGATGTTTCAGGAGGACGTGCGTTTAGGAATTATTTCGTCTTCAAATTTTGGGGCAAAAATTGGGCAATTTAAATTCCTTTCTCTCTCTCTCTCCCTCTCGAAATATTTATTTCTAGAAATTTGCAACAAATCCTTAATCAGAATTAAAAGTATGATAACCTTGATGTTATAGATTTTAAAATTGTGTTTCAGTATTCTGAATAAATATATACTTAATTATAATGATGACATAGAATTGAATTTTGAATAACAAACGACAGGAAAAATTCAATTATATAGCCGAAAAAGAGGCTTGAAAGCGTTAAGAATGGGCTTTAGCTACAACTCCAAAATGAGCCATACCTTAGTGATTAAAATAAGAAAGATCTCCTAGATTCATCCTACATATTTAGCTCAAAATTTTAAATCTTATACAAAAATATATAAAGCATTAAGATACTAAGGATATCTCAGAGAACGAGGGAATAATAGGTGCTAGGAATATGATGAAATCACAAAAAGAAAGTAGGGATAAGAAAACAAAGAGTATTAGATAGAATAAAATCAGCAAGTGTTTATAGGACTAGACCTGCAAGACAGTTTGTGGAATAAAAAGCAGAAGAGGAATGTGTATATAAACATACCCATAGCTAAAATATACATACCTATATACATGCACATACACATACAAAATGTACATATCTATTCATATTAATACACACACATATACATATATACATACATGTTTTGTTAAAGAGCATGTTTTCTTTGGAATTCACAATTTTTTATTCATGACGTTATAACCTGCGCATGCAATTTTTGATATATGGGTGATGATTGAAAATCAATTAAGGGAGATCCAATTTATTTAGTCTATTGAAAACTTATTTATATTTTAGCCGTGAGCTTTCACCTTTCTTCAGGCATCTTGGTAAGGAGAAATTGATAAAAGCAATCCCATTCGCGTTGCCTCCTTTAGCCGCGAGGTAGTTGTTTTGTGCTCCCCCTGCTCCTTTCACAGCAAACTGGAAGAGGGCGGAAAGAGCTCTAATTCTTCCGCTTCCACATTCGCCTTCCTCCCTGTGCCCCAGGCACTGGATAGGAAGGTTTAGGGGGATGAAAAATGAGGAGAGGGAAAGAAAATAGATAAAAAGTGAGAGAATAGTGATAAACTAGTAGGTGATTACAAAGTTTAGCTAGTTCTTCTCCAATTTCTTTAGGTTTCTTTTCGATGACTGCTTTCGCTCTATACCTTATTACTTTGTTAAAGGGTTCAATGCTTGCTTCTCTATACCGTAAAACTAGTACCAAACAGCCAAAGGCTACTTAAAGTAGAAGACTTATATATCAAAGAAAGACAGCCTAAATTAAATACACACACTCACAATTCAATCAAGTCCCCGCACCCGAAAAATAATCCTTGCTTAACTTAATCTTGTGTCCATTAAAAATTCACCATTTTATACAGTTTCAACCCTCATGTCAAGGTACCTTCATGTGTTATTTTCTTTTGCTTAGGAAACTAGTTTCCTGCTCTCGTTAGTTACAACTTTTCTAATGAAATTCTAATGAAAATATAAATATTTAGAGGTTGCGCACAGCAATTGAATATTTCATGATTTCCCTGGCACCCAGGAAGTACAGCATGTACTACGTTACGTTTTTATAGTACAAGTCTCCCAGTAGGCTTAACATACCACTGGCTCTCTTTGGTCCAGAAAACTAGTGCTCTACAGAGATTCAAATGGCCAACTTGCATATTTCTTCGCAATATTTTGCTTCTTCGGGTAAAATTTTGAATTGAATTTTCAACATGGAAATTTCCATAGAGTATTAAATTTTCTTCATCCATCTACATGTAGCTCTGTGGTATTCTCAATATTTTTTATATCGTTAACTCCAAGAGTTGGTTTTAATCGTCCCGAATTTGTATTTCTTTGATCCGTTCTGGAGAAAATTTCATCAATGCATCTTTCTTTTCTTGAGAATAATTTTCTAAGTTTTCAATTTGTCTTGGTTTATGTTATTTCAAGATTTTTTAGTCCTTTAAATAATGGAAAATCAGGGCCTGAAGAATGTGAATGCAAGCGTACCACAGCCCCTAAAACAATTCTAAATAGGTGATGTAGGCAGGGCATCCACAATAAGTCTGTGCAAGCTCCTTCTTTACGACCTGTATGTCAAGATGTTGTGAAAAAACACCCCTTTCACTTCATGGGTGATTTTCCAGTCAATCAGTATTTGATGAACTGCTTCAGCCATAGGTTAGAAGTATGTTGAGGAATAATTGGTACTCTAAGTAGCTGTACTGTACCACTGCCTAATATGAAAATTTGTAAGTGATTCCAAACTTCTTATCCTGAAATGTCAAAAAGTTTTATGTCCCAATGATCGATCAACAAGAGCTTTTCATTTTCAAAATGTTATTTTCAATTCTTACTCAATGTGTATCGTAAATTTTCTCGAGCTCGACGGATAGTAGATTACTGACATTATAGTCTTCATGATTCTTCCCTACACACGAAAGCGTAAGAATAATAACGAGAGATGCTGAACAGCCACTTATCTTAGTAACATAAAAAGAGGAAATAATATTTTCGTTCAATATTTTAGTCTTTTTCTTTGGAATACATTTTGATGTTGAAGATTTTGGTTCAGAATATAAATCTTCTACTTCTGTTTCACTTGAAGCATTTGTGAAAGTATGTAGAGCTACTTACAAGAATAAATGATAAATTGAATAAGGCTGCCTATCGTCTCTTTATTAGCTCCCTTTTCTCATGCTGAAGTATTATTTGTAGTTTATGCTGTTGATCCTTTTTATCTATTCCAATCATTATACTTTTTCTTCCCCCTCTCTGTAGACAAAGGAACGCTTTATCTTCTACCTTGGTCATTTTTTAATTAGCCTTTACATGAGCAATGCCAAATAGTTACTCTAGACTTTCGTTCTATTTTTGTTTTTTGTTACTTTTGAATGCAGGGACTTTTGGTCTTTGCTCTTTTTAAGTTGTTTCCAGTTATCAAATAATCTATTAATTTACTTTACTGCATTATATTCAGGAGTGTTTGGTATCCTAGCTTTTGGTCACACATCTAATACATGACTAATATTTAATTAAAGCTTTTCTCTGTTGTTTAACACTTTTATGCTTCATTAGTAAACAGATAACTGCTTTCTTTGATGTGTGTTATTGGTTGACCAATCAACCAAATTTCAGTTGAACTTCTGGTTATCAGGGTAAATAAACAAGCTGAAATTCTTGTCATTGAGTAAATCAGGAACAGCTTCCCACAATTTCCTTTTATAACTGCAAGCTGCGCACTAATTTCTGTCACGTGCGCCTTTTGCCATGCCTCAACTTCTTGCAACAATAGTTCTTCTTCTATTTATTTACTCCAAAAGAAGTTAAATTTATATTAAAGAATCTTTGTGGATTGAAAATATTTGTAACACTTAAAATATTACTCACAAATATACCTCTAATGCAAGAACAATATAATCAATGAGCAATTAAGTATTAGAGAACATTGATAGTTTACTTCGAGTTTCAATAAATCTAAAATATTCAAGTGTCGGGTGCCACTTATAAACATCATCTAATTGACACAAAAATTTTGCTAACACTTTATATGTACATGAGAATAAATCAATTAAGTTGTATCGACAGCTTGATTGAAATTGCAGTGCATCTTTTTCCCATTTTCAAAGACTCTCTTTTCAGAAAGGTGAGAAAAGAGCTTGCAGATGGCATTCCTTTAGTAGCCAAGACGTCTTTCACTAATTTCAAAGGTCATTTTCAGAGAAAACGGCGGGAAATTACACAAAATATGACTTCTTTATGCATTATTATGTTGAGAATATTTGTATGGGCTAATCAGATATGAGATACATTCAAAGATCAAATATTGTTTTGAAAAACTATATTTACATACAAAAATTAACTGCACTTCGACATTGGACATATAATAAATAAAATGTATGGTAGTAAGGGTTTGAAGTAGTGAATAAATGAAAATTAAATGAAAAGTATAGTTCCCTGGGGAAAGGGTAGCTCTTTTTTTTGTTTGTTCTATTTTTAAAGTGAGAATGGCAGGCAAGCCTCTATAGGATAAGATGTTTTAGTTCCTTCCGCTATGGTATAGTTGATCTGGATTTTACGTTCGGGATTTTGAGTTTTGTGTTGTGATGATAATAGTTTTCGGTTTATATTCTATGAAAACTTATTTTATGGGGGAATTTAGTTATAAAAAATAAATATACATGAATTATAATATCGATAGTGTAAGTAAAACAGAGGAAAATGTTGGCTTGTTTTTTGTCCTGTGTTTTATTGGGTAACTGGAATTTGCTGTAAAAAGTGGATGTCGTAGAATGGACTCTCGACGATATACCATATATAACTATTCGTTGAGGGAACTTATTTAATTATCTTTAGAGTGCGTGGATGTCTAGGCTGGCCGATATTATGTATCTTCGATATGCTTAAGAAGTGGAACTGAGCTCAAGGATAATAATATTGCTATCATTAATAAAATAGAGTTTTATTAATAAAAACTATCAACAACACACAAAACGTAAAATATTGACATAAACAGAGAATTCAGAAAGGGTCGTGGGGAATCGAGCTAAACTGGGGATTAAGAGATTTAAAAAGGTGAAACAAATATAAATTAAAGGGATGAGATGGTTCACTAAACCATTTAAAGCACAGGATAGAGTTGGCAAAAGGGTTAAATACTCAAAGGTAACGTTCGGCTTACGTAATTTTACTTGTTGTGCAGAGGAAGGCAACGTGAAGGAATTTTCGGTCCGCTGGCGAGTTCCAGCCGAAGGGCTTGAAGAACAATAGCTGTTTTACGTTGTTCTCTTTTGAACAACAGGGGGGGGAGAACCGTCTCTTGTCTACGGGCTAGAGAACAATGGCTGTTCTAATGTTGTTCTCTTCTGAACAACAAGGGGGGAGGGGTGAGAACCGTTTCTTGTCAACGAGCTCGAACGAACAATGGCTGTTCTAACGTTGTTCTCTTTCTGAACAACAGGGGAAGCCTTGTTGACTTGGCATCACGAAGGCTCGAACCTTGGCACTCAAGAGATATTGTCCTTCTTCTGGACAAGTGATGATGGATCTCGAGATCGAGGGCCCTTTGGTGCACAAGGTGAGACTGGACCGTAGTGATGTCTTGGGAAGAAAATCTGGATCTCTAATCTGATCTTATTCCTAAAGTTTTCACATAAATAGCCGGGACATCGCCTTGGCGTGGGGGACAATGGAGTGGGAGCTTTGATGGAATGCACAGCCGAGCCTGAGAACAATGCCTTATCTGCCCATAAGCCTAACTTAACCTGGCGATGTCGGACCATGGGGCGAACGGGGGAAGATAAACCTCCTTGTTTAAACATTGACTCAGGTGGCTGCGAAAAAGGCCCCAGGCTTCAAAGCGAAGATACACGTGGGTAGCATCGTGGTATTAAATAACATGTGATAACAGTTGAAATTAAGCGGCCTCAAACCATTCTATCACAGTGGAAATGAGTAGTATGCTACCTGTAACAATCTTAATGGTCTCATCTCCTTTATAGAAAACTCCTCGAGTACAAACTTGGAAGGCAAGCGCCGGTGTACAATCTCCCATCTATTTTTTGCCCTTTTTTTAGCTCGACGTCTATGCGCGTTAAACTAGGTTTTTAGTGGAGCTCACTTTGCCCCGTTCTCTCTTCTTCGGGTCTCGGCTATAATTCGGACAGCCTTATTTTCAACCCTTTCTAGTTTAAAGACGTGTTTTGGGGCTTTCGACTAGATAGGAACCTGAGGATAAAGAAGCTTGGATCGAATGCGGGCCTTATACATTTTAAGATTATTGGAGGAACTTAGGTTTAAACTTTGAAAGAATTCTCCTAACTTCCTCAGTGCATTAACCGCATTGCTTATTATATACTTCCTATATCCTCCCATTGTAATTCTGAGTCCTTAAACCGTACCGGCCCTGCGGTAAGGGAGCGAACACTAACATTTCTAGGTAACTTACATCTACTCTCGGACGAACTGATAATTTCAATTCCAAATGCCGTACTCCAAGCCATAAATTCCATATTCCTATAAAATATCGAACAAATCATAGCCCATACTGCATGTGCCTAAATGAAAATTGTTGAAGGTTCGATTTCCTCAACGGCTAATGTCATACAGTCTAATTTTGCCTGGCCGGCCAAGTCACTTGACTTGTCACCTTTACACTCCTTCCTATGGAGTTTTGTTATGGAAAGCCTATTTCGAGCTTCATAATATAATATCATAGAAATTAAGAATGAGTTTCGAGAAATCGTTGCAACTATCAATGTGAATATTCTTAAGAATGTCATAAGAAATTTGCTAATCGTGTTAATAAGTGCATAGAGTCCGTTTATGATCATTTCGAATGTTATAGGGCTAGCCAATAAAATTGCAAACATTGTTTTTTGTAATGATACTAGTTTCTACCTTCAATCTTAAATGGCTAACAAATTACAGCATTGTAAAAAGTATGAGATCGAGGAAGAGTCGCAGCATCACTGTATCAAAGGCCTATTTGAAGTCTCGGAGCACCAGATTTGCGTGGTGATTTTCGGCTTTCAACTTTACTAATTTCTCAGTGATCATGGCTAAAGCCGTGTCCGACCCTTGCTTCAATGAATAACCAAAATCTTGCTTAATGACAGAATTAATAAAAGATTTTTATTTTTTACAAAACGAGCATAATTTATATTATCTTTCATTTGCATGACTTGGCTATTTCTTTGACATGATCTTCAATTTTTTTACATCGTTTGCGTTGAAAAACGAACTTTTTTTTACATAACCTTCAGGAAAGAATTAACTTTTGTTTACATTTTCCTTGTTTAAACATATCTTCTTTTTTAATTTCTGGCAGATGAAACATATGTTGAATTTTACATAACTTGAATGATTATAAAGGATCCTTCTTTTACATTACTGGTAAATAAAAAGATGTTTATTTAAGATCACCTGCAAAAATATTTTTTCTTTTAGTTGAGCTGCGATTTTATAATGAACATGTTATCAGCCTATACGTAATAAGTAACTTTATTCACATTATCTGAAAACATATAAAGATCTTTCTTTTAAAAACAGCAAATAATAAATAGTCAATATTTTATCAAAATAAAATACTAATTTTCATATACTTCATTAAAAACATTATCTTTCTCTTGCCTAAGATCAAAATAAACATTTTTTTAACACACCCAACGGAATAAAAACAGCATCCTCTTACCTATAGTAAAAACATAATCATCTTTCTTTTACACAAACTATGAGAGTAAGAATATCTCCCAAGCGTGAATAAATTAAAATATATGCCAATATATGAAATATATTCTAATATATGCCACAAATAATAATATTCTTTTTTAGAACTTGAAAGAATATATAGATCTTGCTTAAGTAATTTAAAAATTAAAAAGTTCTTTCGTTTGTAAATGCTAGATGAATCAAAAATTCTTCTTTCACACTAAACGACAGAACAAATATTTTATTTTACACAACTGGCAAAATGAAAACCATCTTTCTTTTACATAGGGTGAGTAGGGGGAATACCAACCGAGGTGGAACACTGACCGAAAGCTCTGGTACGATAACTATTTCAAATTGCCCGCCGCCACTCACCACCAACACAGCACTCATGCTCAATAAACAACACGCGACTAACAGGTTTTCGCCATCAGGACGTTTGTGTTTATCAAGTAAGAAAATTGATTTTTCGGATATCTGTTGTTTTTTTCCCGGTTCTCATATAGTCTCTCACGTCAGTGAATATGGTGTGATTGTTTTGAGTTGTTTCATTACGATATTTAGCCATATTGACATGTTATCGAGTAAAATGAAGTGCGCCCTTTCGTAGTGAACACCATGGCATTGTTGTGAACAAAGTGGTGGTGCGGGAGAACATCGACCGCCAACATGTAGGACAATACCGATGCGTGAACTTTTAAAAATTCGATATACTGTGAAATGACAAAAACTTACTGATTATGTATATTAGCATAAAAATATATGGAGGTGATGAACTACTGCATTTAAATGAGGTTGAACAGTGTATCTTCTTGGTGTAAAGTTCAAAGTGATTTTTTGTGAATTATGATAGGTTATCATTCTCTATTCTATAAGCACATGAAATAACTATTATATACGTGACTTAGGTTATTAGAATGACTAGGATTAATATTCAATTTGCAAAAAAGAATTCTCCACTGGATGTATTCGAGGCATGGTGGTCGGTGTACCCCTACATCACTACGATTTTTGAAAAAATGATTTAAAATAATAATAAAGGTTTAAATTCCGTAAAAAATACTGTAATATATAGCTAATTGCTAATATGAAATACACAAGACTAATAATTCTTAAACTAAATAGAGGAAATTTGGGGTGAGGTGGTTCAATTTTACTTATTCTTATGTCTAATGTCATTAACGCTTTTAGATCTAACCTACTGCCTTCTTGGAAGCCTGATCATCATGCCTCGCAAGTATGTGAGGAAAAGTGACCAGCAGCTCGACTTCACCAACCTGGAGGCTACATTCGACTATCGAGTTACAACCAATTGCAGCATCAAAGCAGCCGCTAAGGAATTCGGGTTCAAGAAAACAACTCTTAAGGTAAATTTAAAAATTCATTCATCCCATTTAGGCTGCTTTAAAGGTCTGGAATTCACTCCCTCAGCTATGTTTCCAGACCCATTTAACATTTTCTCTTTTATGAGGTAAGTCTGCCAGCATTTTCAGAACCATATTTCATTCTTTTTACTTTATTTTGTAGCCTTGATTTATATATTTTATTTTTTTATTTTTTTAGTAATGGCCTTCTAAGTCTTAATTCATTTTTTTGTTACAGGATGCCTTCAATCTGTCCAAGAAGTTGTCTGACGGAGTCACTTATGTGCCTGTGCAGCCCCATACTAATAGGGTTTTCACCCAACAACAGGAGCTGCACATAGTGGAATATACCATCCAAGCTGCAAAAATGGCCTATGGCCTGCCCATGAACGAGGTGGGAAGGATGGTATACTAGTATGCCAAAGCTTCTGAGAGCCAAAGCATCCATGATGCCTGTGAGAAGGACAGAATGGCAACGCGAGACTGGTACTACTTATTCATGAACCGTCATCCAAAGCTTGCGTTGAAGGCTCTGAAATGCATGTCAATTGCCAGGATTGTAGCCTTCAACAAAATTAATGTAGAAACCTTGTTTAAGGCTAACACATTACGTCTCGAGAAGTGCGAATTCACTCCGACCGGATATATTATTTGGATGAGAGTTTTTTGTCCACAGTTATAAAGCCTGTTATGCTTGTGTGAGCGAGGATTCAGCCAGTAACCTCGCAGGTAACTCACGAATGAGGGGACACCATGACCTTTGTGGGTATTATAAATGCTGTGGGGTAATCCATTCCTTCTGTGTTTATAATTCCCAGATGCAGATGAAAGTCAGCTTTCATGAGGAACACGATCTCCGGTTTCAAAGGCATATTGCATCCTAATGGCTGGATAAACGGTGAATGATTCGTGCAGACACTTCAGCATCTTCAGAAGATGTCTGGTTCTTTTGTAGAGAACAAGATTCTTCTTATCATGGACAATGCTGAATGCCACATGAACATTCATGTTGTGGAGTTTGCGATCAAACATGGTATCGTGATTGTTACCCTGCCTCCACATACGACAAACAAACTTCAGCCATTAGATGTGAGTGTGTTTGGTCCCTTCAAGAAGTTTCCTCGTGGCCTACTGAACGACCACTCTCATGCACCCTAACCAACACATAACAGTGCAACAGTTGCCAAAGTTTGCTTCTGAGGCTTGGACTAAAGCCAGTACCTCTTCCCACATTCTCAGTTGTTTCACGTAGACTGGTATCTGGCCTATCAATCGCAATATCTTCACAGATGACGCGTTTTTAGGAGCACAGGTAACAGAGGGACCGGCACCACCTGTGAATTTTGCAGTAGAAGTTACTCCAACTTATTCTGATATAAAAGAAGGACAAGCAGAAGGCCAAAACTCCCAAGTAAACTTTTATGATCCCTCTCCCATGCATCCAGATGATGACCTGTCCCCTGATCATGTGATGGTGGAACCCTGCTCTTATGGGGACCCTGGTACCTCTAGTGATCCTGCTACCCTAGGCCCTAGCACTACTGACCCTTCCACCCCAGACCCTAACAATGCTGACCTTGCCATCTCGCGTCCTAGCTCTGCTGACCCTGGCAACCCGGGCCCTAGCACTGCTGACCCTGCCCCCCGTGGCCTTAGCAGCTCAAACCTTGCTTCCCCAGAGAGTGTCAGGCCGTTCCCCAATGCTGCTCCTCGCCCTAATGGAAAGGGACATATATGGGTACGGGCATGTAATCTGACTGAGAATGAGGAAGCTATCACATATATGAGGATGCAGGCAGAGAAGAGGAAGAAGATAGAGGAGAAAAAGAAAGCAGTGGCTGAAAAGAAGGCATTAGGAAAGAAGAAAGGGTATGCAAGATGCAGAAAGTCTGTCCCTGTAGAGCAAGCTAGTGAGGAAGAAGACGTTGATGATGTTCCTATGTAGCTCGCTGAATCCTCAGAGTACTCAGATGAGGTTGGGGACGAGGGCAATTGGACAGAATCGTCATACCTTTTTACTGAGAAGACACCAGAGGTGAGCGACTTTATATTTTTGCAGCCAAAATTTGTCAATTTTTATAATTCATTACCAGGACTAGCTTAATCTGGCATATATATTTATTTTTGGGGTTGTTTTATCTCAGTTTTCAATTCTTTTTTAGCTGGGGGACTTTGTTCTTGTTAAGCTTAAGCTCGAAGAGGGAAGGAACATGGGCACATTCGTATGATATGTTGCCCAGAACTTGGCCATCATGGAAGATGGGAAGTTTAATCTTTCTTTCCTCCGCAAGAAGTCAGTTTTCTCCAAGGACACCTTTACCTTGCCTACCATCTTGGATGAAGCGTCTGTCGAGCCAGGTCAGTGTAATGGTGTCCTGGTAACCACCAAAGGCGCCACCAATAGGTTGGTGATCATCCACTCTACCCTAATATATAAAAATAGGATAATTTCGTTTTTAAATTAATTTACGATTACTAAACGATATATTTTTACGCAAACTCCTTAAAAAGGTAATCAATCTTTTGCATAACCTGCTGTACAAATATATTTTTTTGTCGAACCCTACATGATTTACAAATTTCCCCATACCAAACTTGCAGAATGAAGATATTCTTTTCAATGACGTATAAAATAAAACATTTCTTTTAAAATAAGCTTCTTTAAATAAGAATATCGTTGTTTTAAATAGAATGCATAAGAGCAGTTAAAAATGTCTTTATAATTGCAAACCTCTTTATCTTCCTCGAACAACTGACTGAATTCATCCAAAAAAGATGTATATCGTGTCCCCCAAGGGGGAGGGGGGGGGGCAATCCGGTGCCACGGATGAGGAAAGACGAATTCGTGTCTGTGACGTGCAAAATGAAAATAAAAGATTGTTAGTTTGTTTTATAGATCCTTCTTTTACAGTCTGGTAGTAATAAGAAGATAACCTTTTACAAATCTAAGAAAAATACCTTTCTAATTTCTGACAGGATTAAAAGCATGTCCTTTACCTAACTTAAAATAACAATAATTTTATATACCATAATCTGGGGAATATACCATGTACTATTTCATAATTTACAGAACTAAAAGATATTATGTTTATCTTCTTTTATATTAGGTCTCAGAATTAAAATATTTTTCTTTATATATATCTCACTAGAGTAAACAAGCCACTTCATACACAACTTAGAAAAATTAAGATGTTCCTTTACTATGAGATACAAAATTAAATATCTTCCTTTATCATCATTTGAGGTCATTAAACGATCGTTATTTTATTCAAATTACAAGAAATACCTAAGTAGATTCTTCGATAACATCTGAAATATATTATGTTTGTTTAAATAACCATTAATATTTTTAAATACTGCTTTTATTGGCTTAGATAAATAAAAAGTTATTATTTTATTTATCCTACAAAGTAAAACTTTCTTTTAAATACGTTTTGAGAAGGACTTTAGCTTTCCCTAATCAACACCTCAAAATAAAAGACTTTTTTGGATCTTACTTTGAAGAATAAAAGATCTTTCTTTAACATATAGTCAATGATTAAAAAGATCTTCCGTTTACATGTCATCATTCTTTTACGAATCGTCAAATATTATATATATCTTCCGTTTACATATTCGGCAGGAATAAATAAATAATTTATTATAAGACTTGCCAAAATAAATTGATTTTTCATTTGTCATAATGTGAAATATTACCAAGAACGTTCCTTTTAGTAAAATTGAAAAATTCAAAAATAGGTGAGGGATTTGAAAATTTCTCCATTCAAGATATCCCAATGATATCGGTTTTGAATAATTACCAATATCTAATAGATATCAAACCGCATTAGTATTCAAACATTTAGATATGCATACCTACACATCATTTTATTTCCATGAATAATTTTAAAAAAATACATACATTGCAGCTAATTTACATCATTGACTACAAACTAGTCGATCGACCACAGTCATCGCTAAATATATATATATATATATATATATATATATATATATATATATATATATATATATTACTGATGGAGTCGTTCCTTGGAGACCTTATTAGTAGCAGGAATATGAAGACATATGCGATGGTTTTGAACATTTAATTTTCTGGACGTGTCGGTCATTAACGATGACCATCATCAGCGAATTCTAAATACAAATATATATACGAGGATCGGTCAATAACTTTTGCAATTCGGATATAAGGACACGAGATATGAGGAAAAGTGTTTTATTATTTTTCAATATAACAACCCTCGACTTCAATGCACTTGCGCCACTTGTCCCTGAGGCTTCAAATTCCCGACAACCAGAAATCTCTCGACCTCTGTTCAATCTACTCCTGAACGGCGAACTGTACATTTTCATCGTTCCCAAACCGGCGTCCATGCAGTGCAGCCTTAAGGTGGAGGAATAAAATATAGTTGCTAGGGGCCGGATCTGGACTGTAGGGGGTTGGTTGAGCTCCTCGAATCCGCACTCGCGCAGGGCAGCTTGTGAAACTCTGGCCTTGTGGACAGGGGCATTGTCGTGGAGGATAAGGACACCGCGTGTCAACTTGCCACGCCGCTTCTGACGGATGCACTTCCTTAACCCAGCCAGTTCCTCGGCGTAATATTGGCCTGTGATGTTCCTTCCACGAGCCGCATAGTTTACCATCAACACTCCCTCAGAATCCCAGAAGATGGTTGCCATGATCTTCCTAGCTAAGGGGTTGGGTCCGGAACTTGATTGGGGTCGGAGAGCCCCTGTGCTTCCTAGGCCATGCTTTCTGGCTTGGTCTCGGGATGCCAGTGATGGACACACGTTTCATCACCTGTCACTATGCGTGCCTTAAATCCCGCCGGGTCTTGGTTGTACAGGAGCAGCAGCTCCTCCGAACTTTGACGTCATTGAAGTCGATCATGGGGCGTGAGGTTTCATGAGGTTTCTAGAGACCCAACGGGTAGAGACCTTGGTTATGGCCAAATTGTTGTGGAAGATGTTGATAACACTTCCATGTGATATTCCAAGTTCTCGCTCGATTTCTTCGACCTTCACCCGTCGATTTTTGAGGATCATCCTCTTCACACTGGGCACATTGTCCTGGTTGGTAACGTCTGAGGGACGTCATCTTTAAGGGACTCATGACCATGGCGGAACTCCCTATTCCAGGGAGCAATGGTTGCATATGAAGGGGTGGGGTCGATGTACACTGTAACCCTGCGTTCATGGATCTCTTTTGCATTCTTGCCTTCTTGGTCAAAAATTTGATCACTACGTGGTGCTCAACTTTCTCTATTGTTGAAAAAATTGTGGCTGACGATCTGTGAACAGCTACTGCTTCTTAAATAGACGAGGCAGGACCGTGCAAGTGCAGTTCCTGACTTGTCATAATTTGTCCTAACACCCCCACAAATAGCCATCCCCTTTCCTCTGTTTTGCCCTACCGATTCGCAAAACCTATTGACCGTCCCTCGTATATATGAAGTGTATATATGAATATATGAAGTGTATTGGCTTTATTATGTAGTTAGACCTTCTAAGCCAACCACTAAAATGACTTAAAGTTCCGCATATCATTTGGTCAACTTCAATTCGTAACTTCAGAAAACTGACGCAGGTATATAAATATGACTCTCTCAACTGGACGAGAAATTAGCTACAATGCGGAGCCTCACATTCGGAAGCCTATTAGTCTGATCGGAATACTGGCATAATATATATTCGGATCTTTCAGTTTATCTTCCTTTGAGATATAAAGTAATCCTGAAATTATATCAAAATGAATATGAAGATTGAAAAATTGTTACTCAGTCTTAGAACTATACTAATTATATTTCAATTGAAACTTCTGGACATAGTAGTTTATCAAATCTCATGTCTATCGGAGAAAGATTACGAGGCTTGAAAAGTTGCATGCACGAATACCAACTGCGGAAAATAACAAAGATCCTACACGTAATTATTTATTAAATCCTATCAATTGATCATTTCAGGATTGTATTTTAATGTTATTTGTGTTTCACAAAAATAGTGTACGGAAGAATTCTTCAAATCATTACTGACACAAGCTCAACTCTATTCATTGTAACTGATTTGAAAATAAAATATGTATATATAATTATTCATCGAAAATATATCCTGATATTTTTATATTATAAATGTATATATATATATATATATATATATATTTATATATATATATATATATATATATATATATATATATATATATATATATATATATATATATATATATATTGATATGGGTTGCTGCTGACCAGTTTGATCTTCAATTTCTTATGTGAGAACAAAACCTTTCTTTTAATTAGCAAACCGTTCTCCTAATATAGGTTCCGTGTTGACAACAAGGACAATTAAAGGCATAACAAAATGCGTTTGCTTATCTCAAGAGTAAGTGTGTCATTTGAGGACCATCATATGAGAGAAAAGATTGGGAATATATTTGGTTCACACAGTTAGTGATAAATGGGATTAAGCCATCGCACATGAAGAAATTTATCTAAGAAGGAGAGTTCTGTAACTTGAACTTATATTATACAATGTAAGAGAGAATGTTCTATCGAGAATTTTAAAATAATTTTCTCTAATAATAATGGATATAGTGTAAGAATTTTTGAATTTCTAATGCTTAAATAAATATCTCCTACACTTAACATTGCTAAAACCGCTTTCTCCCTTCTCATTTCTCAATTATATATACCTTAGTCAAAAACCTAGCAACTCTCACTTATTCACCAACCAACCAATCAAAAACCTATCCTTATTCAAGCAATTCTAATACAATTTCTTCATTTTGTGATTTCATCTGAACTTGATCGTTTTTTCATTCCATTTTTCTTTTCATGTTATAGATACTTGTATAGATACTTGATATACTTTTCTTTTAAATCCCTGACTTATCTATTATTTTTTTAATTATCTAGAGGGTTTTAACCTGCATATTTTTAATATTACTCATTTAAATTTGTTCTAGTCTTTTTTGAGGTTGATTTAAAACTTTCTTTGTATTAGAGACCGTCATTTTTACGCTAAAAATCTTTTACTTTTTCATATATTTTAAATGCTTTACTTGAATAAGATCTTAATATCAGTGATTTCTATAATGTTTTGTTTGTTTGTTCATAACATTTAGGTTTTATAATCCTAATTTTTCTCGTTTAAGGAAATTGCATTAATTTAGCCTCTAATTTTTTTACGCCCCTCCCCTCTGTAAATTTTTCAACTTTTCTTGTTTTCAAATATTTTATTATTTCTTAATAGGTCTACTGACGATTGTAATTTAATCAAAACTTTCTGTATATTTTATTCTTTTAGGATTTCAACACCTGAAGATGGGTGAGATATATATATATATATCTAGTTTTCTGACGAGATTAACCAGAGACTCCATTCTCTTTGGCTCAGTGTTACTTGCCAAGAGTTTTCACTCTTGACTCAGGGACAACTGTGGGTCCGAATACTCTCTGGTCACAAGAAGAACTTCAGCGGCTACAGCGGCTACCAATCGCATATCACAATCGCTTTCTTGCTTGCTATGACTTTGAAATGCGTGTCGCGCGCATTCTCGCACTTGCCATTCTGATTATAACCCACGGCTTGTGGAAAAAGCAAGGGGAAAAATATTTTTACTAAACTCGCAATATACTTAATATTTTATGTTAGTGCCAAAAATAAGATAAGTTAAGATGATTGAGGTTAATTATATAAAAGAAGTAAATATTTTAGATAATAACTAATGATACAAGGGAACCGACGTTTTTAATATTTCATACCAAGAACGCTAAAAACTAATAACGATTTTGATAAATATGAATCACCAATGCATTCTTATTCCTAAAATCTTCTCTCCTTCAGCAAATTAGACTTTATACCAGATAATTCTGTAAATATATCTACTATTTTTAGGTGTTTAAAAGAAAGGAGGCTACGCTAAACATATGCTGCAGCGTTTCCTTAAATTCCCCATAGACTGTTCAATCGAATTTATTCTAAAATATTTTCAGCCTATTTCTGCTGACTGTGCAAATTCTAGGGAAGGCAATTTTACACATAAGTAGCCATTGACAAACGACAAAAATTGCCCACATATTATTTTAAAGGAAATCACAGCCCCACAATTCTTGGTTTTTATTTCATAATAAAGGAAACCCTTGTTGGGAAAAGGTTTTTTCTCAAAAAATGACAGAGCTTGAAAACGGATTGAAAAACGGCAAAAGTATCGATTAATAATATGAGAGAATGGATAATAAATCACTCTAAACCATAACATTTTTATTTTTTAATTTAAAGGTCCTTGCTGGGGCTCCATTGCTAATGGAAAAAAAGCGTTAAGCACCAAATTATATATATGAAAAACATTTATTCTTTGACACAACGCTATGGAATTAAGTTTAATAATCCTCTTCCGTCCATATTAAATTATACTACTGAAGTTCTTGTTCAAGTGGAAATATAATAAACCATTTGCATTGAGATTCGGCTATTACAGAGTATTGTTTCCCATAATATCATACGGGAATATCTGCACCTAGTTTTGGATTTCTGATTCACTTATTTCATGTTGCTTCTCTCAATTACATTTTGTTTTCTTTAAATCCTCTATTATTGCATCTGAAACCTAACGCTATATCTATTTCTTTGTCGTCACTCTCTTGTACCAACCATATTAAACTTCTAAATCACCCTTCTCAAATCATCCCCAATGCTCTCTTTAATCTTCGTATCCACAACATTTAAATAACATGTGTTTTATAGATTCTTCTACAGTACACATCTATCTACTCTGCCATTTAATTTGCATGGCCTTCTAGCAGCATTCAGGAACCTTTTTGGGAAACCTACTCTCATGTATATCTCATTCTCAGACTTTGTCCGTTACTTGTAATACTTTTAGCTCCTTCAGTGCATACTTCCTTAAAATCGTACTTGGTTCCTAATGGTACTTCTGCAACCGTTTATATCTACGTTGCCCAATTTTCAGGACCTAATGATTTACTTGCTCCAATGGAGGGGTAATTATTTGATGATGTATAAATTTTGATTCTTTACGGATGGGACCACCGTCGATGCTTTCATAATTAAGAATTGAGCCTTGCGATCATAATCATGGTGGCAAATAAGAAGGAATATATTTCGAAATACAGAGACTAGAGTGAAATGTTAATTAAAAGAATATGAAAAATTTTAAATGAGATTTCAAAGAAAATAATAAAATGGAAGATTCGCTGAATCGGAATAGGAAAACAGGCAGAGTAACATAGCTCTGGTAAGGAGAGCGAAACAAGCTCAAACGACGAAACCGTTATAAAGGTTCTTTCAATAAGGTCACTCGATTTTTAATTGTAAATATAACAAGTTGTGTTTGATATATGCACTCAATTTATTTTAAATTTGAAAGACATTTTATGGCATTAAGTGTGGAATATGATGTTGTTCAAATGTCCGACGTGGCTTCACTTGGTGAAACGTATTCGGGAGGCCCAATTTTCGATGACTTTATCGCCTAAATCTGGCTGAATTGGCTGCATGGTGTTCGTTATGTTGACTTTGAGGACATCAACTGTTTGCGGATTATTCCCATAGACCTGTGATTTAAGGTAGCCCAAAAGAAAGTAGTCTAATGGCGTTAAATCGCATGATCTCGCTAGCCAGTTGACGTTGCCGCCGGACGAGATGACCCTGCTTTGAGATCGTTGGTGCAAAATGTCTTTCATGGCGTGTGTATTGTGGCACGTAGCGCCATCCTGTTGGAACCACATGTCGTCAGTATCCATATCAGGCTTTTAATCCAGTTGAGGCCACAAGAATCTGCTTATTATCGATCTGTAGGTCTCGCCGTTGACGGTTATGGCAATCCCATTTTCGTTCTGCAAAAAATACGGGCCGATGATTCTATTAGATGAAAATTCGCACCAAACAGTGACTTTGTTGGCATGCAATTGGTGCTGGTGTATTTTATGTGGATTGTTTTTGTCCAAAATCCGACAATTTTGCTTGTTCACAAATCCATTCATCCAAAAATGGGCCTCGTCACTGTACATATATATTTAAATTAATTACTTAAAACATGGATTAAACTAAATAAATTAGAACTCAACCAAATTTATATCAGCGATTTTACAGAAGTTTAGGAAAATTATACAAATTTCTAAGATAAGATGACGGGGTTGTAGTTATAATAACGAGGAAGTGTGTTCAGTATCAGAAAGTAGAAGTTAAAGTTCTTCTACCATTCCATTAAAACAAAGAACTTAACAAATTTAAGATTCGACTGAATAAAATTATCTCGAATATTTTACAGCATAAAGAAATGGAAAACTGAAAGAAAGATTTTAGACTAAGAAAAAAAAAAAATTAACGAAATGAAGTTAATTTAAGATACCAGCCCTCAAGGCAATTTATATTCCAGGGGCAAGCTTCGTTTAACTGTTTGGGAAGACGAAACTTTCAATATGACTTGGAGATATGAACTCATGGCTCAGGAACTCTGGATCTACTATAATTAATAGGACCGACAGAAATTTGGATCACTTAATTAAGAGCAGGAAATCAATAAGAGTGGGGCCGGAATTTCTTCCCTTTTGTTCTAGCTAGGACAACCAATAAGCCATATATTGAATCAGTAACTAAAAAATTGAAATTGAATCTATAATTATAACCTCATCCGCACAAACTCTCGGATCACATCGTTATCAAATTAATGGTCTCGTTAGCCTCGAACAAAATATAGTTCAAGAAAAGGAAGCAACTACGGATAATGTCCCATGACTGAAGGCAATTATTCCCAGCACTAAATAGTACACAAGAAAGACGAGATAAAATTAGAGACTGAAATAATAAAATTTATGTTTGAAACGAATAAATAGAGAACTGAATAAAAGAATAGAGGAAACTATGCCCACGGAGATTAAGTTACAAAACGTGAAATCTGATAGAAGAGAGATAATGTGGAATAAAATAAATGAAGATCTAGAGGCCAAAAAGTTAATCCTTGCCTATTTTAAAACTAGTTTGGAATCGGGCAGATAGATAAACTACCGCAAAATAACGTAAGAATTGCAAGTGGAGAGAAACGCCTGTTATAAGAGAAAAAAAATTCGAGGAATTATTTGAGGAATATTAGAGATGAAGTTCTGACCTTTCAATAGAAAATTATTCCGAATTTGACCAAGATTTCGAAACGCAGATAATATATAAATTAAAGATTGAATAAGGCAAAACATTTATCCTTGACACGAAAGACGACATGAGACATAAAGAGGCTCAATTACTAGATGGGTCAATAACCAAAGAAGAGATATTATCATCATTCCTTTACTTTAGGCCGAAATTCGCCGGTCCATCTGGTATTAAAAACGAGAGAGAGAAACCGATGGAGAGAGGGGAGAGAGTTTAACGAATAGATGGAGTGATAGGGAGAGAGAGATGGAGAAAGGGAAAGAGAGAGAATTTGAGGCTTAGAAAGAGCGATAGGAAGAGAGAGTGGGGAAGAATATAAGAGAAGAAGTGAGAGAAAATAAATGAGAGGGATAAAGGGATTGAGAGAGGGGAAAGGAAATAGATATGTTGCTCATAAAGTCATTTTGATACGGAGATGCGATAGGGTGTAGATGGTACACATAAAATGTAGGCAAATCAAATAAAGGTATAATGAGCCTATTGCTCTTTGGTTCTGGCCCTCATGCGGTCCTTGTAGACTCAAGGAATTGTTCATAGTTTGTGGTATTTAGGGGGAAGAAATAGTTATTAATTGTAAAGTTGATTGAGCAGCCTGTGAGAAATGGCTTAAAACCGAAAATGGCATAGATTCCTGTGATTTTTCTATTAATGGACTTAATTTGGATGTTATTTGTCCAAAGAGTTTATTTAATTAATACAAGACGATCATGTTGATGGTAAAATTTGGCTCTTTTATTAAGGGGTTAAAGATATCGGAAAATTCACGCAAGAATGATTTAAGGATGTAATGTTTAAATGTGATCTTTAAGGGGGGAGACTACATTGCTTTAAATTCTATCTAGTAAATCTGTATTAAATCTATTTCTGTGATGAACAATATTTTCCCTCCGAGACTTAACATTCGGGGTTTATGCGGCAAGGCATTTTTGGCTTTTGACAAGCTTTCCTCATTGGAGATTGAGAAAGTCCCTTAGTGTTGCTTGTGTAAGCTGCATACTTTGTTTTATTAGTGTGTTTCCAGTGGCTCTGATAGCCAGTTTAGTGTGATTTACTGTAAAGGTAGAAAGGTTACCATACGTGTGATTTAAATTAGCATTTAGTTGATTACGGAATCACTGTAGGTTATATACTAAATTTCCTGCTCCGGAGATGTCAAATATTATGTCAACATTTCTTTTCAGTAACTTTCTTTGAACTAACACTCCTGATGAGGTGGAAGCAGTAAAGTTACCAACAGATTTTACTGTTAATTGTAAGCTCAAAAGAAAGAGAAACTTTATAATTTCTAGTTATTTCTTAGATGTACGGCCTGTAATACGGCTTTTGTATAGTAGTAAGTAGAATACGTTAGTTAGAGAAAAGGCTAATCTTCTCAAATCTGGTTTAATGCCTTGCATTGTTATTAGATAACCTAATTATGCTAATGTTTCTTGTAAGAAGTTATATTTTTTCACCTCTACTAATGGTAACAATACAATCGATTAAATTTACTTATTTTTTTACAAAATGCTTGAGAGTTTCGGACAAACGTATATATAAACTTGCTCCTGCAATTTCGAATTTTACATTTATTTCTCCCAACCTAATTCACCAAATTAACTACTATATAGATAATATTGAGTCAAAATCAGAATTTGAGAAATCCCATTTTACTCAAAAATTACGGCCATTTCGGCAAAACCAATATTATTTTTTTTTCTTTCAGGGCACCATAAATAAAAACTTTTGTTAGGGTCTCGCAAATAAAACTTTTGGGGTTGATCGGAGCAATTATTATTCGTATTATGGATTTGGCGATACTAAAAAGTTAGGAGGAATTGAGTTTTGAACTTTATTCCTTAAGCTGTAATTCAATATCAACTTTCGGCGATATTCAAATGCTAATAAAGAAGCAACAAAGTGGAGCTGCTCATCATTATACCAGGTGTCCAAAGTTGAGTTCGTATTTTGATGAAATTGAAAACTTTTATGAAATATTCTTGTGTAATTATGTTCATCATGATCAAATTGTGTTTTGCACAAAATTGTAGTGTTCCATGTAGAGGGTATCCCAAACTTTCAATTTTTTTTTTTAATCCTTTTAATAATCATTTCTTAATGAATATTAAAAAGAAAACAGTTGATTTTTCCCGGCTCAATTATGATCACAAAGAGAAAATAAAATAAAAGAAAATATTTATTTAAATTATACTGGTGCCCTAAATTATTTCCTCTCAGGGTTTTGGATCAAAATAGTATGATCTTACGGTATTGTATGTAGTGAATTCAATAATAACATTTGTATAGCTCTATCCGGTACAGTTTTCCAGAACCAGCATATCTATATATTTGGTGCACTATGTTATTAATACAGTAATTTATATGTAAATTGGTTCCACTTGGGCAATAATATTTTCCAAATTTGTGCTTTTCTGTTTGTTTCAGATTGCTGGTTCATAATATTGCATATCTACAACTGCCTAATTTCTAATTACTCTGAACTTAACCAAAAATGGAACGTGCCAAGTGCGTGAACGATGCTGATTGTCTTTGTTAGATGTGTGGCGCCTTTACTATAGGTAGCCTCAAGAAACCAACCATAAAAGCTGTTTGACTAAACTACAAAAGTTACTTCAAATGTCGTTTGAGTGACCAAAACAAGAAATTGGCGTATCATATAGCTTGTAAGTTTTGTGTTAACCACCTCAGCGAGCGGGTGTGTGTTAAGCAAAGCTCAGAAATGCCGTTTGCTGTACCAATGATATGGTGTGAACCCAAACACCAAGGTAGTGACTGCTACTTCTGTCTCACAAACATCAAGGGAATAAGCATCAAAACACGAGACAAGGTGCAGTACCCCAATATTCCTTCTGCAATCCGACTAATTCGGCACTGCGCTGAACACCCAGTCGTAAATACACCGAATGAACAAGAATTGATGAGTGATTCCAAATTTAATTTTACCTCAAATGAAGACCACTACTAGTATGATTCTGAAAATACCAGGCCTAAAACTTTTACTCAAGAAGCGATTCATGATCTCATCAGGGAACTAGACTTGTTCCAAAAAAGACGAAGTTCTGGGATCCATACTAAAGCAGCGTAACCTGCCGGAAGCTGGAGTGCTTATCACAACAGCTCATTAATGACATAGAAACCTGTGTGCACTTTTCACGATGGCAAACACCTTTGTTACCGTGAGGATGCAGTATCTCTCATGCAACATTTGGAAAGTCTGACCCATACAAGTAAGATGATTGCAGGCTGTTTATAGACTCTGGAAAAGACTCTCTGAAAGCTATTCTTTTACACAATGGCAATCGATTTCTATCTGTCCCAATCGAACATCCAGGTAAAATGGCCTACAGTTATGAAACAATGAAGATATTTTTATCCGCTATAGAGTACGAGAAACACCAGTGAAAGATATGTGGGGATCTCAAAGTCATCTGTTTAATATTAGGCCTTCAGAGTAGCTACACAAAGTACATGTGCTTTTTGTGTTTGAAGGACAGTGGAGCTGATGCAGAAAGGATGTGAGAAAGGAATCTCCGACAAGACCAAAAGGTGCAGCTAGAAATTCACCTGTGTTCACAATCCTCCTGTAGATCGAGATAAGATATTTTTGCCTCCACTGCATCGAAAGCTCGGTTTGGCTAAAAGTTTCATCAAGGCTATGGATCAATTGAGTGCTAGGTTTCGATACTCATGGCAGACACTAGGTGGTGTGGGTTCCCAAGCCAAGTTGAAAGCAGGTATCTTGAGACGACCACATATTCGCATTCTAGTTCATGATAGCGAATTCACTAAGGACTTTAACCAACTGGAGAAAAACCCATGGGAATCATTTATGAATGTGATAAAGCTTTTTCTTAGAAACTATTGTGCTGGCAACTCTAAAAATATCTTTACAACGATGCTGCAGAATTAACATGCATTGGGAGCAAGGATGTCCTTGAAGTTGCATTTTTTCAACTTCATATTGCTTTTTTTTCCAGATAACCTTTGGAGAGATTAGTGATAAACAAGATGAACGATTTCATCAATACATAATGAAAAGTAGATGTCAGGAAAAATTAAGGACTAATATGATGGGCGACTATTGCTGGACGCTGCAACGAGAAAAGAGCGAGCTGTACAAATGAAAGTGTAAAGTTCAGAAGCACCTTTAGAACTTCATATTTTCTCAATTATAAAGAATTAGAACTTATGATTTCTGGTACAATTTCTTATGAGTTTATCTGTGATGTGTTTAATATTGTTATCTTGCGTGTGACAATTAATATCAGCATATTTACTATTTCTCTGATTGTTAAGAAAGTAGATCTGATAGTAGAATAAAACATCTAAATAATACTCAACAATGTGAAATCAGTCATGTAAGCACATTATTATAAGAGACAAGCTGGTAGGCTTTGGATTAAATATTTATTACACCACACAAGTGATGGAATATTTAATAGTTGTACCTATTGATTTTTCATAAAACCTAGTCTGATAAAACAAAACAAATATCAGATTCAATTTCAGCCATTTTAACTAGTTGTGTGAGCTTAATCTCAAATGTGAACTATTTTGGCTGTTTACTAATGTTAGTTAACATGTGCTCCATCCGTATCTCCAAATTTTCAATTGATCTTTGACATTGCGAAAAACATTGTGGAGCATTTCGGGAGTTATGTCCAGCGCTGCTGAAAATATGCGTTTTATAAATTCAGTTAAATAATTTTTCGCCGATACACTTTTGCTTTAAAAATAACACACGCAAAAAATCCAAAGTAGTTAACTCTGTAGAACACTGAAGCCAAGGGCTAACTCCTCCACGTCCATTCCATCGATTTGGAAAGCGGTTTTTCATGTAATCTCGGACATTTAGATTATAATATCAGGGTGCACAATCTTGTTGAAAAATGAAAGTATCAACAATGCGGAATCAAAAGAATTATGAGTTGCTGTTTAGTTAGATATGACCTGGATCAATAAAGAGAAACAAATGGTACGCTGCATTCGGGTTTCCACTGCTCCCACCTCTGCCATCTAACAGTTTTTAATCTGTAGATTATTCCTGGATTTTGCATGATATGCATGCTATAGACGTGACATTGGGGAAATTTTTGACATCAAAAGTCATCTCTCCAGCTCACCCACACCAGGTAAAGGTCAGACCTTGGCTAGTGGGACTCTAAAATGATCAGGTCCCTACCCAGAGGGGGAAAAGAAATTTGGCTAATCGTCGACGAGGCTACTAGGATGGGAAGTAGTAGGCCTTTCAACTTTCTGAGGTGAATGTGGAAACGATATGCCTTTTAAAGACTGGCAGTGAATGTATTGCTGAGCTGGTAGCTAGTATATTTACTAAATGTTAAAGAGAAAGTAGGAATACATTTACATATATGGCCAAGCACATCAAAGGTACTTTGTCTTAAAGAGGGAAAGATGCGAGAGTTAAATAAGAGTAGCCCAATAATGTGGGCAATGCTAATCTGTTGAACAAGTTCTAACCTATTGAATGTCGCATAGATATTTCTGATAACTAGCTTTGCCTGTCTTAGTTATAAGCTTATCTACACTAGTCCTTGTTAATAAGCTAGCTAACATAGGCTTATTTAATAAGCTAACTACCATAAAACTAGTTAAAAGTGCTGAAAGGCTGTTCCTAGAGGATATCGTATCTAGCCTAGTCTTAGTTAATAGACCAGTTAGCTCCGTACTAGTTAATAACAATAGGGGACTAGTGTTACATAATTGGCACTCTATCTTAGTCTTAATCTAAGTTTGCACCCTAGTCCTAGTTAATATGCCTGCTAGCCGAATGTTAGTTAATAGCTATGTTGTCTCAGTCCAAATTAAGAGAACTACTAGTCAAGTCCTAGTTATTATATTTACTATCATAGTTCTAGCTAATATTATAGCTAGCCTACTTTTGGTTGATAGCATAACGAGCCTAGACCTAGTTATTAGAATTCCAAACCTAGTTCTGTTTTATAGTCATTGCAAATAGCCTAGGTACCATATTCCTCTTTACTAGCTCTGTTGGCCTAGTCTTAGTTAAGAGCCTAGGTGGCATTGTTCTAGTTCATACCAAAGCTAGCATAATCCTCGTAAATAGCCCTACTAGCATAATCCTATCTAACCTAGTCTTAGTTTATAGCCTAGTTAGCATATTCTTAGTAGTAACCCTGGTCTCCTAATCCTATTTAATATTCTAGCTACATCAGCCCTATTTAATAGTCTAGCTAGCCTAGCCATACTTAAGAGCATTTCTAGTATAATATCCATCGAAAATACCCTAACGTACCTAGTACTAGATAATAGATCTTCTAGCCTACTCCTAGCTTATGTTAAACTAGCCTATTTGTCGTGGTATTCGTGAGCGGATAACTTCACTGCAGAGAATCCAGTCTACTTACGTTGCAGGCGGCCAGATAGATAGACAAGCTACATAGAGCTAATAAGAAGTGGGTGTATGAGGAGATTAATGGTTGGCCAATAGGTAAATTTAAATACCAGGTTTTAATTAAGGTTAATTAAAGATTAAAAACCAAATTAAACTTTAATTACACTAATAATGCTAATTATAGAAATGTCTACAAAGGCAAAGGAATAGGGTAATTATGTCGCTCCCAATGAAATAATAAATCAAATATAAATCGTTTAACGGGGATCAAAATATGGGACTTGGTGAGATAGGAAAATGTTGGTAAACATTGGTGAGTCCAATTAAAGGGTTGGGAGGAGCATATCATGTGGCGATGACAAAAGGTGGGAGGGGTATCCTCGAGAAGGGGCAAAAAGATTTTACTTTGAGGGCTTGACTCTTGGTGAGAGGAGCGATTTTCACGAGGCGTGCTAGACTTGCGGCTCGAGGGGCGTTTTACTTTTGACAGAGGAGTCGGAATTACTTGATGGACGCATAAGGTAATTTCCAGGCTGGGTGAGGCACTCTCGATGAGGATGAGAAATCTCCGAAGAGGGGCAAGGTTTCCTTGACGGGATGAGAAGAGTGGTTAGCGCATTCTCCCCCAAAAAGTGGTTTCATGAATTTGCCTATTAACTGTGGCCAAACTATCAACAATCTGTCTAGTCGGCGAGACCTAACTCCGAGATTCGACTCGAGACGAGGGGTCGTATTTTTGTCAAAGGGCAGGCGGTAGTTGCGGACGAGTAACGGTTGACCTTAGATTAAATACCATACTGGATTCCTCGCTAGAAACTCTCCATTCATGACAGTCTCTTGGTAGTAACCATTTGCGCCAGTCTCTTTTAGCCCAAACGAGATAAGATGACCGAGTAAGATTCTTTTCGGGTTGATCCTGGCCCCTAGGTAGGTGAAGCTCCAAAAAATGCGTCTCAACGAGGGAGAGGCCGACTGATCAAAAACAGGTGTTACCAGCGGCTTTGAAGTTTTTCCACGTGAGAAGAGTTCTCTCTCCTTGCATTTAGAGATCTAGCTTAGGCCCACGTGGTTTCTGCTTGAAGGGGTGGGCTCAAGGTGGATCTTAGGGTTCGTTCCAGTAGGCCCGGTGATGTCTTGGAGAATCTTGGAACCATTTGCTGAACTGAGTGCACACCAACCTCTTATGTGGCTTACATAAAGCACTTACGAGACTTGGCAACCGAAACTCCTTAATTATCTTTGACGTGTTAATTTCCCTCAGTAATTTGTGCTCAATATTCATTAGAGAGAGATGGTTTAATTTTGTTTGACCCATACTGAATCTTACTTCGTTATTGATTCTATTTAATTTTGAAACGGAGCGTTCACCTCTGCAGTTGGTTTACCATTAGAGTTAAACAAATCTTCAACGCGATCTCGACATTTGAAAAACAAGACCCAAAAGTATTATCAACTATCAGACGATACAATGTCAGTTTGTAAAGGTCTTGTTGAGATCCAGCAACAATACGAGCTTGGTCAATTTTCAAAGGTTCACCTAACTGGATCAATTCCTTTTCAAACTTTTTCCAAAATCTTATCGGTAAGCACGAATCAGTTTTGTTGCACCAGCCTTGAATTCATCCGGAGTAATCTTTGGCAACTTTTGAAGAAACCCAAACTTACCTTTCAACTTCATATATGATATTTGCCTTTTTGAGAGAGCCGCAACCAAACTAGTTGTCTACAATAACCAGAAAAGCTCAAATTTGAATGATTTAAATGGCTGGATGGATTATATGCTCCTATCATCTAAGGTAGAACCATGGTAGTGGTCGTATTTGCAATTTTTTCGTCTTTGTTGTGAAACATCCTTGCTGTATTGATGATAATCAGTAAGAATTTTGGCCTTATCTTCAATAGCTGTGTAAGTTAGCCTAAGAGCTTCAACATAACCTTGCAAAGATTCGTACGACGCAGAGGCAGAACTCAAGTCTTGATCTGATCCCACAGTATGACCATAAATCTTGTCTCCAATGTTTTATGGTTACCAAGAGTCCTTTAGCCTGATATTTGCATTCAGGCTTGACATCAGTATCCTCAGCAATGTCTTCCAACACATTCATGGAAGGCTAAAGCCGCATATGCTCGAGCAGAACATCTAGTATTAGACATTATTCTGAGCAGAGGATGTTGATATTTACTATTTAACAATGCCATTGCGAGTAGTCCTCATCGAGGAGTAGAAGCAGAAAAGAATGTGTATATATTTTCAACAAAAGCAAAGAAATTAATGGCTTCTGGACTACATTCTGTAGCAAACTTTCTTACTAAGTTGAGGGAATGCGCAAAACATGGAATATACTACGTACAATTGCACTACTCTTTGATGATGGCCTGTAGTCGATTGTATTTTGCACTCCTGTTAGTAGCATTGTCATAATTCTGGCCTCTACAATCTTTGATGTTGATTTCCCTTTCTTTCTGTACGCTATGCCCTTCCATATCTAAAAACTGGATAAATCTTTCTTCAGGTAAACAAGGTAACACATATTGCACAAGCAAAATAGGTTGATCAATGTGTGCTTCAACTGGTGCTGAATCCTGGGCCCCGATTAGACTAATAAACTCTTCACACACATCTTTGGACAGATAAAAAGTATGAACCTTTCGTTTGTTCCCATGAGCATTTATGTGCTCAGATAGAAATGTGTCAAACTTGGCCAGGAGTTCTAACAGTCCAAGGTAATTATCATTCTTTGAGGGGCCAATAGTTTCATCACTTCCACGGAAAGCGAGACATGGTTCTGCTAAAATCTTTATAAAATCTGCTTCATCCTCAAGCACTTTTCGCCCGTATTGCTGTTCAGTTTCCATCTTTTTGACAAGTACAGAACCAATACGTTCACCATTCTTCTTCCTAGCTAACAAGGCAACAATACATTTCTTGTGCACAGTACTTTCTTCGTGTCGAATCAGTCCAGTGTTAGCATTCTTCCAATCATCAAAACCTTCCTGGGCTTATAACTTTGCAAGGAAAGCAAAATAGGCAGCTCTGGCTTGGTGAGTAGCACAGCCAACTTCTTTCTTGTTTAGAATTTATAAGTTTGTGAAACCTGTTAAAGTAAGATTTCTGACAATGTCTTGTTTGATTTTCGCTTTGGAGGAAGTAAACGCAGAGCCTTTATTTTGACAGTCCTGGTTTCCTTTAGCAATTCAGTATTCTTTGAAAACCTAATAAAATTTGGGTGGCCACTTTCCTAGATCAGTGGTAAAGCTATTTTTATTCTCGAGGTAGGGGAATAAATATCACAAGGAGAAACAGATGCTAGCTTGTTTAGACAACGTCAACGGTTACACTCCAACTGGACTGATACATTACCCACCCCTCCCCTTTGCTTCATGGCCCCAAAGATCCTTCAAGAGTCGCTCGCAAAGAAGGATTTCAGTCAGCAGAACTTGTAGTCCGTTAATAGAAACTTAGGAGGGTATAAGAGCCTTTAGAATATAAATCTATGAACAGTCTCACTGTCCCCATTCGATTGCTTGTATATTTCTGAAAAAATACACGAAATTTAACTTACTCCATGTGTAAACCAGAATGGGCTAATTGTCACAACGTTGAAAATATATGCCCTAGCAAAAAAGTTTAACTGTGGGCCCTCGTCTCTCCTTCCCTCCCCAGAGGATAATCGACCTATATATAGATCGATCTTGAGAAAAGAAATAGATGTTCCGCGTGGCAATTGAGAAAAGAAGACGAGTCCCGGAGACAAACCGTGAACCAAGAAGACAGCGGAACCGAGCGGGATTTTTCTTCCCGAGTCCGTTCCTTTGGTCAGTTAGAAGACTAGACCACTGGTATGGAGCCTCACTCTCATATCATTCTCGTCTTGAGAAATCACATATCTCAGTTTTCTTTCTGAATAAAAACAGTGATACCACTTAACATTGAGGAATACCAATGTGAATTCCCACTCGAGAAAAGATTCACCTCGTGGTCAAGTCTCATTATCGAGAAGCTTGAATTAATAACACAGTGATGAGAATAATTCCATTCATCCAAGATCCCCTCACTTACATCTTCAAGTCGAGAAGTCTCGCTGCCCGCATCCCCCACCCGCGGGACAAGTATCAGCTGTTCTTTCCGAATAGACTCAACACGCGGAACTTTAAACCAGTGAGAAGATTGAGCTGTTTTTTCAGCAATCCTAACGGACGCGAGAAAAGCTCTAGTCCAACGCGCCTTTGTTTCATCTCATCGAGGAGGTTCCTGTTCAAGGTCGCACACTTGCTCTCACCCTCTAATTTAAAGGTAAAAGGAATCCCAAACTTATTTATCGTCGTTAGTTAACATTCCATGTGAAAGTGAATTTTGAGTCAACCATCGCGTATTACACATTGGTAGTATTAAAATTTTAATGTTTCATTTTTTTATGTAATTAAAATTATATTTTTGCCCGAGTTATTTAATTAGGTCCTCGAACGCTGCCAATCAACGTAGATATATAATATTAGGAATCTTCCCTGGTTAAAGAAACAAAATAAAATAAAACTCTGTTAAAGAAAAGTGGAACGGATATACTCATGTACTGAGAAAACGTACACACGTACTCTGCCGTATACTACGACACTCGACATCCATATCTTTTGACACTGGTGTTGTATCAATTGTATGTATATTTAACTCATCTGCTCTACTGTGTAACATTGTTTCGTTTTCTTCCAAATTATAAGCTTTGAGATTGTAAAACTAGTCATACCTGGGTGGGAGGTGAACTCAGATTCAAGTTCAACTAAACCTTTATCAGCTAATGTTGAAAGATGGGAAGATACCCCCTTAGGTTCAGATGTGTCATTGTCACGAGCTTTTATCTTGAAGAAAGTAGTCAACTTTTCAATTTTGGACACAGCTACTCTCTCCTTCTTCAATTTGTCCTCCTTAGCTTTACTTTTAGCAATACTAGAGTGGTAACTGTGGCTAAAATTTTGCTCACGATTCGCCGTTGATTTTCTCAATAAAAAAACATGGAAAATTACTAATTTCGACAGACACTGTATATCATCTCCATTGCATCATGTTTCATCTATATTGAAGTAGTGTCATTTTGTGTGTATATATTGTGTTTATCCCATGCGATGGGTGTTAACTTACGCTTTAACTTGATTATCACTCAAGAATGAATGAATGAGCCATAATAGTTTTCCTATGTTGACACATACCTTATTAACACATATATCTTAAAAGAAAGTGTGGCTGTTCACTCAGTATATCAGGAACATTATGAAAATATTACTAGGAAAAACAAATATTATATTTTACCTTGTTATAAAAATGATAGTAGCTATAAAATTCAGAGTAATGGTAATACGTGGCGCCATACTGCAATAGCATTGATCCAATATTTCCCCAATATTATAAGGTAAGTCAGGTGTGCAATATATTCACAAGCCAACCTTTGTTGCAGGTTTATCTTTTTCAATTTTATGATAACACCTCGAATGTTAGTCTGTAAATGTGTTGGCAACGCCAAAATCTGACGTACACGTGACGCAATGAATATACACCGGCAGAGCGATCTCTTCTGAAGATGGTAAACAATTTTACCCCTTTGTCTCATCGCATCACGATATATTATTATATTTAATACCCTACCAACGTACTCCTAGCTTATTCATGAATACGGATACTATTGATAAGAGGCCTAAAACTACCATTTGACGTCAAAAACAACAAAACTCACGCTAAGATTCAGCTATGACTCGACGGTCATTAAACCGCCTTTTCTGTCCAGTGTTGCCAGATGTGAAGAGAAAATTTCAGTATATTATTGCGCGAAAAATCAGTAGATGAGTAAAAGTTCGGCAGACGCACTTGTGATATATGTTAGGTAAATAAAATTAAGTTAAGAAGTATTATATCAGTATTTTTTATAACTATTTGTTTAAAATTTGGATAAAACAATATACAAATTATTCAAGAGATTGATAAATTATTTCTGAGATTCATCAAGATTTCAGTAAATCTCATGATATTTCGGTAGATCTAGCAAAACAGGACTCTTCACTGAGCCACGATCTCAATATTACTACCTAGCAGATTTGTCCCATTTTCTGACCCTACAGTCAGTCAAAGAAATACACATTTAGGAATCCGTCGCCAGGACCTTCATGCTATTCAATTTATATGTTTATTTCTGCTGCACCCAGGAAGTCCCGATTTGGACCGCGGGTTGCTAGTTGAGTAGCCCTGGACTATACGGTGTACTACTATAACATAAGGCCTGACTTATTATACTATGCAGTACGCTCTAGTGAAGTTTTCTATATTTTTCTTAAATAAGGTAATATATATAATAATAATATAAAAAATCAGGAAAATAAATAATTATTTTGCCTCGGCCTTCTGTGCCTAAAGGCAAAAACTTAATTATTACTGATTTTTTACATCCCCGCTGAGCTCTCTAAAGCGCCGGGCTGGTAGCACGTGCTACATGTGCTACTAGGTTAAACCGACAGTGAGACTACTACTAGTTAATACCTTAGATAATATTCAAATCTTATTTAATGAACCTCTTTGTTCAATTCTAGTTGAAAGCTTTCGAATCTAGCCACAGTAAATAGCCTGATAGCCTAGCCATATGTAATAGCCCACTTCGCTTAGTCCAAGTTAATAGCATGATCGTTTAATCCTAGTCAATATCTTAGCTAGAAGATTCCTTGTTAATACCTAGCTAGAATAGTTTTAGTTACTATCCTCTCTAATTTAAGCACAGTTACTAACCTTGCTCGCTTATCCTATTAAAGAGCCTACCCTTATTAGTAATCGTTAATCCATCTGATCGCAAATTCTTAGTTGATACTCTAGCTAGTTTAATCCTAGTTAATATTATGTGTAGCCTAGTCCTTGTTACTAGCCTAGCTAGCCTAAGCTCAGGTTTTAGCCTTGCGGGCGTTGTCTTAGTTAATATTATAGCTATCTTAGCTCAAAATAATAGCGCAGCGAGTCTAGTCCTATCTATTAGCCTAGCCAGTCTAGATCTAGTTAGTAGCCTTGAAAGGTTAGCCTTAGTAAATATCTTAACTAGTCTAGTTCAAGTAAATAGTCTAGCTGTCCTATTCCTTGTTGATACTATAGCTAGACTCTTACTAGATAAAACCTACTAGCCTTTTTCTAATAAATAGCCTAAGAAGCTTTAACCAAGTCAAAATCCGGTTTGGCCTACACCAAGTCAATAGCCTAGCGGAAGTACTGCTATTTAATTAGCTAGCTACCATAATCCTATTGGATGAAACTGTTGGCCTATCCTTTTTGAATACCCAAACTCGTCTAGTTTTAGTTAATTGTCACGCTAGTGCAATCCTCCTTAATATCCAAGCTAGCCTATACTTAGTTCATCACTATATATGCTAGTCTTTTTTAATGTCCCTACTATCTAAGTACTACTTAATAACCCTGCTAGCTTGGTCCTAGTTTATAACTCTGTCTAATTATTCTTAGTTAATAACTCTGCTGACTTAGTCCAAATTGCCATTCCTGTTAAACTAGTTTCAATTAAATTATGCTGTCTCAATCATAATTCAGGGCCATGCTAGCCCAGTCCTAGTTAATAGCCCTGCTAGCTTAGTAGTAGTTCATATTCTAGCTAGCATAATCCTAGTTAATTTGCTAGCTAATCTAGTCCTAGTTAATAGTCTAGATACCTAACTTCAAGTTAATATCATCGCTATTCTAGTCCTAGATCATAGCTTATCAGGCTTAATTATAAATTTTATCATAACTAACCCTAATCCTAGTTAATAGCTTAACTAGCTTAGTCCTAAGATATAGCCTAGCTAGCTTATTTCTAGTTATTATCATAGCTAGCATAATCCGAGATAATAACTTAACTGGAAAAGTACTTGTTAATATCCTAGCTAGCCTAGTGTTATTTTGTCGCTTATCAAGCCTGGTCCTATTTATTATCCTAGCTATCCTGGTCTTAGTTAATATCCTAGCTTGCTTGGTTTTAGTTCATATCCTAGCTATATAGTAGAGCTAGCCTTGGCTAGTTAGTAATGATGCTGGCCTATTCATATTTAATAGCCTAGCTACCATACTTTAGTTGAATATACCTGATAGCCTATTACTAGTTAATATCTAGTCTATTCATTGATCTTCATGGTAATCTATAATAATCAAATAGGTGCAAATTTAGGCCCATATTCGACATTCCAGAGGCTCAATAAAAAGGTTGGTGCTAAGAATAACTTCAAATAACAGGTAAAATTCCGTTATTAACGTTAAGACTACGAAGTGGGGGTTTAGTTTCTATCGCAGTATTTTTTTATATTGGCCAATTGATATTTTACAATAGAAGTACAAGTATATAAGGCCGCTATTTGCCTGTAAGTCAACCTAAACAGAATTAGTTATACAGTAATCTTTCCACTTAAGTAACCGATAACAATATTTTTTTCTAATTTGGACCAAGGCGCACACAAGCGTTGTAATAAACAATAATTTACAGCAATAAAGCCAAGTAGCAACCAAATTCTAATTCTGCCTAAACTGTAACCATTACTGCAAATGACGTGGCTCCAGCAGCAAATTATTTGTTTTCACGGCAGGAAGTTGAGGATAATTATTTTATTTTTATTTAGGAAAAGAATGAGAAAATCGGATGAAGTTTCTTCCCCAGACATTTTTAAAAAGAGGTGTATAAATAGAATGAAAGGTGTTTAAGGAACAAATGGGGGAAATTAAATATTATGTAGAAGGGTGGAGTAGATTACTTAGGTTTGATACATGGTTTGTCAACTACTCTTTCCAACACGGTGGTTCGGCTCTCTCCCTGAACCAGCTTTCGCTCCAAGTTTGTGAGAAAGCAGTTTGATATGTCAGAAAGAAATTCAAGTAAATATTCTCTCTCAAAGATATAGATGTCAAAATACAGTGATTAATGTGTCAAATATTTAATTATTTTCAAATATCATAGAGATATGTATCGATAAAATGTTAAGCTTAGCTCAGAGCAAGCTTTATTCTATGGGTGGAAGTAAAATAAATTCTCCACGACGTGGTATTTTAATCAACTCTAAAGGGAGAAATCCCAGTTTCTTTCTAGTTAACAATGGCACATTTTCCCTGGTCACTGTTAAGAAGTTAGGCGGATTACTCTTTTCTTTATTGAGCTTAAGGTATCCTTCAAGTCACGATGATTACCAGATTTAAACATCGGTCTTGGCTCTGCACTTAGGAAATGAAGATCCTTCAACTTTAAAACTCTTACTTTAGACCGAAGCCTCTTGCGTTGTTCTCCGCAAGGTCATCGTTTGTAATATTGCAGGGTGATTCCCTTAAAGAATAATTTAGTTTGTGTCTAAGTTAATGTGATTGGATTTTACTGAGTAAAAATCCAATTACGTGAAAAGCAGAGAGATCGAGAAAAGGCTACAAAGTGTTTTTATTTTCTGGTGGGTTGCAAGATACAAGAGTATACAAAGGGGGAAAGATTAAATGACATTCCCACTCTTAGAATTAAATGTGGATTTTTAATGAAAAACCAGAGATCTAGAGTGATTTAATGAAATACCATGTTCTAACTCTTTCTTAAATATTGTCTTACGTTATTTATTCAGAGTCTGGATTTTAATTAAACTATCGGGTTGGAACAAAAATAATGTCCAATTTTCTAGAATAAAGCTATAGATAGTATCTATTAAATTGGTCCCTCTTATTATCATTTAAAAATGATACAATGAGTAATTTATACCTTTTACTTTGAAATTATAAAAATATTGCTCATAATCTTCTTTGATATTCAACCCTATCTCTTCCTATCTAAAGATTACAAGAAGCATGTTTTACTCTATGAGTTTCATAAATGTGTCAATGAAAGTACAGAGGCAAAATCCATTGAGAACGATTAATGGGATGATGCACTAAATGAGACAAGTTACAGGAGGTGTTTTTTTGTAATTTCTAAACGGGGATTTCAATCTTAACGATGGAACAAAAGAAGTTGTCACCATAGCAAATCCTGACACAACTTCAACAGAACTCGCAAAACATTGTTACGTTACTCATACAATTCTTCTCTACCACATGAAAATGTTCCGTGGATTGAATAATCGGTTTCGCACGAATTGGCCACGGAAAATCTACAAGTGTATTGCTTGCTGAGAGTAATTGCTTTCATGACACCTAGAGTCACACTATTAGGTTACGCTTGTTAGCTAGTGATGATGAGGAGTGAATCCTTTATCATAAAGTTAAACGCCACCGTTCGTTGTTCAGTAGAGGAAACAGAATTTCTCAACAATGGAGAGGAGTACTTCAGCCTGAAAAGATCACGTTGAGTGTATGGTGGGATAATGAAGCAATGGTCCATTAAGAACTATTAGATAACAACCAACAACTAATGCTAAACTCTAGTGTAATCAACTTTCTCGTTTGTAAGCCTCTTTGGCGCAAAGGTGACTCTCCTTAGTCAATGGAATAAATGAAAAGAAATTGGAGCAAATGCCTCAAATATAATATTACTCTAGCAAATGCGCTTTGTTTTTACAATTGTCTAATCCTCAAAGTGAATGATGAATACCAAAGAAAATACGAACGAGACCTTTATGTTTTATTAGAAACAATGTTAGATTTTATGGGATAGAGAGTAAAGTTGAGGTAATACGCAAATACTATAGCTGATTTGGGAGAGGAGTCACCCCTGCAAAATGTTGCAACCAAAAAACTTTATACTGTTAAAACATAATGTGCTATGTGAAAGTTATGATTCATTATTTTCTTTAAGATGTACATTTATAAGTGACCGAGAATACATTAGTCGATATTATGCTGATATTAATTTAATCATTAAACAGATGAATTTGCCAAGGTATTCACTTGTTTTCATTGGTAGTTATGTCTTCCTAAATCCAGTACTCTTTCTTTAGTATTCCGGTTTCTTGTCTCATACGTTAAATCCTGTCCAATTGCTCTCTCTCTTGTATATCATCATCCTTATTTAAGGCATTTGCCATCATCTGATAAGAAAAAAACTTTCCTCATTTTTTGGAATTTCTATCAATTATGGCCAATTTGTCTCTATTTTTTTCATATTTTGGACGATAATCTCTGTATATTGGTTTCGTATAATCTACTGTGACTTGTTTAACAGTAGTTAAATAATTGTGTATCGTGAATTAAAAATAAAGATGTCTCCAAATTTAGAGGAAAATTATGTTTCATGCAAATGAGAATCCCATAAATGTCTCCGAAATCTTAGCAAAGATACATAAATTTTATCAATAAAAGTATTTTTCCCGAAACGGAGGAAGAAGAAGGTTAAATTTTCAACTCGCTAAAAGAAGAAGCTTCGACCCACAAATAACCTTTTAAGAACTCAAACTTTGATGAAATGAAAATGACTTCAAATAATGGAATTGTTGGAAAGTTCGTAGAGGCGGATATAAATTTAAGTTTGGCTCGTTTTAGAATTCCCAAATTTGCTTTAGGAAATAATACCTACAATCCTGAGGTAAAAATTTATAGATTTGAAGTATGGTTAGAAGGAAATGAAATTGTCAACTTTTTTTCGGAATTACATTGCGACACTTCAATTTTAATGTGAGTATTCGCCAAAATTTTAATTAAAATCACTTTTTGATCATTAATTTACTGTAATAAAATTTTGTTTTTCTCAAAAAATTTGGAGAGAGGCAGAAATTTATATTTACTTCAGAGTACAATATAAAAGGATTTGAAGGTTATGATTGTATCCTCTTGAATCCTCTTGTGTAGAGTCGTTTGTTTTTGATACATTAATGCCATTTTGTTTTCTTCATGAGCGCATCTTAACAATGCTCGGTATTGTGGGAGATCCCTTGATAACAAAAAATGAAATTCACATAAAGATGAGAACGACAAGAGCTCGGGAATATGAGACTACCTTTTGCTGGTCTTTTGGGGAGGAAAGCGCAAGAACTCAAGTGACACAAGCACACTAAGAAGCTGATCAACAAGTTGAAACTCTTATTAGAGCCAGACATGTTTGGTTCATCTTCTACAAGAAGGAATTTCATCCAAGACCAGAAAATCCACACCCAGAAAAAAAGATGGCTATCTGTCGCACCAAAAGTGGTGCCCAGAGCCACGCAGAGGAAATTTCAAGAGATAATCACATTCAGCAGTGAAAAGGATGTTGTGCCACCCCACATTTTCCATGTGGTCCTCCAATTTTCGAATCCGATCTGTTTCCGATTCACGGGTGATCACCACAAAGCGGGTGTTTTCTCATCAGATTTTTCATAATCTTCTATTATCCATTTTATATCTTTCACATCCTCATACTGCACTTCTATCTAACATAGCATGACCTGACCACCATCAAGGCGTAAGAAGCAGTCGGTAGTAGGGCGTAGTGGACTCCTGAAGAAGACCCCGTTAATGGGCCCGAGAAAAAGCTCGATTAGAGGGCATGGACCCAAACGCGACTGCAGAAGCGCTTATATAGCCTGGTAAGGGAGGGGAGCATGAGAATAAGTAATGGATCCGCCGCATTTTACTAATAGATAACCACTTCAACTAGTACCAAAGGGAAGAAAAGGAAACCCCAAGATATCGGCCAAAATATTTTCGCGGATCTATAGATCGCTATAGTTAAATGTATAGAAACAGCGAACGGATTCCTCAAATCTTCACTACTAGAATCGAACATATAGAAGTAGCTAATACAACAATTTAATCAATATATTTTAACATTTAGAGTCAAAGGTTATCTAAAATTATGCCCTCTCTTGTGAAATCAATTTGACACTTATTAAAGTTAAATTGGGAAAAGTGGCATGTGTTAACCTGAAAGAATTGTTCTGAATTCATTTCTATTAAAAAACGGAAAGAAATTTATCCTTTTTCTACGCTCATTCTAAATCAGCGATGTTTATTTTAAATATCAGATAAATCACCAATTTGCATTCCCTAATCTTTTGCTTTGCGCTCTCTTAAGCTGTAAGACTTCCCGTTAATAAAGACTTATTGCACTCTCTAAAGCAGCCTATCAGTAAATCCAAGTAATTTCTAAATCAATATGATATAATTGATCTATATGCTTGCTTACTTGCTTATGGTAGTCCATTGTGATCACATGATGACATTTTCTCATCTCAAATCAACACTTTGGGTCAGCTGGCAACACTACCTCTTATTTCATACATTATTTTCTACAATAACTTTACTTGAGAGAATAAAAATCACTTGTATCTTAAAGTGTTATGTATTTGCCTCCATTACAGCCTCTATCACATGGCATCTACATTGACCTCCATTTAATTTCAATCAAATTTGAGTGTTTATCCACTGAACTCAACTAGACTATACATTTTATATCCACCTTTAGTATTTCCGTAATTTCTATGCTAAAGTGATGGCCCCTGATTCAGCTGAACGAAAAACGTCCCACTTTCACAATTGATTTATTATCACACACATTCAAATTAACTCATTCCTCAAAATACTATTGGCTAAGGGTAGTGAGAGTGAGTTGTAAAATGCTTTTACCCTGTTCTCCCATTAACTCTTGAACGTTTGGGCATGGGGCCGAGCAAGCTGGTCCAGAGTGGTGCCAAGTCCGCTATTTTAAACGCCTGGTCCAGATCTGCCTCTTGAAGTGGGTGCCTAGCGTTTCTCTAGATTTTTTAATAATGCTCACAATATTCATTCCTGGGTCTTTATAAAAGATAACTAAAACTACTTACATGGTAACAACTGAGCTTTTAGATTAAATAAAAGTCACAGGTAAGAGGTTTGCCCATTACCTACCTGTGGGTGTAAATATGCTTCACTTCACTACGGCTTCGTTTTTAAGACCCGCGCCCAAACGGCTCCATCGCTACTTCAGAGGCAACTCATCTGCACTATATCTCGGATCTTTCACAAAGATTAACTACAAAAACAATAGAGAAGTTTACTCCGCTTCCAAAGAGGGGATGGAGGCATTTTTTTATCTTATAAGTGGTATTTAGTCAATGTGAGGTCCTTTCCAATGAACCGATACCTAACGGAAATTAAAAATAAAAGCCCTCTTTAATGTAGTGGGTAGTTCTGCTGTCTCGTTAGCCGGTTACTGAGGTTTTTACTTCTTCTTGTGAAACTGATATTTAGACAAATGGTCATTTCTAGAGGCTGGCTTCTAGTAAAATTGGTAGAATAGCTGAAGATTGGTTTCTTTATTATGGCAGATTTTGCCCATGAATGATCACGAAAAGCTTTATGATATTAATCTAATATGTTCTTAAGCTCTTTTAACGTTGAAGCTTAATTTGTATTGGAGTGTTTTGGACTTCCATGGCAACAATCATTTTCAAATTCCAATCTCATAATCCAAGCCACCACCGAAGTTGAGGTCATTTTGGAAGGGCTTAGATCGAGTACGTGAAGCAATATCGAAGAAAATGATGATATTCTTATCTCACTCGAGGAATTTAGAATAATAGAAGAAAACGTTGATTTCACACGCCAAACGCTTTCATGAAGGTCGCGGTAAAATACGTATCACAAAACCACTCTCGCGATGGAGATGAAAGAAAACTGGAGGACCATTTCTCACGTGCAGTACAAGGTGGAATTCATCTCTTCTGATTTCTCTTATATGTCTAGCCAGAATGGTCTTCCGCCTGCTTTACTATTAACACTGAATTCGATGAGCGATCTTCAACTGTCACGGCGAGGAACTCTTTAATGTCTTATTCTTCAAAGAGTTGTGTTCAGTTCTCAATTCTTTGGCGGATAACAAACCTGGACCAGAAGACTTCTCGTAGGCTATTCTACAACACAAAGTTAAGCGAGGTCTGGCATTAACTTGAACTTAAGTCAATAAGATCTGGTTGATGGGGATCTTCCTAGATTACTGGAAAATTGCAAGCGTTTGTGCTTTTGTTAATCTGCGGTGAAATGAATCCACAAAACAAGTTGTTCATGGAATTCTTTCTCACTTTAGTGAGCAAGTGTCTTAATCTTTGGCGATAAATTTTAGAAATACTAATACTTTTCTCTATATTTACGTTTTGATAATTGCGGTATGGACAATAAAATATGTAGGATTGTTTATAATTTTTATTCTGATATAATAATTTATGTCTGATTTCATTGTCATTTTCATTAATTATTATATTTCAATGATCATTAATTTAAAGATAAAATATTCAGTAATTTTCTAGAGAATGATAATTTTGCTTGGATAAACTTTGATGTTAATCAGGTGCTTTCCTTTCCACTAAAATTTAATATCGCGTGACTCATGACAAAGGCTCCGGCGCAGAAGAAAAAGCATCGGCTCTCTCAGTTCTCTCAAAAGGTTCAACTTTCTTCGTATTGTTAACAAAAGGCGTTCTGGACGACTTTTTCAGTAAATTCATTGTTACAAGAGAAGGTTAATGATAGCTTACCCAAAATACTAAACAAGAAGAAAAAGCTACTCCAGACGGCAACTATATTCTCTTGAACGAAATATCATAAATCCGTGGATACAGTATTAGTCCTTTTCCCAAGGTAAGCCAATCATTTATCATTCTCTTTGCTCATGTTATGTTTAACTCATTAAAAGTTCTCATACTAATTAATGAATATTTTTATCGCGTTTTGAGAATATCCTCTTCAAATCGTTCTTTTTTATCGTGACCTATATCTCTTTTACCTATTTTGATTATAAATAACATCATAGCTACACTTACTTTAACTTTAGTTGAAAGTACAATACTGACAAAAATTAGAGACCAATATAACAAAAGTAGCTACATTTTCTTGAGATTACTAATTAATTTCTTTAAATTTTCAAACAATATTTTTTAAAATTTGTCTCAGATGCTTTAAAAGTTTCATTTCGTACAACAGCAAATTAAAAATGTTATTAAGAACGCAATTTGTATTTTCTTCTAATGTCTTTGTTTGAAAGAATAAATCAACGAATTAGGTGAGCATAGACAAAGGAAAACTATAGAAACCATAGAAGATGAGAGTCATCCTTATATTTATCTGCATTAATTCACTTAGTTGCATAAAAGAAAGATGATGGTTAAATAAAAGTTTAGAAAAGTTAAAGATAATGAACAACGTCTTCTCTCCTTATCCATCAATTCGTGATATCCACGACTCTCGCGGACTAATTAAATATAAAAGGAATTGGTAGTAATGGAATCAGGAAACACTTGTAACAGGGCTGGAAGACGAGTCAGGACACCTTGAGACGGCGCGTTTTGTTAATTAAGTTGCGTCGTCGATCGGCTCTACTTTTGTTGTGTATTTGTGAAACTTTGCTGCACCAAACCAAGGGAGATTTTATTATGTTTTAGGATGGGGCGTTTAATATCCACATCCCCCCCACACACAAAATATGGAATTCGAGGTAATCCGTGCTAGCCACCAATCGCTTCTAAGAAAAGCACAACCATCATATATTTGTTGGTCTAGGAGGGCTCGCACATATGCTGTTCTTCTTGTAAATCGGTTGAATTTGAGGGGCAACCAAAATGCACCACCTCATCTCCAAAGTAAATGGAGGTGGGTAAATGTTGGATAACTATGTATTTGGTTAGGAAGAAATGAAAGAAATTTTTTAATTAAAAGAGAGATACGATTTAAACGAGTAGTTGTGTAAATGCAACTATAGCAAAATAAGACAAAATTATCATCTCATATGTAGACAATTAAGTAATGTATTGAAACAAAGAATGGAAGCCCCCTTTCTGAATGATTTTTAGCGCATCAGAGGCGGAAACCCATTGCTAATTTGTCATATTATTTGGCCAAGATATTTTGCACTCTGTTTTCAAAATTTGCCAGGGATTTTCATCATTCGTCGATGCCCGAAATATTAGAGCACTCATGATTGGTATGTATAGGGTTTCTTATGTTTCCTATTAATATCGGTATCTTTCAATTCTTTCCTTACCTAAAAATTACTTCATTGTCTTTGCTGTGTAGCAGGAAGCATTGTCTTGCATGAAAACAGGCTCATAGACTCTTGAATCATCACAAAGGGGTTTACACCCTGATGATGTAGCTTCATTTAAATCGCAAAGCTACTTTGCCTCCTAAAGGAACGAGGAGTCAGAAACCATAGGTTAAAATATTCCCCTAGACCATAAGACCTCCACCTTCAAATTTAACTTGTTTTTAAGTGTATGAGGAATTCAATATTTTACCTATAGGACACCTTATAAGCTGCTTTACTTTCAACCCAAATAAACCACATTTATTTACGTGGTTAAAAAAACTAGAGGTCCGTGATTCTTTTTTGTATCCTTTTCTGGGACAAAGTGAAAGAGATAATTGCTCCCAGGCTCACTGATGACAATGTAATAGTCCTCTTTGTTTTTGATGAAAACAATTTTCCACGTTCTTCTGCCTTCATCATAAAATTTGTCTTATCAATTCGTCCATCAAAGAGAACACAAGAAATTCCCACATCTCTCTCCTTAAGTTTTCCTCAAACTTATGTTTAATAACTGTGATTAGCTTTTCTTGTGCTCTTTTAACTTTATTCTTATCAAGAAAAATACTTGTATCTTCCTCAGTAATGAATCCGCCTATATTATAGCTGCTGTTGCTATACCTGCGGTGGGCTCAATCCGACACCATACCTTATACTAGCAAGAGCAATATTTAGAATTTTATCATAATTACTTTTCTTCTTGGTGGAAGATTCCGGCTCTTAGGCAGCTTCAAAAGTTATTTCATCACCCAAACTGTTGTCACCATCAGAATTTTCTGCCTCCAGATCTTCACCTTCTGCCAAAAAATCCTCGATTTCTTTTCTTGCTGCTTTTCCTAATAAAACAGCGCTATCCTCCTTACTTTTTCTCTTTCTTTCTGCTATCTTTTCTTTTTCTTACATTTCTGAAGCTCTTAATTGTCTATTATGCTCTGGAATATCAAGGCCTCAAATTTGAAAGGTACCTTTACTTCCAACCCTCTCCTTTTTTTCCTTTAATAAAGGCCAGTTCCTTAGTAGGTATTTTTTTCTCTTTACTACAACAGCAGTTGATGTTATCTTCAGTCTCATAGCCATTACTTCCCCACAACTAGAAATTTGACATTTGCTGGACAATATTTCAAATAACTTATCGAGTCTTGCAATGGACCTCTCTTTTACTTCAATTTTTCCTTTACCAAGTGAAGCTTTTACTGCCTCCTTCCACACCTCCTTAAGCTTTGATATTATTGTGATATTTTGATTTACAACAAGTGGGTTGAAGAGAACATTAGCTTTGGTCCACTGATTAATCAAGCACTTATACATGTTTTATACCAGCTGGAACACTTCCTAATTTCTCCGGTTATCTTCACTTTGCTCCCTCAGGTAGATGCCGTACCTCAAAATATCTTTTATTATTGGTAATTCACACACCATCAACTCTTGCCCAGTCTCAACAAAATAAGTAGATGAGAACTTGATTTGGACCTTGTCTTGATTTCGCCATTGTCACACTAATCGCAGGTATATCTGCAAATGAAAAGAGGATACTTAGATTAGGAAATAATCTCTACCAAATAATTATATGTTATTTTTTACATGATCAGCGGTTACTAGCATTCAAATAAAATGTAAATGCTCTATAAACAGTTACTAGTAACAATAGTTATCAGAACTGGCAACATTACTGGAATATTGCCTTCCACTGAGTAATGAGTACTGGCTACTTGCAATTTTTGAGTTATACCAAACTAAATTAAAGGTCATTTTTAACCTGTTTCATACTTCTTATGTCTCTCTAATACATTTTGAAATTTTTTTAGACAAATATCTTTCAGAGTACATAAATATATTGATGATAGAAAACGGTAATTTTGATCTTTTATTGGTAACTAAAATAATAGTAAAATAAACTAAATGACACAGAACTAACAATATTTCAACTTCAAGTTGATGTAGGTTAGATGAATCAAAATTTAAATTTTCTGCCAAAAGTATGTTTTTTTTCAGCAATATTCATCATTTGAATACCCCTCATCACTAACTTCATTGACCTATTATATTCTGCAATAATTTTTAGTATTTGCACTTGTATATCCTTTTTTAGTTTCTGAGAATAACGTTTAGCTGTACTGGTAGGATAAATCTCACTATAGTTGGTAACAAATGTTACTGCAGTGTAATCATTCTACTTCGTGAATAAAACTTCCCTGGTGGAGTCAAACCTGTAATCTATAAATTCTGTTATCTTTGCCTTTCTTTTGGAGGTATAACTAGACATTTTTTTTTTCATTTTTCACGAATTGTTGTGGTGGTTTTAAGCTCATTATCTCCTAACTTTTTTAGTAGGTCAATAATAGTAAAGAAATTAACGGAAAAAGCTCATATTTTTCTGTCTAACTCTGAGGAACTATGTATAGATATTATGTTATTTATAAACCTTACACGCTAAGGCCATTAGTGGCTTCATTCTACTTATCTAGAGAGGGAGAAAAAATTTACAGATACCCATTAGATTCACAAAGGCACCACAACTTATACCCAAATTTTATCGGCTTAACTTTCATGAACATCTTTGCGGAATGTATGCCATAATACCTGATTATCTTTCAACGATGGCCAGATGAGAATGAAATACTCCCAATTTTGAAAAAAAATTCTATATGTTTCTAGATATGGTCTGATTTTATATATTTTATTATTTTTATCCATTGTTGCATAATCATTCAAGTGAAGAAACATTTTTATTTCTTTGATTCTTTGTCTTGACATTTCATTGTAAATAAAATGTAAGCCCGTGTCTAGTTATTGCTCCCAATACATATTTTGCTGAGGAAGCATATGGTATCCACTTAGTAGAATAATTCCTAAAAATATTTTCAGTTCATCAATGGTCACAAGAAAGTTAAGATGATTTTTTTGTTTTGCATATATCATAGACTGCTCATTAATAAATCCAGATATCTCATCAGTTAAAAAGTATTAAAAAATAGAAACAATGCTTTCTCCTTTTACTTCATCTAATTTATAATAGCTACGTTGATATAGAAATTTCATTAAGCCCTGAAAACATGGATCGCTTTTTTCCATTTAGTGTAAAGGTTCAATTCATCTAAGTTTTCGTCTCTGCTATGAACAATAAATTCAAACTTACCAGCAACGTCTTGAACATAAGTGTTGTCGAGAAGGTTTTCATCTTCAGTTACCTCATCTATACCTAGGGAAATAATAGCAACTTCGACATCTTCCTCTAATATTTCTTGATTTCTAAAATCATTTAATTCCCTAAGAACTTCTTCGGATGTTGTTAGTAATTTCCGCGCCATGGGTCGAAAAACTGAGTTCTGAAAAAAGATACTAATATTTCTAAAATTCTGTACAAAAGCAAACATTTGCACGCGTAAATACACATGCATATATATATATATATATATATATATATATATATATATATATATATATATATATATATATATATATATATATTATATATATATATTATATATATATATATATATATATATATATATATATATATATATATTATATATATATATTTATATATATATATATATATATATATATATATATATATATATATATATATATATATTTATATTTATATACATATTGAGTGAGAATATTTAACATTGGGCATATATACGAGTATAAGGTTGCAAAATTCTCATTTCATAAATAAATATTTTTATCAGTGTGTTGTATGTTAACATGTGCATGTATAAAAGCGTTGATGTGTGAGCTGATACATAGTATAAAGATTTTATGCACGTCACACTTTGTTAATATAAGTGAAATTTTATTGCTAAAAGTTTGGACTGAATAATGGTATCAAAAATCCTTGATATGTATATTGAAATAAAATCACATACATCCTACCAATGTCCCCAAAATGAGACGCAGCATGTAAAACAAAATAGTACTTACATTTTGCCTGATTTCAATAATTATATTTCTTTAGTACATTCTTTTTTGAGGGGTAAACTTAGTCCAGCATCACAACCTCTATCCTCTGCCGGTAGTTTAGAACAAGCGTTACAAGCTCTATCAGGTCTTTTTCAAGAAATCCTGAAAAATTAGTGCTCCATAGTGGCGATTGTTGTCAACGAAATTAGGTAAATTTCATGGGGCACTTAATCTTATTGAAATTAGTAATCTGAGAAGAAAATACACAAATCATATGGTACCCAGTAAAATATTTGGCAAAAGTATGGCGTTCTATATATGGGACATTGGTTGGTAATGGGTTAAGGTCCACCGAAGAGAAAGAGCAGTGGGTTGGAACTCTATATTCTGGACCTGAAGAAAGATGAGTGCACAAAAGCCACCAGGCAAGAAAACGAACTGGAAAAGGTTTGCAAATATAGTGAAAATGGATAACTGGACACAAATCCAAATTTATCAAAGAGCAGCAGTCATTGATATTTGGATATTGTACTTCTCCTGACTCTGATCATATCACTCGCAGAATTTCACTTTTTGTGCCTATATAATTCAACAGTAAATCTTCCTGGAGGATACATTAAAATTCTCTGCAATCTCTGCAATTTTCAGAATCCGAAAGTGTGTTGATAAATGTTAATATTTTTATTTGATATTTTCCTTCCCGTATTGGAATGTCTTTCTTTGTGAAACTTACTGTTTCCTCATTCATTTCAAATATATTAATATAATTTGTCAATGTTTTTTATCTATGTCTCTTGATTACCACTACATTCTGAATCTTTTTGCTTACAGTTCTGAATAACCATCATTTTCTTTTATACTCTATATATGTAAAGCTCTCTATTCGATATATGAATTGTTTTAACTCATTCTTTTTTCTTAGGTATTTTGGTGAAGCGCGTAAACAAAAACAAGACACAACACTCTACCCTGACCAAATTATCTTTATTAACGTGAAATACAAATTTAATAATACTTCATTTTACCAACAAAATAAACAAAGAGAGACCCGTAATACTAATAGCTACTTGACTAGAGGTTGAAAAAGCTTCCTGTAAGGGAAATAGCGAGTGTTGCATAGGAAGGATTGTATTGATTTATTCATAGTTGGAGAAACGGATGATAAAGTAAAAATATTTAAGGTGAGTAAGAGAACAATAAGTTTTTTTTACAATGCGAGAATTGATGTAAAGAAATGCAACATAATTATTAGGTTAGTTTAAAGGATTCTATAATAAATTTGCATAGGAATTTATACATGAATCAACCACTCAGACTAATTTTAGGAATTACTCACGTTTGATAGACATAAGCCGTGGCCCAGTATTGAGGGCTGTAAATTTTACACTGCGAGAAGCGAATTAAGATGATAAAGATGCCCTGTTACCGAAATATAGTGGCTGTGGTTAAAAGTTACTATTTCTTTGTTTACGCGATTACAGTATCCAAATATTTGAGCGAATTAAGTTATATGAACATTTTTATCTCTTCTGCAATAATATTTACAACAAATTTGGCTTGTAATGTGTTAGAAATTGTTTAAATTATATATGTATATTTATACTATATAGACGGAAGACCGAGATAGAAATATATATATATATATATATATATATATATATATATATATATATATATATATATATATATATATATATATATATATATATATATATACATATACACAGTATAGGTTGCGCTGCTGAAGAGTATATTATGTTTTATTAGCGATAATACAAAATAAAGGTGAAAGAAAATAAATATTGCCTTAACATAAAGACAACTCTTTAAGTTTTTTGGTTACAGAATATTTGGCTGTTCCGCTAGAACAATGACGAAATCAACACGTGAGTTGTGGCTGGAGAGAAATATTAATGTTCTCCCTTCAATACTCCGCCTAATGTCAAAATAAGTATTTCGGGTCTTTTATTTATTTGGTTGGTATAATAATATGATATAACTGAAGAATTTCAAAATTTTCTCTCTTAAATGTAATAAAAAGATTGTCAATTAATAACATAGTAAGATACACAAAACATTTATTTAGGAATAATATAAACTCATATTTAGAAGGCCAATATATTGATTTTCTTTCATTGTAATATATATATATATATATATATATATATATATATATATATATAGAGAGAGAGAGAGAGAGAGAGAGATAGAGAGACAGAGGATAGTGTGAGTGAATGAGTGAGAGCAAGCAAGAGACAATAAAAGACCCGGAGAAGAATGATGTTGTTTGATATATATATATATATATATATATATATATATATATACATATTTATAAGTGAGAATGGATGGGAAGAAAGAAAAGTCCAGACACTACACAGAGCTCTTTATTGACGTTTCGCCTCTTGCCTTCCTCAGAATGGAACTGACAAGAGAGATGGAAGATCGCCGCTCGACCATTCGTAGAGTTAGTCTTGGTCGCGGTCAATTGCTCTCCCCCTGGCGTTTCCCCCTCGTCTCGACCCTTTCGCCTCTTCATTAATGAGCCTTGCCGCTAGCGGCGCCAGCTTGAAGAAACCGTCCCGGTGATTTGTCGACCTATAGGAGAGAATATATGTAGCTTCAATAATCCTACGCTCACGTTTTGATAAACCTTTTTGAACTATACTCACCCCATCCCATTTGGGTAAATGCCCACATTCATCTATTTGCACCACTAACGAGTTTGAAGTTCTATGTGCCCGGACGTCCCTCTTGTGCTCACTAATCCTAGTTTTAATGTCCCTACCAGTCTCTCCGTAATAACTCTTGTCGCACACTTCACACGGAATCTGATAGATTATGCCCCTATCCGTTTGGGCCCTACACTTTTTGTGCGAAACCAATTCCTTGATCTTCGTCCCAGCATGATCAGCAACTAGCAAACCTGTTTTCCTGAGGGCCACATTTATGCTCTGCGCAGCCTTGCAGTAAGGCGCTGAAAGTTACCTGACCCCATCCAATGTGCCTGTCAAGGTCTCATTATCCGCGGTCCCATTTGTCGTGCTACTCATTTTGCCTCTTGTCAGTTCCATTCTGAGGAAGCCAAGAGGCGAAACGTCAATAAAGAGCTCTGTGTAGTGTCCGGACTTTTCTTTCTCCCCATCCATTCTCACCTATACATCGAGTCTTTCATGCATTTATATATATATATATATATATATATATATATATATATATATATATATATATATATATATATATATGTATATATATAATTTCACTGCGAAGGCAAGGGCGCAGAAGATGCTCAAGTACATTTATTTATTTCAAATTTGGAAACTACGTTTCGGGCAACGTTATGTCATTAAAGTTGTGAAAAAGAAAAGAATTTGAACTAAACGTTTGAATGGAATAAGAAAGTTGTGCTGTTTCTCCTATAAAAAATATTAAGAGTATACAGCTAAATAGATTAAAATATACACAAAAGGACATAAAAAAATAAATTGATAATTAAAAAAACCGAAAGAAATAACATTAGTACTAAATGAATCAAAAGAGTAATAACCATTGGACATAATAAGAGATGAAATTTAGATAGAAAAAAGTAAGAGAGTAAAGTGGTTAAGGAGTGAGTTTAAAGAATAGATGATTTGTAGAAGACAGAATAAAAGATCTCTGGTGAAAGGGTAGCTCCGTTTGTGTTAGCTTGTTTGTTTGTTTTTTTATAAACTATAAGTTTTATAGTTTATTTAATCGAATTAACTATGTTAATTTGATTAAGGGTTTTCATCTTGATGATGATTTTTATTTCTGGCATTCTAGCCTTTATTTGAGACGGGGTTTTTAAATCCCGCTTTGGGTCTTTGAAAAGATTTGTATTTTTCTAAAAATTTAGGTTGATTTTAATAATTATTAGTAATTGAGTGAATTTTGTTTTTTTGGGTGGATTTTAGTTTTGATTAAAAAAACATGCGCATCACTCTGGTTGGTTGAGTCTCGTCTATTGTCGATTACTTATTGTATATTGGGGAGTCACGTCACTGTCAGACTGTAATTTACTACTTTTAAAAGGTCTTATTTGTCTGTCGGCTTCGATGTCTAGGTGTGTACGAGAGAATTCAGTGGTTAGGCGTGCACCAATGGCTTGCCATATCCTCTTAGCTCTCTGGTGGAGCGCCACGTTGATCGGAGATAATCCAATCGAGTCATGGAGCTCCCTCTGTTTTTTGTGTTCTGTTTTTCGTGTGTTTTTAATGAGTAAAACCGCCTTATTCTGTATGGTTTGTAGTTTCGCAATGTGGGTCCTGGCGCACGCATTCAACGGCACCACGGGGTACAAGAGTCTCGAGCGAATGCACGCATTGAATATCTTGAGTGTATTTGAGCGAGTTAGGTCAATGAACCTATAAAACTCCCTCAGATCTCTCTTGCTATTCGCGACTGTCTGCCCGATTTGACACTTGTAGCCCCCTGTGGTGATTTTGAGCCCCAGAACCGTCCCTTCCTGGCAGTAGGGAATTCTCTCCCCTTCTACCCGTATATCATTGAAGGTCTTGCGAAACATGGGAATTATTTTGAATTTTGAGGCATTGGTCGATATCTTCCATTTCATCTCGAAAGAGTTGATGTTGGAAATCTCCCTAGCCGTATTTATCGCCATAAATTCCCTGTGAACATAGGCGGCTGTACAAATTTGCGATATATCGTCAGCGAACTGAACGTATATCGTACCTTCGGAAAGAGGTTCTGGTAGGTCGCGTGTGTATATGTTGTATAAAAGGGGACTGAGAGAGCCCCCTTGTAGGACCCCTGATTCGAGCTCGAATTCGGGGCCTTTGTATCCTCTGATGTGTATGTATGCTCTTCTCTCCATTATTTAATCGCAAAGTATCCTTTCAAGGATGGGGTCGAGGCCTATTTGAACGATCTTTAATTGAAGACCTCTCTTCCAAACTTTATCAAAAGCTTTTTTGACATCTCGGAGCACCAGGTCAGCATGCCTTTTGTCTGCTTTGATCTTATTGAGCTTTTCTGTGATAACGGCTAAAGCCGTATCAGTCCCTCTTTTCCTTCTGAAACCGTGCTGTTGCTCGTTATGCAGGTTGGCTTCGTCGAGAAAAGAGTTGACTCGGTTGGCTAACATCTTCTCAAAGACTTTGCCAGCAAACTCTACGAGAGATATCGGCCGAAAGCTGCCTGGGCAGTCCGGGGGCTTTCCCGATTTTGGAAGGAAGATCATCTTGGCCACTTTCAACTGATCGGGAAAGTAGCCCGTGTTCAGAGCGGCATTAATAATGTTAAGAAGCCCACTCAGAACATTAGGCGGGGCCTTAATGAAATTTCCCCTGGTCAGCCCCTTTGTACCCGGTGCTCTTTGACGAAAGAATTTTAGTGCAACGGAGAGCTCTTGGGCAGTTATTTTACTCCCATAGCCCTCCATCACTCTTTCCTGCGATACACAATGATGAGGGGAGGTTCTGTGAATTTGTGTGTTTAGTTGTTCGATTATGTTAGTCTCGAATTCGAGGTCGTAATTGTCATTTTCTTTTGGGGTGATTGTCAAGGTTGAGGACTAGGAAATCCTTAAAATTTTCTCAATCTCTTCGGGCTCGTCAATTTCTACACCGTCGTTTATAAGCGTTGTTCTTTTCTATGGAGCTTTTTCTTTTAGCCGTTTGACGGTTTGCCAGAAGGTTTGTGAGTCTCTTTCAATGTCGAGTCTTTCTATTAGTCTGTCCCATGTGAGTAGCGGTTGGTCCGTAATTAGTGTCTGGAGTTCGTCTTTAATTTATCTTAGTTTTCTGTGGGCATTGTGGTTTAGGCCTGTCAGCGCTACTACATTGGACAGGTCCTTATATTCCTGGGCCAGGGCTTTCATAGGAGGGGTCCAATAGGGAGCTGGAAGGGTTTTATATTTAATATGGGGAACATTATTCTCATCGGCTTTAATTAGGAGGTCAGTGATTTTATCCAGTTCTTTATCTATCTCTTCTAAATTTGCATCGAGTAGAGGGTCAGGGATATAATTTAGAAGATAATTTCGGTAGCTTTCCCAGTTTGCCTGCTTATAGCATTTGCGACCTGGGATTGCAATTTGGATGGGATTTGTACCTACTGTAATTTTAACAGCCTGGTGGTCACTCGGAATTATGGGCCCGGTTCAATGTAGGAGTTGTAGGAAAACTTAATACTGGATAGTACAATATCAGGTTTCGTTGCTGCATTTCCTGTAATGAATGTCGAGAATTCGGGTCCGATCCTTGTCACGTATTGTCTGTCTAGTAATACTTCGATGTTTCTACCTACATTGTTGTAGGAGGTATACCCTAATGCTGCACATCTTGCATTCAGATCTCCAGCAAAGATTACGTTTCTCTTATGGCTGAAGATCTGTAGAAGGTTGAGCAAGGGTAGATAGCCGCGTCTTGGGGGTTGGTACCCCATGGCCAAGACTAGACCCCCAGGGTAGTGCCTACCTCAATGGCAAGGTAAGATTCATCTAAGTTGGGTAGTCTTTTTGACGTCTATTGCGCAGCTGTCATAGCGTTGCTGGCTGTGATTTTTGCTAATGACGTTGTATTGAAATATTTTAATCTCTTTATGAGCGGTCATTCCGTGTTCTTTAATAAGTATTATGTCAGGGTCATTCTGTAGCAAGATGTTGTCATGAATGGAACCTTTTCCGCCCCATCCATCGACATTCATCTGTATTATCGTTAGTCCGTCAGTCATTTTTTGTAACGTTTGGGTCTTTTTATGTTCGGGATTAAAGTGTACGCTTATTCGCGGTCCACTTTAGCCCCATGTGGTGTACTGGGCAGGGTGCGCTTTCTACCGTTTCGTTTTTTCCTGAATTCAGTGTCCGTGATTGTATAGAAGCAGTGGGTGGTCAATTAACCATGTTAAGTGAGAGAGCCTCCTCAACTTGCCGTTTCGGAACCTCATCAGAGCATTTCCACTTGTATCTTCCGGTCCTAAGACCATCAGATACTTCGTGGGACTCGATTTCGGTTGGGAAGGGGGCCGATTCGGGGGGAAAAATAATTTCAAATTAAAACCTCTCGAATGGTATTTTAATTGGGCTCTCTGCCTCAAGATGAGGAGGTTGACCTGGGACCACGTGTTTTTGAAATTTTCCTCGACCTCAGAGACCTGGTCTCTTTTGGTCGCACTGCTTCCTTGTTTGGTGATTTGGTGTGAGTTTTAAGTGTAATTGTGTCAGTTTTTTGGGGTGTAAGTGGCACGGGTTTATCTGTTTGGGGAGTATGCTTATCTTTGTTTAGGCGTGGGTCGCGTGTGGTGGCTGTGTTTTGGGGGGTGGGAACATTTTGGCACGGTTCTGGGCACTGAAGAGCTACGCTTATGCGTATAACCTCCTCTGATGGATGGTTGTCGGGGAACCACATCTCTTGTAAGCCATTTTTTACGAGCATACGGTTGACCTCGGTTGCGAAAGTTCCTGTGCGAGTTATGTTGGCTATGTGTGAATAATAAATGCAGCACATAATTTTTGTGGAGTGTTCGTTTTCAATGTGGAGATAAGTTTTCTGGTTGTTCGTCTCGGCAATAGCGGCTTTGGCAACTTTGGCGTAGGTCGAATTCACCCTCTTCTCCTCCATTTCGCGTCGTAGCTGTGTTTCTTTTAGGATTTCCAATTTTCTGATTGGGCATGCCATGGACATAGTCCGGTGGAGGACTTCACAGTTCAAGCATTTTGGGAAGGTACTTTTGCAGTCGCGCCAAAAAATGGTTGCGACCTGCACAGATAGATCAAAGAGTCAGGTCTTTTTTTCTCAGGGCAGCTTAAGGTGGTGTGTTTGCCGTACTTATAGCCCCGGAAGCACATTTGTAAGTCGACAAATTCCTCCCTCTCAATCTGTTCTGGGCAGACTCTAACACTAAACAACAGAAAACCTAGATCCTTAGCCTTTTGTGCCATTGCCGTATCTTTGAAGACAAACTTGAAGACATGCGTGTAGGTTTTAAATTTTATAACCTCAGCAACTTTCGCCCAAGGGTGGTTCCTCTCCAGTTCGTCTTTAATGCCACCTGCCGAGTGGCTCCCAACACAAGAGTCGAGGCGCCTGCAGACGACACTGCGGTGTGTTTTTATTTGGGGTGGTGTGTGGGGTTTCAAGTTTATCGTCTTGAGGCATTCAACTGCCTTACTTGAAGTTAAGGCTTCACAGTCAGCCTCCCTCGCACAAATGGCAGAGTAACCATTTTGAATGTCTATTAGTCTTACCAATGCAATCCTTATGTTACCGTAAATTTGTTCGAAGACCTTTCCTCTATCAGGCCTTGAGCCCTCCGAGAGGACCTGAAGAGTAATTTGAAGGGTTTCTTTAATTTTTTGCACATCCCAACGCTCACTGGATGGTTACACATGGGAAAAAAATAGGAAAAACACTTGTAGGAGCGAAGATCCGTCCCCGCACCGTCGTAGAACAAAGAAGGCCAGTGGTCCACTTATGAATGAATGAACAAACGATCGTGCTACTATCAACAACACGAAATCACTCTCTTCACTTTATCTCGCTAAAAATTCACTTTTGTAAATTCCGAATAATGCTGTCAAAGTGGGAGTCGACTTGTTGCGGGAGATAAAACAGTCAAAAGAGTTATAACCAATTTTATGAAAGAACTAAAAAGGCAAAAAAGCAATCAAAAATATAAATTAATAAATCAATTCAAATAAACTAAGAAAACAGTGAGTAAAAAGACAAAAAAAGTTTAAAAACTGAATGTATAAATTAAAATAAATACTAATCTGAATCAAAGGGGTAACAATTTAAATGGTTTAGGATGGTGGAAGTCAATTAAAGGTATAAAGTAAAAGAAAAATTCAAGTGTTTAAAAATATTAACTAAACAATTAAGAATGATGTGGTTACCAAACGGCGTTGGAGATAGAGCCCAGCATGAGAAATTAAGTAATGAGGAAGCTAAAGGAAACCTTGGATTTATATGTTAGGTGGTTGTTTGGTGTAGGGGAATAGGTTGGTAAAATTGGTTATTACTCTTTTGATTCATTTAGTACTTATGTTATTACTTTCGGGTTTTTTTTTAATTATCAATTTATTTGTTCATGTCTTTTTGTGTATCTTTTAATCAATTTAGTTGTATACTCTTAATATTTTTTATAGGAAAAATAGCACAACTTTCTTATTCCAATTAAACCTTTAGTTCGAATTCTTTTCTTTTTCCTAACTTGAATGTAATTATAGTTAATTTTTTTTTCCAATTTTATCAGAGAACTTGAAGATGGGCTTGTAGCCTGAAACGTTGTTTACAAAATGTTACTACTGCCTGTGATGGTTCTCCCAAAGATCTTTGTGCGTTACTGTTACAAATACTAATCATGGTGTAACTACTACTCCTAGTGCTATTGATACTTCAATTCCTATCCCGATACAGGAGTTAGCTTCTTTAACGTTTAGGATACATTTCAAGACCAACCTTTACTTTATCAAACGGACGGAATCAATTTAAGCGATGTGGGGAACAGTCGGCTGGGTAGGATTTTAGACCAGTCAGTACGTAGCATGTTAAGTAGGAGAGTTGCGGGGCCACGTGATGCCCATGCGCCGGACTGGTCCTCGCTTGAAGGGGCAATGAGTATTGGGGAGCAGAGAAACGGAACCGATTCGCGTGTGATAGAGGAGCCCACTTAAAGCGCAAATTGAAATTTATATATGCAAATGTTCGTAGCTTAAAAAATAAACTTGCCGAAATAAAAGCCGTAATTCTAGAGGGAGACTACGATCTCGTATTCTTAAGTAAGACTTGGATAGATACACATTCTGAAATCAGTGTTTGCGAATTTTATATAGCAGGTTAGAAAATTCATTATAAAAATAGACAAACTGGTAGAGGATGGGGCCTATTAGTGTATATAAAAGATGACTTAAACGCTATAACGATCGACTCGTCTACGGCAGATATGAGAAGTGAGGCCCCTATTAATCCAATTTTGTTGTAATGCAAAAAATAAAATTAATTTAGCCGTCATATATCGTCCACCATCTCAAATGGAAAGAGAAGATGTTGCACTCTTTGATATGCTTTCATCTTGAGGTAGAAAAGGAACCACATTAGTCTGCGGCAATTTTAACCATCCAAACGTTAATTATAGTAACCTAACGTTAGATAAAGCTAGGGAGACACTACTAAACTTTATTCTGGAGAACTTTCTCGTACAAAAAGTGGAGGAACCAACGCGTGATAATAATATCCTCGATTTAATCATGGCGACTGATGAGTCATTGGTAGAAAATGTTTGTGTAGGAGAGCATTTAGCCTCGAGTGACCATAATGCGATTAGATTCGAAGTAAACACGTGCGTAGGAGTAAAATTGAGCACTCAGCTAATCCCACGTTTTGGTAGCTGTAATTTTGATACTTTTCGCGAAAGGATCAAGGATGTAGACTGGGGAATGTCCTTCGAGAATAGGTCAGTAGGAGAAATGTACACTGAGCTTCGGCGTACACTCCTTAGTGTAAATTTCGACTTAGTAAAGTATGTGCGCTGTAAGAGCGGTAAGTAGATGAGAGCGCCGTGGGTTAGCCCACTAATATTAAGCCTAATTAAGGATCGAAATAGAAAATTTCAAATACATAAGAACAATGAGTCATTTATAAGTCGGCAAAATTACATAGATTCCGGAAGAGAAGTTAAACGGGCGGTTAGAGATGCGAAGCGGAAATATGAAATAAAACTCGCGAAGGATTCGAAGAAGAAACCGAAACGGTTTGATGGCTATGTAAACAGTAGGAAACCCTTAAAAGGTTCAATAGGGCCGATTAAAGACAAAGATGGTCGTTTGACGGAATTTCTGGCTGAAATGTATAAAATTTTAAATGAACATTTCACAAGCGTCTTTACTGTTGAAGATTCGTCCGAATTAGGATCGTTAGTTGAAGAAGTTCATTTTAGTGATATTTGCATATCCGATATAACAGTTAATGAAGAGGAAATTCTTAAATATATTAACCTGATGAAAAAGTCGAAATCACCCGGGCCCGATGGCGTTTACCCCACTCATTTGAAGGAACTTAAGGATGAGCTTGCGAAGCTGTCACGTGAAATTTTCAATTGCTCATTAAACATGGCGTATGCCCTTTAGACTTCAATCGTGCAAACGTTTAACCAATATTTAAGAATGGGAATAGATATGAAGCAACGAATTTTCGTCCTATTAGTCTAACTTCAGTTGTTGGAAAGCTTTTAGAATCGATAATTAGAGATAAAATAGTGAGCCACTTCGAGCTAAATAATCTGATTAAAGATTCCCAACATGGGATTAGGCGGGCGGGATCGTGCTTGACAAATTTGCTGTAATTCTTTCATAAAATGATTTGCGTTTACGACGAAAGCAAAGCTGTAGATGTAATCTATCTAGACTTTAAAAAGGCGTTTGACACCGTTACTCAAAAGATATTATTAATGAAAGTTAAAGCAATCGGTGTGAAGGGTAAGATATTAAATTGGATTAGAAGTTGGCTGAAGGATCGTTCGCAGCGAGTAGTTATAAATGGTGAATGTTCTGATTGGGTCAACGTCAGTAGTGGAGTGCCACAAGGCTAGGTTCTTGGCCATTATTGTTTCTAATATATATAAACGATTTGGATAATTGCGTATTTAGTACGATTTCTAAATTTGCTGACGACATGAAGCTGGGCACCTATGCCTATGTAAGATCGGATGTAGAAAAATTACAAAAGGACATAAACTTGATTGTCAGATGGGCGGATAAGTGGCAAATGCAGTTTAATTTAAGTAAAGGCAAGGTGATGCATTTGGGTTGCCATAATTTGAGGGTAGAGTATACCATGAAAGGACAGGTCCTCGACGTGGTTAAATTTCAAAAAGACCTCAGAGTTTTAGTCTCGAATCACTTCAAAGTCACGAAACAATGCGGAGATTGCATAAAAATAGCAAATCGTGTGCTGGGTTATATCGGGCGTAATTTTACGTTCAAATCCAAAGATGTAATTTTACCGTTATATAAATCACTTGTGCGTCCACTGCTCGAATACGCGGTTCAATTTTGGGCTTCTTACTCAAACAAAGATATCGTGCAATTAGAAAGAGTACAGCGTAGGGCTACCAAATTAATTCCCGAGCTAAAAAACAGGCCGTATGAGGAAAGACTCAGCGCATTAGAATTGCTATCTCTCGAAGGCAGAAGATTACGTGGCCAGCTAATATGTAGAAGTATTTAAAATATTGAAAGGATTTTCAAACGTTGATTATAGGAATTTGTTCGAGTAGAATCATAGGGGAAACACTAGCCAACACGGATTAAAATTAGTGAACAAGCGATTTAACACTAGTATAGCCCCAAACTATTTTACGTTTAAAATTACTCAAATTTGGAATAGGCTACCCACCCACATAGTAGATAGTACGTCGGTAAATATGTTTAAAAACCGTCTCGACGCGCACTCAAATAGTATAAATATAACGTAGTCTGAGCACAGTAAATAAAAACGTCTTGCAAAAGGAGTTTGGAGCGGAGGAACGAGTAAAAAGGATGACTAAAAATGATGCCAGAGATTTCTCTTGCATGTGTAGTTTAGATATCCATTTTTTTTTTCCGCCTATCCTATGAAATAGTCTTACTATCCCAAAATTAGATTTTCACCACTAGCAGTCGAGGGCTGCGGAAGTTGAGAAGAAAAGCTTTCTATCACCCCCCCCACCCCTAGATGAAGTAGTTAATATGCATGACAATGTACACATGTAGATAAGTGTGTATAGTAGATTATATATTAAAAAAAATAAAAATAATAAAAAATAATATAATAAAAAAATATATATATAGAATGTTAGAGATACACTCGTAGATAAGTGTGTATCGTAGTTATGGATTTAGTGTAGCGGACTAGCCTCGAGTGGACACTAGGGTCTTTGCTGGTCCTATATTCTGTAGTTCTGTATAATGATACTACTAATCTTGCGACTACTGGTACTGTTAATAATACAAGTGCTATTACTGCATCTGCTTCGACAACTAATGCTTAAAGTTGCTGCTATTACTAATGTTTTTATAAATACTAGTACTGATGTTAATAATATAGCTTTTTATCCAACCCATGCAAGTGAATTATCACATAGACCAATCTAACACCCCTCAAAAGAACTAGGTTATTTTTACTTTTTTGTAAATTTTTTACTACTTCCTGAAACATAATTTTTGTGCTTTGTTCACATCCATTTTTTGGAGGGGAATTTTATTATAATTCGGTCAAAATCTGAGTAAACCTTAATTTTGCAGCATTTCGCCTAACAACCGCTAAATTTGAAAAATAGATTTGAACAAAATACCAAATATAGCTCAAGAAAAGCTAGTCTGAGTTACATGCCCTAAACTTTAATTTTCAAAATACTAGTTTGTGAAGGTATACAAAACCTTTGTACTTATGTTACAACAGGTAGTTTCACCCCTTGATACCACTTCATTTACGTAGACAGTTCTAACTCCATCTTCACCCGAATAGTTTTAATTGACTTGTAGTAGTATCAAATCTAAAGCATCAACAAGCAACAATTTTGCCAACTGTCACACTACTTAAAACAAAAATAAATACCAGTTTTGTGTAAATAATATCGATAACAATTTATAATGTACGAATTGGATGAAAATCTAATTCACAAACAATACAAGTCCCAATACAAAGCTCTCCGAATCTAAAACAAAGACAAATCGGAAAATAAATAACAACCTAAGTTCTGTCTTAATTCTTTAGACAATGTGAGGTCACAGAACCATTTAGTTTAAAATATACTTCTCTATTATGACGTCATATATTGAATTCAAACTGTTATTGTATTAATCGAAACATTAACCACTCAATAATTTCTATATCGATAGATTTGCACAAATGTTCTTGACACAAACAGAAATTCATTTTTAACTGATAAGTGTTTTCTAAATATGAACTAGAAACTGTATGAATCGGATATTTTGAACCTTCACTTTTCCCTTTGCAGTACACGTGATCATTCCCCCTCACTCAGTCCCGTGGGTGAAGGTTGTTTCCCAGGAGTGTCTGATGCAGTGGCAAGATCGCTCTTCATGGCAGAGTAAGAGAGAGAAAGAATAGGCATGATGAATAATAAAATGTAACTCTCATAAATATCAAAGAATTGGTGACGTTGGGGTAATGAACCACCATTATAACAATTCCTATACAAAAATGGGAATTAGGAAGAACGAACGCTAGAGTGAAAGCAACAGAAAGAAAATTACTGGCAAGGCCAGGGCCACTAAGGCATCATTTTCTTTTGAGAGGAGGGGCATAAAGAGTCGTGGTATAGTGGTTTTCTACCAGCGATCGAGGATAGGAAACCATTTGTGGCTTAAGGGGGACTCACCTGATCAATCGAACGGGAGTGTGTAAGTTACTGTTTAAGAGGGTTCCGCGTATGGAAAAGTTAGGTGTTGCATGTTCAAAGTGAAACAATGTAAAATAAAAAAAATGCATTACGCCATCGTAAAGGCGGGAGTTACCTACAGCAAGAAAGTTCCTGAATCCGTTCTCTCATAATGGTTAGGGGGATCGAACCTGAAAAGTCAGCTTGGAAGTACAGCACATTAACGACTAATTCATGACTTGCATGCAGAAATCCGAACCCAGAATGATAACACGTTCTAAACCCCTTAATGGGGTAACATTATTAGGTGGCCATTAACGGGATTCGTTAAATGGGGTTCATGCACGAAATTTCACTTTCTTGTAGCGGTTTGAATCTTGATAGAGATGACGTTCTAAACTTTGCGTGACAAGAAACGTGATGTCTTTAATAGGCTTGCCAATAATGAGGTGCTAGAGTAGAATTCTAAATTTTGTCAAAATTTGCGTGGCAGTGAATGGGGCGCCCTCAAAAAGTGCCATTAATGGGTAAGGCTCAATGATGTGCCATTCAATCCCTTGTAGTGGTCCAATCCCAGAATGAGAAAAAACGTTCAAAGATTTCCGTAATAATGAATAGGTTGCCATTAATTGGGTTCCTTTTAAGGACTGATTTTATTGGGCTGATCTTAATTATGTGGTCTTAATGGGTTTGGGACAAACTATTAATCACTGTTTGCTCCACTAACCCACTTTGAGCACACCTTTTCTACTTTACGTGAGATTGAATCGGTACCCTTAACCCTGCTAAGTTACCTGAACTTTTCTTCACGATTCAGGTACGTGGTTGCACATGTGTTAGCACCAATTTGGAGCTTCATATCATAGAACCTATTAATCAGAATATTAGCATTTGTCGAAAGAATACTCATCCATCTATTTCCTATAATTTTAAAAAGCAATAAATGAAACTAAATTTAAACTTACTTGTTTTATTTACAATAATATAAAATAACATGAAAAATACATATTTATTGTTATTCACAAAATCTGGATTCTAAACACAAGATCGATGGCTATGAAAGATTGTGAAGAAGAAAAGGGATCCTGAGCTACACTTTAAATACTGGTTGAGTGCCGTAGGCCCAGTACTAACGAATCTGGAACGAAATGAATAAAAGGGGAAATTTTGTTTGTCTTAAAAGAGCTGACGTACATTCAAAATTGCTTAACGAGTACTGAATATTTATGAATCTAAATGAAATTGAATCTTAATTTTCTACAATCATCTAAAATTATCAAGAACCCCCTTAAAATAATTTTGAATTATTGTAGTGATTTACAAATCCCTTTTACTGAGTACATCCGTATGAATACCATTTTGGGTTGGAAAAATCATTAATAAAAGGCTATAAATCATCTAATAGGCAAGAAATATTATTGAATCTCGGCAGAATTATACCTGCTACCATAATAAATACGGAAATAATACGTTTCAGACACTAACCAGGCTGTGAAGCATGTCAGGCACAAGCATACGAGATGGGCCGGGCAGGTGGGTTTGTGGCACCCGACGCACAACACCTGGGTCCTGGCTGTTGACAACCTGGGTCGAATGTGGCATCGCTGGCGCTTTTCTGCTTTTATGGGAGGTTTGTCTGGTGGTTGAGGCCCTTCAATATCCACAAAGACTGTCTCAATAAGGGACGACAGCTTCAGTGGCAGTAAACTCCGTTGGTGGTGAAGGCTCTTTTAGTCCCATGGCCGACAGAGCTCAATGGCAAGTTCAAGGCCGAACCTCCTCCGGATCACAAAACGTTTTGTGGCTTATGTTGATACACAATTATTCAGCACTAAATTCACAATTACATAGAACTTGCAGGGAGGCCATCTTCTTGTGCTTCGGCTGACAGACAGAGCAGGCACAACTGGTCAAAGGTGTCAACACCACCTTTAGTTGAATTGTAAGACATCTGCACCTGGATCTTCTTGTATACGACGATTCTGGGATTGTGGTGCACAATAGAAAGTATTTGGATCCTTTTGGTGGCATTGACTCGCTGGAGCAGCAATGATATTTCTCCACATTGTTGAATGCTGTAATAGCTTCTCCAATTCCTAAATTGAAATCCAACATCTCTTGGAGTAAGTATGGCTTGGTACGAATGGTGCCAAGCAAATGCATACTAGTCTGTTGTAATATTTTTGGGGAGCAGCAAGGACGTGAATCAGTTGTTTGTTGTCACTCTAGGTCCTTGGTGTCAGTATGGTCTAGTCAGCTCATTGACGAAGTACTCCCCTTCCCATTATTAGGTTGTCCTCAATTGGGTACCTTTTATAGTTTGCCCTCACTGGGATGCCAATAATGGGGTTCATCAACAAAAATTCAATCTTACTTATTTATTTTTACCCATATCAAGAACAAGTTCTAAATTTTGCCTGATCGTGAATGAGAATCCTTTAATGTCGTACCATCATGTGCTATTGGTTCTGACCAAGATTATGACACGTTGTAAATTTCACATCACAGTGATTGGAAATTCCTTAAAGTGGTTCCATTAATGGTTTACCTTTAAAGTTTTACTTGGTTGTTAAATTAAACCAAGGAAACATCTACGACGGACTTTGACAAAAAGAGTCTCGTAAAGTGATTAAATAAGAGCAGCGAAAACGTGTGCAAGATATGTAGCTCAAGACAGGCTCACCCCTTTGAATGACCACGTTGTGGGGACGTTACCCTTTCAATCATGGAGAAAACTCAAGTAATGCGATCAGGACCTCGACGTCCGGTAATTCTCTAGATAGGCCAAACCTCGCAAACCAAACAGGAAAACTAAACCTTAAAGTTTTGCCAATCACCCAAAATAGAAAAGCTAAATTGGCTTGCGTGACCAATGGTGTCTGAAAACCAATATATAACATTCCATTATCATTTTATACTGTTTAACCTTTTAGATTTTTGTTTCCCATCAGCTTTTGAATGAGTTTTAATAACGGTTCATTTCCTCTCCCTAGACCGATATAGATAAAACTTACCATTATATCACGTAATGTTATAACATGGAATATCTTCTTCGAACTGATTACTTTTGAATAATTGATTACTAACAGACTCAACTAACAGATTGTATCAGTTCAAAATTTTGGTTTTAAACTCCAAATCCAGATTTTAGCTTTCGATTGTGCAGTGTTGTGATTTTTGGCTTTGCTTAATCTTTCGGCGTTTTGTTGAAATATTCGCTGCTTAAAAGTTCAGTTTCTTATCGAAACTCTTTTAGTTACTAATAATATTCATAAAGTCATTAAAGTCAGAATAGCAGCAATCTTTACTCGTTATCTCGAGAATAGACGAAATACAAACTATTCCGTTCAGATATGCGTCACGCAAGGTGATCGACGTGGGAAAATATAGAAACAATATGGTCACACAAATTTCTGTTGTGAGACCATCTCCTTTAAGAATGTAAACGCAGGAAATAAAATAAACAACTGTTTGTGCAGCTAACTTGCACTCTCTGGTTGATATGATTCGTTTGACTGCTCTGCTGAAAATGAGGCTGACATGATTTTGACTGGAACTGAATTATATGTAGATCAACAACCAACTTTGCAACCCGAGAGCATAAATACTTAGTGGCATAGGTGCATTATGCAATTAACTCCTCTCAAAATATTTCAGAATATTATATAAAATGTTGAAAGAATGGGAAACTCTTCTCTCTGCCTCACTAATTAATATAATATATTTCACCCCTAAAAAATACAAAAATGAAACGAAATGACAATAGGAATGTCTAGAATTTTATAAGACAATTTCTTTCTTTGATAATATTAAAAATAACTAATTTGCCTGTCAGGTGAATTTATAAAATTGAAGAAATTAGCTCTCTTTGATTTGAATATTCCTGGCACTACGAATACCTGGACAGTATTTATGTGCCACATCCCGTGATGCACTCTCATTTTTTGCTGCTCTGAATGATATTTACTGTCCTGGTGGGCTTGGCTTAACTGACGCTTCTCATTGTTAACAATCTTCTTGTTCGATCAACTCTTTTAACATGTTGAAACCTTTTTGTTGCTTCAAATCTGAAGCTCTCTTTAAAAAATAGGAGTTTTTACTGTCTTCTCGGTCACGCCTCTGACAACTTCTTCGCATACTTACTGAACTTATAAACCTAGCGTTTCTAACTCCTCAAAACCTTACTATCTCTATATTCTCCATATCTCCAGTTTGGGGATGATATAAAACTTTATTTCTCTCCCTATCTCACATAGATGGAAACTCACTTGATTATTTCGCTTCCTCTTTCCCAACTTATAGACACTGGCGATTTAAAACAATTTCCCATTAATTCCTCTCTCTATTACAGTTAGAGCCAACCATTAAGTTCCTCTTGCCTATAAATCTAATCATCTTTGACTAACCCTAATTTCGCACGAGCTTAGAAACATGGATCTAGCTTCTCGAGAATCTTCTGTTGTTGGCCTCAACCAGTCGTGAGCATTAAATCACTAAGTCCATTAGCTTTGTTGCCCCAAATTCTTTCTTATCTATTTGAAGTCATTTTCCCTATTCTTGCACCTTTTTGGTACTGGAGCCTGACCCTTGGTTCTTTTGAATTATGTTGCAACAAAGTAGTAGAGGTGAGCTTGGTGGAATAGTCACATGGTTGTTTGTGCGAGGAGAATCGCGACGATTAAAGGCTCATTTGCCTATTGCATTGCTGTTTACTCTTAGACAACAAATCTGAGCTGTACCAATGAAGGCCCAAACGCCGACTACACTTATTGCTAAAGTAATCAACTCCCAATTCCTTCTGGCTAGTCTCCTCTCCCTGCGCAATCTCCTGACTCTTCACGGCCTCCGCGCTATCACATTTGACGCGTTCTCCCCATAACTTTCGGAGAAAATATAATAGCCTCTATCAGGTTTAGGATTCTATCTGCCCCTGTTCCTTGACATTTGGTAATAGGGACCTGTTCTCCTATAGAGTATTTTCAGCGAATTGTCTATCCAAATACCTCCCTGACCTGCTGCACTATCCTATTCGCAACTTCAATACATATCTTCCAAACATGCTGTAGTTTGATGAATAGTTGGAGAACTTAGACGTGACTCTCTTCTACCCAGCAAACTACCGCCCAATTTCTCAACTCCGACTCCTTTCGAAAGTTTTTAAAATTCTCTTTGTTAACCTTATTAAGGGATCCCATGATAATTTTAAATAATTATAAGATCTTCAGATCTGAATTTAAGGGTGTACATAGTAATAATTCAGCTCTGCTAAATATAAATAAATTAATTATTAAAGGGGCTTATGCTGTTCACCTTTACAATATAGTAATTCTAGTTCTATTAGCATCATTCTATAATGTCTATCCTCAAAATCTTTGTGAATTCATGTTGTCTTTGAAATCTTTAATAGTATCTTATCAACTAGTCATTACTGAATGGCTCTCTTTTCACTAGGAGAAACACATTCAGCAAGAACTGAGGTGTTTCTATGGGATGTTCCATCGGATCTGACTTACATTCGCGAACATTAGTAGCTTCTCTGTTCTACATTCTGGAGCATTTCCTAATCTTGTCGTCTCCTTTGATAATAAATTATCTCCGGAATCCACTTTAATCAAATCTGCGGATCCTCTTTATTAGCAATGCCAATAAAACTTCCACCCTCTTCACGAATACCTGGAAACTTTTTACATTTTTGTAAAATCCCTTTACTCATGAGTGCCTTTTAAAATGACTTGGTAATATTGGTTGGCGATTACATACAGTAACCTTAAGCGGTTGAAGTTATGATATTCTTATTGTCAAGAACAGCTTTGCATCTCATTTGCCAAACTAATATTGACATACAACCTTTAATAAACACCTCCTGAGGTATTTTTTTACATTTATCCTATTTTACTAATCGTTATTTGCCTATTTCCCTTGTAAATTAATTTAATGACTCTAAGCTTGCCAAAAAGTGAAGTATGCCTGGAGTTTGTTTGTTTGTTTGGGCGCCAAAATGCTCTTTAAAGTTGCTCTGTTAATTGCCCTTTTTAACTATCATACGGGAGTATAGATGGGATTTCAAAGATATTCATCGCTCTATTCTTGTCCCTTGAATTGAACTAGCTGACTCTTTAACTCAGATTCACTTTTGAATTCCTCCTCTTTACTCTAAGATCTTGAGGACCCATCTATCTACTGAAAGCATTCCCCGTCGACCTCGACTGTGCTAGATATAGAAATAGCATAAAAACCTCTCCGTTGACCATGATGAATTTGACCCATTTTTGTCTACATAAGTGGTTCAGTTGTTCTCTGGATAGTTGAGTAACTAATTAACATTTTTTCTGTCGTCATGAGATTCTCGAACATGAGCAGAGTGACCAACTGTGACTGCACTCAAAACAGGGCCATTTTGCAAGATAACACATTTGAGTCTTCGCTAATAATATCTCTGAACAACCTCAATTGTACAGGTAGCACATGACTGTGATGGAATAGGGTTATCATGGTAGTAGGAATTTGGGGGTTTTCTGAAAAATAGTTAAAAAACTGTGGTCCTTTTTTTAAAAAAAATCAGAATTTTGCAGAGCTGTTAAATAGTCTTTTTAATAGATCCGCTGCTTTCTCGGAGAGTCTTAAATCAGGATATAAGAAAGTAATTTTCGCATGAGTAGAACGTTGAGGGACTGATACCTGTTTTGTCTTAGATGAGGAGTCTTCGTAATCTTAGATCATATCTTGAACCTCCTGATCAGGTTTACTGCTTTCAAATGAAGACTAGGAAAAACCATTAAATATTGGAACTGGAACTTTTTCAGGATTCGGACTAGTTCGCGGAGTAGCCCGCGGAAATTCAACCTAGCCTAATAGGGATAGCGCACAAAACTTGTTATATTACGCATTTGATTAACTAGTCTTTAGGTGACTACGATGCATTTATGCCTATTTAAAGAAGCCAATATTAAATCGTATACAAAAAATAATAGGGTTTATTGTAGAAAAATCATGAATTTCACAAAGCATGAAATTTAGAGCATAGAAACAAAAATCGATTTTAGATTTGAAATCACTTTGAAGAACTAACTGATTAGAATCAATAGAACAATCCCATGGAAAATTAAATGTTAAAAAATGTATGCTAGCATAATCAATTAATTTTTTACCCCTTAATTTCAATACCGATATTAAAATCAATTTAATGATTCTTACGAGCTTTCTGAACATTTTTTCTGTCAAATTCTTAATTATTTCAAATCATTCAAATATATTTCGTGCAAAAACCAGCGAGGGCTTCTTTCTCATGAAGTCTGTATAGTGAGTGGAGATGGGTAAAGGAATGAGTGAAAATAGAGGAGGAGAAATATGTGAAAGATATACAGAGATTCCAAACAAATTTATGGCAAATTTTAAAAAGTTAATTGAATATATTTTCCTGCATTTAAAGTGAAGATTAATGTTAAAAAGTTGGTATTTTGATATAATAACTGAAGAAAAGAAAAAATTGTGATACTACTTAACGAGTATATTATAATTCACTTTGGAAAGGACAAAATAAGGGTCGCAATAGTACTTAGATATTGATGGAGAATTTACATTAATTTTATGCCGATTTTATTCGTTGGGAATGTTTTAAATTCGAGAATTCAGCCAGTTAGGTTTGGCGAAGGGAGCAAAGCGCCCTTGATTACAAGGAACGCAGCCCTGCGAGGGTGAATGGAATGGACAGCATTATGGGGGTGGGGCTTTCCTTTAATGGGTCTGGTGCTTTTCATATAACTGATGGAACTATGGAATGAATTAAGTACTGCCAAATATTGTTCAATATTATATGGCCTACTGTAGAGAATTTAGGGATGCAGGGGCATGAAGAGAGAGTGTCCAGCAAAATGATATTAATGTACTACCTTGGCTTAGTCAATCTAAGGACTTGAGTTTGATTGAAGGAATATTGAAAGAACTTCCAATCTTCGCCTAATTGAAAGATATAAGTGTGGAGGAGTGTGAAATTATCCCAACATGAATTAGCCAAGTCCTTACACAAATATCTGACACCAGTTATACTAAACAATACTGGTGCAAGGAAATATTCGTGTGCAATTATTTTTTTTCACCCTTCTATTGTGTCATTACTTTATGTCATATTCATTCGAAGAATATCTTTATTATCTCTCTTAAATTTTAATATAAATGTTATTAATAAGATTTGTTTAAGGTAGACTAAACAAATTTAGTTGGAATCAAGTAAAATATCTCTGTAACCGTTGATCATTCTATTGACAATGGGGCCAGGAGGTAACACTCAATAATCTTGCAAAATATTGTTTCTAAATAATGAAATAGTCTTTCACAAAAAGAACAAACCACATACGGCCTATACGAAAAAAGACTATTAGGTTTCAGTCTAGTTTCAGATTAGTGGGAGCATTAGGAGCAGGATGGTGAGGCAATAGAGGCAGGAGATAAAGAGGAATAATAAGATAATAATAAAATTTATCAATCACAAATACTTCGAGGAAAGAGAAAGAGAGAGAGAGAGAACAAAATGTATAAAGGCGTGAAGTCAAACCTGGAAAAAAGAACGCTAAAATTCCAATGATTATAACTCATTGGCCTTCGAAGAAATTTTTAGGGATCAAGACGATGAATCCCCAAAATATTCTACTTAATGGACGGCATAAAAGTTATGCAAACCATACACTAGTGTGTGAATAACAGCTCTCGATGTGCCCTTATTGAAATAAAAGCAGTCACATAAAAGATAAGAAAAGGGTAAATTTCTGAACATTTGTTGGATCGGCGAACGCAATGATGAAAATGGGAGAAAGAGGTTTAGGAAAAGTTAGTGGTTATATAGTTATAGTTTGATTGGTAAAATGAATTTCAGACAGTTAAGAATCCTAGAAGCGCTGGCACGATTCCTCTATTGTATACCATTAGAGGTCACTAACTAATTTGTATTCATTCTTCGTTTACCTAATAAATGATTGGTTCAATTGCTGCAAATAATTTCCCATTACAAAAATTAACCAAGTTTTATTTTCTTTTGCGCGAAGTTCCTTTTTATGTGTCAGACCTTGAATAAAAGATCTAACTAAACGTTCAAAAAATGTAATTCTATAACAAATTCACACCCAATTGCCACCTCTCTCTTCCCCTGTTTTACTTTCCTAATGCTCCAATAACCGTTTTTCTGCCAATAAAACAGAGCTTTATCATCGTTTCTTGATGGGAGATTTTTCTCTCAACCGCGCCACGTAGCTCGAATTCTTCTTCATATTGAAGTTTGTAATCAGTTTTCGACTTATTTTCAGATTAGAGTCTGCAAAGTGATTTACTTTAGGGATTTACTTTATCTTCTTTTTTCTGTAATGGATATAAAATAATGCCTATGTGGCGTTAGTAGAATAGATACCAATGCGTACGAATATGTCTATGTATAAATGTATATACATATATATAAACTCACCAAGTTAGGTGTGAGCAGAGTAAAAAATGCAAAAGATTCCACAGAAAAAATGAAAACCGTAACCTGAGTAATTTTAAAGGCTATTGTGGAACCCGGTTCATATGGCCCCCCAAAATTACACACATAAAATTCATAGAAGACCAGGGATTTAAAGGCCTACCAAAAATTCACCAGAATTAATCAGGACGGTGCTAAATTATGAGATATCTGCAAGGGGTTAAATAAATACACACACGAAAAGTATTTACAGTATTATTTACAACAAAATTAAAATGAAATAAATTAACTGTTAAGAAATTGTACGGTGGTCATCAAACAATAAGAAAAGTCACAAATGCTTATCACCATCGAACGACCACAAGTAGTTTTAACCAAAAGGATATTCGTGCATACAAAAATGGGTTATATGGATAAATTGTTAAAGCCGAAACGATACGCGCCATTGAAGATGAAATAGGCTTCGCTACTCTAGTGACAAGTGTTCCCGAAATAACCTTCCTGACTTACGTCCCTTAACCGAAGGCCCAAAGTTACATGAATAACACTTATAAAACTTAATTAATTTAAAGGGAAAGTAAGAAGAAAGAGATACTCCAAAATACCTGATACCAGAGCAGTGAAGCAACAAACCACGTCGGGAATCCAGGCGAAAAAGGCTCGGCGACGATGAGTGAAATCGACCCAAGTCGACAGGAGTGAATGCGATGGCGGTCGTCGGCGAGGAGAAACCCACAGACGGCGATATCGTGGCGAAAGGCGTCGGAACCACGGGGCACGATGATTAGAAGGCTCAATGATTCAAAAGAAGGAATTGGAGATAACAGAATTCCCCAAAGAGGAGATGGTGAGGTGACTAGGGAACTTTATCGTGCCTAGTGTGAACGGCTTCCCAAGGAGAACACTTGCAAACGTAACTGGAAGAGCACAATTCGATGCAGCCGACAGAGGGGGCGCGACAATGCTGGCAGGAATCAATGTCAGAAAATCCTCGCTGCACGCATAAATCCAGGACGGGTCTCCAAAAATTAATAACGTCAAGGTAAGTGACGGACAACGATTCAGCGGAGTAATCAGGTAGAATTCTCGCAACAGAATAACTTAAAAGGGTTCACGGCCCCATTTATATCCTTTAGTCCGAAAAGGGAAAAGAGAAGTGGGGCACAAAAGGGGGTGGGGGAATGAGTCGCTTCCCCTACACAGAATAGACTGCTTGGTTACAGAAGTTTAGACCAAAAATGGTAGCCTCGAAGCAGGTCGACCTGCGATAGAACACCATAAACTATGATGAGAAAGGGAAAGCATGGGAACCCGAGGGCCTACCCTTTACAGTAACCCAACAGCTCTGTTCAGTTCACTTCTAAGATATATAAAGAATTATTTCGTAAGAATCATATTTATGAGGAAAATAAGCGACGTTCCGCTAAAATACAAAGGGAAGATATGAAACAGTGTCCGTGAAAAAATAAAAAATAAAGAAGGATTAAAGGCAGATACAGAAAGGCTAAAGAAATATAGATGAAATCTCTACCAATTTACCAAAGTTTGAGTGTGTTTTTGATATGTAGAAATATGAGTTACATAACTATAAATACATACATGCATAAAGATAAATAAATTAATCAATAAATAAAAGAAATTTAACAAGGTATATAAATCAAAGAGCTAATAGTTAACATGACTAATTTTATTTAATAAAAGAATAAAGTTTAAAGAGATCTTGCGATTATTAAAATTAGCTGAGAAGTTAAGTAATGAAGGAGAATTCAACAATACTCCTTGTTATATAGGCTTTTGAGAGGCGAATAAACATAGGAGAATAATACAGATAGAGGAATTAAAATTAACCAAATATTTTCAGAAACGGAAAAATAACATGCATATTTAGGACAGGTTTTAAATCCTGATGGGAACATGGTAAAACAAATAAATAGACTTCCAAAATCTGGATGGAGAGAATTAGGAAAGCATAACTAGATGAATGAATCAAAGTTCATCTCTACTCAAAACTCAATCTAATTAATCACTCTCTCTTACAGATTGAATTTCCTAAATCATTTCCTTACTTTCGAAGTCACATGCCTCGTAACTACTTTAGAGTGACTGGGTAGGTAGCATTTATACAGACCTATCTGAGTTGTTAGGTATTGCCAATTAAGACGATAATTATACAAAACGTATTAATAGTTAACCCATTATCTATCAGTATTCAGAAAGGGTGCAACCTCTCACTCCTAATTTATTTAGCAAATTGCATAAAATCTCAAACCTTAACTTCAAGTGGCCAGGAAATGATGATCCATTGTTTGACTCCTGGTTGTTTTCCTTCGCACGAATCTGACAATTCCTTCAAACACGTCTTTGAGAAGTTAAAAATCTTCTGAAAACTTTGTTATTCATTAAGCTTTCTGAAGTTGATGAGGCATATAATAGATCTCTTACATAATCCATTGAAGAATCTATACCGCGTTGCGCTATCCAGCATTCTTCTGTTTCTAGTTTTGAAAACCTCGGACCTATGAATTCTCAGCTCGAAAGGGATCCGGAAATATCAAATTAAGTTCTCGAAGCCGAAGAGCTTTTAAACATTTTCAACTCAGAATGATATTAGAATTTCTGCAGTAAGGATACTAAATACATCTTTCTGCTTTTCATTCCAAGATACATCTGCCTTTCTAATTTATTATAGTTTTGCCTTCATCTTTAATTAGTAATAGAGACTGTTTACTCGAGTTGTCATTCGGCACATTTCCCTCCCTGCATTTAATAACCCCATTGTTTATTCTATTTAAATTCAATAGTAAATTCTATTTCAGAATTCAGCTTAGTTAGTTAGAATTAGCGAAGAAGCTTATGACAGAAAATGCCTTGGAATTTGTTAAGAAAACAAATATAAAAACCTACTTCTGCTCTATCAAATCACCAATAATTTGGGTTGTCCATGAGCTAACAAGATAAATGAAACTTGGAAAGTTAACAGAAAAACGCATTTAAACTGAGCAGAATATAGTGAAACAGGGAGGTTACATGTTAGGGATCGTTGTGAATGGCCAGGACTTGTTTCCGAGTATTTAGTTCACTTCAGCTTATTTATCGTCCTTGTAGCTGCAGGGTTGTGCAAGTAGTGCTGGGGAGAATGATTGGCTTTCTGATGGCTAAAAAGTCCACTTCTTGCTTTGAAAAGTCTATTGCATTTGTCGAATTGGATTCAGTGATTAAGGTCGGGTGTCTCTATCTTTCTTTCGATGTCGTTTGATTTCAAACACAAGCTGCTAACGTGCAGATTTGGACAAGAAGCTTCCAGTCTTACTACAGCCTGCTCAAGACATGCTTATCTCATCACTTTGGGGTTTTTATGGTTTAAAAGATAAATTTAAATTAGAGGGAGAAAGAAAATTGGCTGAAATTGTCACTTAGCGTGAGTGTTTTAAGGTTGAAAACGACTTGCCTATCTGATGGCCCCACCCCATGGCTCCAGCTTTATGCTTTGTGCTAACTGGGTCAAACATGATAACTCAAACTCGGAGAGCCTCGTTATGCCAAGACTCCAATCCTTCGAATTTCGCCTTTGAAGTCGTAGCTCCCAATCTATATGGCCCTGTGATCTTCAGACAAACTAACTCACATAGAGATTGGAATCAGAGATTTTCTTCTGCTAAACTTTTCTGTCAAGAGGAGTAGCTAAAAGGCAGAGGAGTGGTATATAAGAGGCTCGGATTATCAAACATGGTTAAAATTTAACACCAAGAAAAAAATAGTAAAAAGTAAAAGTTTTTAAGAGGGAAAGTGGAAGATACGTGGTTCGAAAAAGTAATAAGATAGGCAAGACAAATAGTAAACTGGTAAACCTAAATAGAAAAAAGGTCCAACTGGACGAACCCGCAGAAGATAAGAATGAAACTTGCTTATTGACAGGAGCAACTGTGCGATTCGTGCCATGCACTCTGATTAAGAGAACTGCCAACTTTGCAAATCAAAACTGGTCCTCGATTTTACCAGAAGACGAATGGGTGCCTCCTTAATCAATAGGAATTGAGGTTGCCACACCGTTTTTCTTCGAACCTATTAATTATTTTGCCCCTATTTTTCATCAGAATATTTCTATTTTTTTAATAGAATGATAAATATCAAATAGGAAAAAGCTCCTTTTCAATAGACTTTTCTTTTTTAAAATTTGGAAAGAAAAAAAAGAAATTTCAAGACTTCCTTTCTTGAGGCGCTCTCATAAATCCTAAAACGAGATAAAATAATTACAATAACAAACCAAATCTGTGATACTTCTTTTACTCTATTCGTCTCTTTAATTATATATTTAATAAATTTCATTAATAAATATTGACATATATTTGCTTGTTGATCAGACATCGAGACAAAGACTTAAAGTGTATCACATTATTATTATTAGGGTTGTAATAAGACTCATATTCTTCTACTTTTCCAAATCATTACCAGTTACTCTTAAACTTTCGAGTAATCGAAAACTCATTAAATATTGTGTTTATGCACATACGTGCTTCTATGCATTATCTTTTATTATACTTCTAAGATAGGAAGGAGATGATAAAGATGCAAAATGAAGTTCATCTGGTCTTTGAACTTTATTAAGGACGTAGATGGATTTCACGGCAGTTTGAAGCTCTGCTTAGAATTCACATGTTTCTCCTAATAGCTTCATTTAGGTCATTTTCTTTGTCATGGTTATTTAGCTGCTCGAAAATTCGTAGGAATATAGTTTCGTGTAACCAACATTTATATCTTCAAGCTAATTTTAAAATATCTGTAATTAATATAGCATATGCACAGAAACAACGTAAGCGAAACTATTATTTTCGCTACTTTTTCAATTTTGCATATTTGGTTGGCATTTTGATATAAGAGGGCCATTGAGCCCCAAAGAATAGTGTAATTTAGAGGCCGTCGGAAAACAGTGCCATTTATTTCAGGTAATGAAATAGGCCCGTAGATAATTTTAATATTAGAGAACTACAAATCATTTTCAGGATCATTTTTAAAAGTTTACCATAAGTAGAACATCACCTTTTTAACAGTGGCGTAAATTACAAAGATAACACCTCTATCTATTCCTCTCCAACTTTCGTTATGTAAATAGAATGAAGCGAAGTTATAAAAGTCTAATCAGCTAATGATATCTTCTTCGTTTCTAAAAATTACATTTAACAAACCTTTTTATAATTTCTTTATTAAATTAATTTTTTTAACTGTAAAAATCATAATCTCCTCAAAATAAAATAAGGAAATAAATTATTTTATATAAAATAATATAAAATAACTTCATTTAGTCATCTTGGGCTGAATGGAGCGACTGTTGTTTATCAAGTAGGTTATCAGCTAATAGAGTTTAGTTGGTCGAATTAATATTTTAAGTCCACCATAGAAATACGTTGAGGGACTTACTATTTTACGCTTTGGTATGATTATCTGAATTTACATTCAGATAATCTGCCTTCAAATGATTGTGGTAAAATATTTGTGCAAGATTTAAATCTCTTTCTTTTTCAATTTATTCAATTATTTTCTGTTGTACCCAATCTATATAAATGATTGGAAAATTAATCACTCATCAGATAAATTATATATGTGGCATTTATTTGGGTCATGAGGAGTGCTTAAAGGAGATGACGTGTGAACTAAAAATAAACGTGTGCCTTTTCATGAAAAATCTATTGATTTAGCATTATAATCTACAGGCTTGTTACTTTAACCTACAGGGCTCATTCTAAAACCTGACCTCAGATTTCAATAATTCTCTCTTGAACTCAGAATTACCTAATTTATTTTCTATTACAAACCAAACCAAACAATTATTCTTCTAATTTTTATTTGTCTATCATCTTAAATAATGTTACCATAATTTATCTTTTCCTCTATATAGAGCTTCGTATTTACACTAACTTAAAAGAAGACTGTAGGAGAATTTTGTTCCCTCAGTTTACATCTCAGATAATCTGAGAAAAGTTGATCTTGGACCTTCTATTTTTGAAACACGAGGGGCGGTCAATAAGTTTTGCAATTGGGATTTAAGGAAACGAGATATGAGGAAAAGTGTTTTATTATTTTTCAATAGAACTACCCTCGACTTCAATGCACTTGCGCCACTTGTCCCTGACGCTTCGAATTCCCGACAACCAGAAATCTCCCGAGTGCTGTTTAATCCACTCATCGTCCCTAAACCGGCGTCCACGCAGTGCAGCCTTGAGCTGGCGGAATAAAAAGTATTCGCAGTGGCCAGATCTAGACTGTAGAAGGGATGGTTGAGCTCCTCGAATCCGTCCTCGTGCAGGGCAGCTTGTGCAACTCTGGCCTTGTGGACAAGGGCATTGTCGTGGAGGAGCATGACACCTCGTGACAGCTTGCCGCGCCGCTTCTGACGGATGCACTTCTTCATTCCAGCCAGTTCCTTGGCCTAATTTTGGCCTGTGATGTTCCTTGCACGAGGCGCATAGTCCACCATCAACACTCTCTCAGAATTCCAGAAGATGGTGGTCATGAGGGTTGGGTCCGGAACATGATGGGGGTCGGAGAGCCTCTGTGCTTCCAGGCCATGCTTTTGAGTCTCGTCCTTTAATCCCAGTGATAGACCCTCGTTTCATCACCTGTCATTAAGCGTGAATCGAATCCCGCCGGTTCTTGGTTGTACAACAGCAGCAGCTCCTGGGAACTTTGACGACGTTAAGGTCGATCATGGGGCTTCAGGTTTCGTGAGGTTTCTAAGAAACCAACGGGCAGAGAGACCTTGGTCATATCAAAATTGTCGTGGATGATGTTGATAGCACTTCCATGTGATATTCCAAGTTCTTGCTTGATTTCTTCGACCTTCACCTGTCGATTTTCAAGGATCATCCCCTCCAGATGGGCCACATTGTCCTCGTTTGTCACGTCTGACAGACGTCATCTTCAAGGAACTTGCGACCATAGCGAAACTCTCTATTCCCGCGAGCAATGGTTGCATAGAAAGGGGCGGTGTTGGTGTTCACTGCAACCATGCATTCATGGATCTCTTTTGCATTATTTCCTTCCATGGTCAAAAATTGGATCACTGCACGCTGCTCAACCTTCTCCATTGTTGAAAAATTTGTGACTGACGATCTGTGATCAGCTACTGCTTCTTAAATAGATGAGGCAGGAGCGTGCGGATGCAGGTCCTGATTTTGTCATAACTTATCTTAACACCCCCATAACCATCCATCTGCCTTCTTTTTTTTTGCCCTACGGATTCTCAAAAATTATTGCCTGCCCTCGTAACATACTAAACAAGCTCCAGATTCACTTTAAGCACCCAGACAAGCTGCATTATTAACAAATGTAATACCAAAGTTATAGCTAATTTGGAGCATTTTTCTGTCTAAAACACTTACACAATTCATTTTTAAATTTCTTTCCACAACTATTCAAAATGCGGTATCAAACACGCGATTCTGCACGAACGACGCCGCAAAGGCTCCTGCCTTTCACCTTCCAAATCAAAAACATATTCAAAAGCGTTGCGATATCCCACTTTCAAGGAAGCACTAAGTAAATTATTTTTCTTTGCTTTTTATTTCCCGCACATTACCAATTTTATAAATATGAAACTCTATTTACTTTAAACAAAATTGTTTTTACCAATTTCTCTAAAAGAATGTTTAAAGAAAGTGAAACGCAAAGGTCCTTTAAAACAAGGTCTAAAATTGAGGCAGATTTTATTCGTAAAACTATCAATTGATAACCTTTAATTAAATATTTACTTAGGATCTCTTTATGGTGATAAAGATTTGCTTATAATTTTGCTTTATATTCTTGAAATTAAATCTAATATTTTTTACCGAAAACTTTATTGAGAATAAATGCATTAAATTCGTTTTAGAAGATCGATCTAGGGTCTAAAATTTAATGCACACAAAAAGATATATTAAGGGTGTCAAGCAAAAATTTTAAGCGTATTGAGAAACCCCTAAAAGCATTACGCACTGAGATCAGTCAATAATTCTCAAAAAACTTTTGAAAGCAAAACGGATTTAAATTATATCCATTATTGACACTTTTCTTCTCAAAATATAGTATATAGCAACAGATTTATAGTTGAACAATAGATATTAGAACTATTTATATCATAATTTGTAAACTTTAACTAAAGAGAAAACATATCAATCAAAGCAGCGCAAGAACGAGTTTTCCAAACTGATAATATGGAAACTATGATTACAAAAATGACATATATAAAATATATATAAAATAATGACTTATTTTCACTAATCTTAATGGGAGCATTAAAGAAGAAAGTTAATAAAATAATTCAGACAAAATCTATATAGCTCGCTGTTAATAATGGATTTGGTCACTTTGTAACCAATTAAATTCATCTGCAACCATTGATTCAAACACTCCCCTTTCGAAGCATTATGTATTTTTGACCCACTCAAAGCATTAAACAACTCCCAATTCATTGAGAACATGAATAGGCCTTAGAAACTAGAGAGGTTTATTAGAACTATGATTTAAAGTAATGGAAGGCACAAGAAATGAAATTAAAACCAGTTGCCTCTAAATCTTTTCTTTTTTTAATTTGTTTAGCAATTCGTAAATTTCAAACAATGGTTTTTAGGTTTTAGCATATGGTAGAGAATTTTCTTAAATTCAAAAAATAGTAGTAAAAGCGCAAGCAAGGTAGCATCAAATCAAGTTTGGCACCTAAAATTTACAGTTGAAATAAAAGGAAATTATTTGTCAGAATAATTTGTCATTTGACAAAAGAGAATATATAAAGAAATAACAGAAGATAATATCTATTGAGAAAATAGTGTTAATAAGAATAATATTAATTAAGGAGAAAGATCATGGTAATTAGGTGATTAATCTAGTTGTGTTCAGCAATTGGGTGAGATGTAGGGATTCTAAGATTCGGTCATACTTGGTAGGAATATTTCTACTAAGTTTTGAAGAAGTAAAGAAGTTTGAAACTGAAGAAAGAGATTGGAATTTAAATGGTTTCTGGAGAAAGCTGGGAAGTAGATGCATCCAAAGTTTGAGGGATGGAATTAGTAAATCACTTTAAAATTCATCATTATACCAAACATTATGAAAGAAAGGAGTGAGAGGTAAAGAGAGAGGGAGGTAGAATATGATGGAGGGAGAAGGAAAAAGAGGAAGAGAAAGATAGATAGAGAGAGAGGAGAGTGAGTGAAAAAAATATATTTATATATAGATCGATAGATAGAGAAAAAGGAAAAGGAGAAGGTAGAAGAGATAGGTACAAGGACAGTGTGGTAGAAGGAGAGGGAGGGAGAGAGCGAGAGGGAAAAATGAGGTAGAGCAAAGGAATTTTGTGGCTAATATAGGAACAGGCAAATTGACCTTTGGTAGGGGAAATAAATGATTCTACTAACTTTAAAATATTTTCCTAAATTTAATTTTATGATCTCCTTTTTACTTAGTTTTAAAACATGGCTACGTCCGCAAAATAGATGTAATATTTGATTGCTTATCAAGGCAATCTCCACAGCTGAGAAATAAAATTCATACTACTTGATATGCTATTTCCAAAATAGGCAGCTACAAGCATTACTAAAGGCTCTTTTAACAAGGATGCTCGAGCTTTGTCAGGCGATAGTAGCCTTGTTGTCAAAGTGACATCTAGCAACCTCACTGTGAACTGTTCAGTGGTACTTTGCAAGTCATAATGGAAGGTTATAGCATTAAACAGCGTGTGTAAATCATCAAATGTTATTATCAAATTCAGTGCTCCGTTCGACAAACGTTTCGTGCATTACGTGATTTCTATCCTTGCTACAGCGACAAGTCCCATTTTTGAATGAAAGGATTTGTGAACAAGCAAAATTGTCGGATTTGAGACGAGAACAATCCACATGAGATACACCAGCACCAATTGCATCCCAACAAAGTCACTGTTTGGCGCAGATTTTCGTCTAACGGAATCATTGGTCCGTATTTTTTTGAGACCAAAGATCGGATTGCCATAACCGTCAACGGCGAGACCTATAGATCGATGATAAGCAACTTCTTGTGGCCTGAACTGGATTTTATGCCTGATATGGATACTGACGACATGTGGTTCCAAGAGAACGGCGCTACGTGCCACACTGCGCAGGCCACGATAGACATTTTACACCAGTAATTTCAGGGCAGGGTCATCTCGCGTGGTGGCGACGTCAACTGGCCACCTAGATCATGCGATTTAACGCCATTAGACTACTTTCTTTGGGGCTACCTTAAATCGAAGGTCTATGCGAATAATCCACAAACAGTTGATGTCCTCAAAGTCAACATAACAAACACCATCCATCAAATTCATTCAGATTTATGTGAAAAAGTCATCGACCATTGGGCCTCCCGAATACGTTCTACCAAGCAAAGCCGTAGCGGACAAGATATTCCACACTGAATGCCATAAAATTTACATTCAAATTTGAAATAAATTGAGTGTATATATCACACACAACTTATTTTATTTAAATTTAAATATCGAGCGAGCTCATTGAAAGACCCTTTATTTGCATGTTATATGTTTTGTCGGCAGGTACAAAAAATATTCTAGCTTTGAAGGTGAAATCTTTGCTTGAGATCAATTGCAGAAATTCATCTAATTAAAAAAATTAGAAGTTGCTAGAAAAAACATTGCAGGTCTAAGCTCACTGTATACAGGGAGTAAAAGACGAGGATAAGAACTTCGATTAATAACAATTTCTAATTGATGTTAAGGGTTGTTGATATATCGGTATTCTTTAGGATGCTTTTAGTAGCTAAGGTTAATTTTTATATGGTTGTTTAATTATGGTTAAATTATAGAAACATATTATACTGTCCTTAAAAGCTACAAAGGGATTTGGAGAAATGGATTTTCCAGAACCTCAAAGACAGCGTCAAATACCATTCTCTCATCTGGTATGTGGGACAACAAGAATATTACCACATGATTGTGCCATTTCCTTTAGAAACCTCAAAGAGATGACCAAAAAAGAAACAATTGCCCCTTCTATTTCTTCTTAATTTAAAACAGAAGCACACATATAAAGATTCTTCAGAAAATTACTTAGGTGTAAAATCAGCTTACATCATGACCTCATAATGTGTACGCCCACAAATAATTTGAAAAGCCAATCGATGTATTTTTTATTATTACCAAGCAACATTTTTCAGGCATATAAAATGCCTCTCTTTAAACTCTCTCATCGATCTCTTATAACTTTAGTACTTTAACTTAAAAAAAAACTAATATCTGCCATTTATTCTTAACACTTCAATTAATTCTGCTTCGAAGTTCAAAGGTTGTATTAATTGACTTTGTTCGTTTGTCAAACACCTTTTATTTTGTTAATATAATCAATTGATTTTGCTAAGGCTTTGTTACAAGAACTTCATTCTTTCGCACTGAATGTATCAAGAAAAGCTTAATCAAATTACAAGCAAACATGCGATAAATTACTAACAAGCTATAAATTACTCAGTCCAAAGTAAGAGAAAAAGATGAAATTAAGGCGAAAGGCAACCATAAACCAAAGTAATAATCTCTCCAACTATATTTGTATGTGATCCACTAGAAAAAGCTAACCTAAATTTAAATTAGTCTAATTAAAATAGTATTATCATTCTCTACATTCGTTAAACGAAGATTTGTTTCTTGTAAATCTCACTATATATATATATATATATATATATATATATATACAGTGGGTGCAATAAATATCCGATACATTGTCAAAGGTTTATTTACCATAGTTACACAACAGCAAAGTAATCGAAAATTGAACATCTTATGTATTTTGTATATTGAATACAAATTGGTATCATATTGCAAAAAGAGTAAAACATTACTATGATTACAGCACAAATATCAAACGAGCATTTCAAAAAGTATCCAATACCATCTATTTGAACCAGTTAATATTTGGTAATATGACCCCTCGTCGCTAGCACAGCTTCCAACCGTTTGGGATTTTTTACTTATAAGGTTCTTACAAATATTTGTAGGTATCTGGCCCATTCTTCTTGGCATATTCTTTTTAAATCTGTTAGATTTCTAGGGTCCCTTTTCTGAATCTTTAGTTTTAATTCTCACCACAGGTTCTCGATAGGATTTTGGTCTGGCGACTGACTTGGCCATCCCATAACCTTTATCTTCTTCTGCTGAAACCACGCTGCAGTGCCCTTAGCTGTATTTTTGGGATCGTTTTCCTGCTGGAATGTCCATCCTTTTGGCAACTTTAAGTCATCTGCAGGCTGTAAGAGATTATCATGTAGAATCCTGCAATACATCTGAGCATTAATTTTTACTTCAATAATATGGAATCTTCCAGGACCTGAAGAGAAGAAGCAGCCCCATACAATTATGCTGCCTCCTCCAAACCTGACTGACGGGATTGTATTTTCAGGATCATGCGATGAGTTTGTCTGCATCGTCTCGTTAGACCTTAGTACAACGTCTCAAAAACTTTCAGGATTCTCTGAATGTTCCCTGGCAAAATTCAGACGATTTCTGACATGAATTGGTTTCAACAAATTTGTCTTTCTTGGTGTGCGAGAATGGAATCCCTCGTTCTTAAGAACTGCTCTAATTGTATTTTCCATAAATTTGTCCCAGATGCTTCCAAATATTTCTGAAGTTTAGATCGAGTCACTCGAGGATTCTCATTTACTTTACGGACTATATGTTTAGCCACACGGTTTTGAATTTTAGATGGACGCCCTGGACGTTTTAGACTTGCAATGGACTGATATAACGTGAACCGGCGAATCGTGTCACCAATGGTTGAGATTGGTATTTTTAGCATAGATGCAATTGGTATATAGCCAACCCATATTTATGTAGCTAAACAATTAGTTCTCTGCTCCGTTTTGGCAATTCTTTAGTCTTCGCCATATTAGAATTAGAGTGTTGAACGATGACCTTCTTCTCATGCAGCTCTCGGACACTAACTGAGTTCCGCTGTTTCAAGTGGACGAAATCGATTATTTTTCTAGAAAGTTCCACTGAATTCCTGTTACATAAACCACTCTGGAATGTTCGAGAACTATTTACATAGTATCGCTTTAAAACTAATTTTGTGTGTGTGTTGGATACTTTTTGAAGCGATAATCTAACACCTACTATTTGTGTATTCTAATACCTAATTTTTATTCAACGTACAAAATACATAAGATGTTCAATTTCCGATTAATTTGCTGATGTTTAACTATGGTAACTAAACCTTTGACCATGTATCGGATATTTATTGCGCCCACTGTATATATATATATATATATCGTGTTTTATGTAATAATCGGAAAGAGGCGATAATGTTAATGATGATAACCAAAATAAATTTAGCGTATGTGAGTAAATTAACCATAACCAAATACCTACTCAAATTTTGTTTGTTTTTTATTTTGGTTTTGTTATTTGCGACTAAAGATCAAAAGCCTGAAACAAATGCAGGATTTGTTTTAACTACGTTAAATTGATAGTTAGACCCCAACTGAATGCAGCAATTGAAACAATTAATAGGATTTCAAAATGAAAGGTACTATTCTAAATTTAAGCCAAGGAATTTCGTTGTCGCAACTCATTAAGAACCTAAGAAATTTCGAAATTTTTAGAAGAATATTTTTAAACACCCAATTCTAAGTGTCACAAAGATGGAATCTGAAAGAATCATTATTGTTATCAGAAAATTAGGATATTTTAATTTCGGCTAGTTTGCGATTAAATGGAGAGACACTTTGGTAATTTATCCTGATTAATACAAACCTCAGACCTTAAAAGTTTTATGAGGTAATCTTCTTCTCTCCTAAACCGATGAGAGTGTTGCTACGTCAGAAACTATTTAATCAATATAGTCGGTATCTTTACTGACTTGTATGGTAAGTTTATAGGGTCTGGGTAAGGTATTCTCTCTCTTGTAGTTTCGTAGGCTGGGTTAAGTGATCAACCGCTTGCTTATGGGATGAAGGAACATATATAAATATATATATATATATATATATATATATATATATGTGGATTCTTTATTCCTAGATATATAGCTGGAATAAGCTTCGAAATGGCGAACAGGAAATATAACTTTTCTGACTATATCTCACTATCCTTTACGCATTGGACATTGAATGTATTAAGTTTTGAAAGGGAAATATATACACACATAAGATTTCAATTGCACTCATGTATATAAATATATATATAATAATAGGAGATGGAAAGATAGGGATAAATATCCCTGGTGAAAGGGAGGTAGAAGGGTAGAATCCCTGGTGATAGGGAATCGCAGGCCTTTATCTGAGAATTGTGTTCTTCTCATTGTTTTTTGGTTTTATATTCATGTTCTTTTGCATACTCTTTTTCTGCTTCGATGCCTCGGTTACAGGAGCTACACTAGTTACCTATTCGCTTTCGTACCCCCGATCAAATCCTTCGCATCATTTACATGGCCCTAAACCTCGAGGCTTCACCTTATCTCTCGTCTGCTCTCTCCCGTCGTAAATCAAACTTCTATGGCACTCCGGTCTAACCTTGCTCCCATCCTGAACACTCCTTGCTCTGTTCTCTGTTGAATGGGTCACAGTTACTTCTCAGTTTATGATCCTCGACTCTGGAATGCTCTTCCTGCGAAAGTCCGATCCTCTCCCTCCCTTGCTACTTTTAAATGTCTCCTGAAGACTCATTTCTTCAGAATTGCCTTCTCTCCCCTCTAAATCTTTTCTAAATTCGCTACACAATCTGTGCTCTGGGAGGGCTAACAGCCCAGAAGGGCGCTTTATAAATACCTATTATTATTATTATTTTATTTTGGGGGGATATTATTCGTTCATTATTTTCCTTATCTATAATTAATTTAATTTCTTTTATTATCTTTTCTTTATTTCACTTTCAACTTTTTGAATTGAATAGGTATGCAGATAATTCCTTAACTTTGCTCGTTTCTGCACCTTGTTGGCGTAAAGTACACTATGATTTACATAAGTTATGTACTATGAAATGAACAACATCTATTTGTAAGCATGAATTACGCCTAAATTTAATCCTCTTTGATTAGAAATGCGTATATTGGCTAAATAAATTTTACCTTAAATTCGAACGTAAATAGAGACACCATTCTACAGTAACATATTCTAATTCTCTTACTGTATATCAATATTTAGAATTTTAGATAATTTTTATACAAATAATTAAGTTAATATAAGATTATTCAGCAAATGGTGTAAGAAAACTAGTTACATATAAAGCGTCATTAAAGTCCTAAAGATATTTTGGAAACACCTCAAATATATTTCCTGACTATAATTACGAAACTATACCATTGTGTTGAAATGATTCTGCACAATACTATATCAAATTTAAGACTAATAAATGTACCTAGATTATTATATTTATAGATTTCAGTTACTGCACAAAAGCAGTTTGGAGAAAATATAGCCTCATTTTATTTTATTTGCACGGAAAGCACAGAAATGCATGCAAAATTATCTCGCAATAATAAAACTGAAATGAATTTTGGCAAAGCTCTTGAAATATATTCACTCTTTTGTAGAAGAGTCCACATCAGTAAATATGGTAAAAAAATAATTTACCAATGTTATTTTCTTGTAATATACCGGCTATTCACAAAGAACAGTGGTCACCCTCGGCGGCGAGCAAGCGCTCGAGTCGAGACCTCAAGGCCACGCACACATTACTGCCGAAGCCCTTTATTACACGGCTTTGGGGTCGGGGAAATTTAAATCAATATATCATTCCATTTGTGACGTGTGAATTCATACACAATTAAGACACCGATATCTAGCTCTTCGATGAGGCTCCCTCAGGCCGGCCACATTGGATTGGACCTGCAGTCTTCTAAATCCTGGTGGCAACCGTTGAAATTTCACATAAGGAGTTTCTATTACAGAGGCTTTGCATAATAAAATCCTTTACGAAACGTGATTTTTGATGCTCTAAGTCCATTGCCCAGACCGAGCCCCTCGCTTAGCAAGTAAGAGGAAAATAAACTTTTATTTATTTATTATAAGGCCGTAGGGCCAGGCACTAATAAAATTTCAGTTTATATTGAAAAAATATCATTCCTTGCATGTGATATAGGTTAATTTAAATATAATTTACTTAAAATTAGAATCGTAAGACAACCGATATTGGTCTACAGTGACCTTAAACTAGTCACTGAGGTAACTGTTTCAATGCCTGGCTGAAATATTATCAAAATGTTGTTAATAAAGCAAACGAGACTAATCCATTACTCATTCCAAATTAATGATTGCCTCAAAACCAAGACAAAATAACAACACGTTTAATTGTTAGGCAGAATGAATCGGATTTCACCCAGTTCCTCCAAAAGGAAGGAGAACCTTTATTCCACCTTCAGAGAAAAAGACTCCAAAATAATTATAGTTAACAGAAAGATAATTAGTCATTGGCTGTTGTTATACGGCTGATAAAGTGTTAATTAAATCCTTTTCCTTTCTCAGTGGGCCAAAAAATTAACGTGAGAACTCTAACAAGGGCATGTAAATCAAAATTCGCCGCCGGCGACCAGCCACTGCCGATATGTCTTAAATTAACTCAAATAGAAAGCAATGATTTCCCTTGGATAGCTATTTTCCCTAAACCATCGAAAATATAGGAATAACATAACGGAATAATTATAAAAATAATAATAGAATATTTTTACCTATTTATTTCTTTAGTTTTTAAAATAAGTTGATATTTTCGCTACTCTCCCTTCCAGCTTCCTCCCCCTTTCACTTGTAATTGGTATTTTCGTTTAGGTTTTAAGGAAGTGGTTAAGTAGATAACGTCATTCGTCTCTCGGGCATGCAGGGCTAACCGACTGAATAATGAAACCAACATTAAGATCCGCATGAAAATCGCTAGGGAATCAGAGTGCAGCAGGAGCAAGTTTTTATAAATCTAACCATCGACACAATTGCATACAGCAGAGGAGAAGATTGTAACCATTGTGCTGGGAAGACGAAACGGAAAGGATAATGGTTTAGTGATTGTCTATTTGTGTAATGACCAGTTAAAGCTCTATCGACCCCCAGGGAAGAGGTTGCTTGGGATCCTACGTGTTAATCCTATTATCATTCATTTTCCTGCTCAAAGTCTACAATGCCATCGTGCTCACTAGGCTCCTTTATGGATGAGAGACATGGACTGTGTACAGACGACGCTTGAGAGTGTTAGATTAGTTCCACATGCGCAGCCTGAGGTTTGGAGCTTAATTGTACTAACGCAGACCTCTTGCAGATTTATAATCCCTTCCAAACATAGTTATGGCAGGTTATTAAAACTAGGGAATCTACCAGATGCATGACACAATTTTTAATTTGTCATGATATACTAAAATGTCTATGCAAAAACAAAAAATCCAACCTGACCATATTCACTTCTCATTCAATCTCCCTCTTTCTTTGATTCTCATTGCCTTTCTTTGTCTACTCACAATCAGTCTCTCTCTGTTCAAATATATGTCTCTCATTCCAGCTTCTTTGATCTCATAAAGCACTTATATCTCAACCACCTTAAGGTAACGGCAGCAATTATCGCGCAAAACTATCTAACGCGAACAACATAAATCTTTGGCTAGGTTTATCCCAGGTATAATATGCGCGCTGCAGTGCAGCGAGTTACCTCAAATCTAAATATTCAAATAAAAATATAATTACTTTAAACAAACATATTTTATACTCGGGGGTATTTCTTATTAAACTTTAAAGTGAATACAAATAATAACCCACGTATATTTAATTTATTCCTATCACCTTTAATTTTACGACTTAATAAATTCGGTATATTTGCATTTCTTTATTTGCAAGCTTTATGATGTATCTACGTGTATTACTCTCGGATATTTGATTAATACAATTTCTTCTATAAAAAACAATAACCAACTAAAATTCACTCTCTTTAATTTCATGCTCAATAGAGATGATTATTAATTTAACATCCGTATTCGTTTGTTAGTATGTCAATGCCAAAGTTAATTTGGGATTAGAGTTAAACGAAAAGGGTTGTTCTCATTTCCGACCGGTTACAGGAGGACTCACCAACTGGTCCCATAATCGTACGATTTGTGGTAATTGTGGGGGCTCACTAGCCTAATAACTTCATTCTACCATAAAAAAGGGAGAAATATGAGTCCATTCTGCCTCTCAGTTATATTACGCAAGTAACAACTTGGGATTATCGTATGATTGAAAAAGACTCGCTTGCAATTCATTGCTAATCTGCGACTCTACTCTGAATGACGAATCTATAGTAACAATCGCCCACTTAACAGCTCTATCAAAAAACCGAAATAAGCAGTAAAACCATAGATTCAATTAGCTAATAAACTCAAACTCTCACAATATCAATTCGAGTATACATTCATTCACCTCAAGCGTACACAGTCAACTTAATCACAAAGATACCACCCTTTAAGTTGTAGTGACTTGCGTGTACGTCAAAAAATAGGGCACACGTGAGAGTAGTCACACACATTAAGTACACAAAGAGAGAGAAAAGTAAAGATAGCGCCGTTTACGAGAACGTCAGACGGTAGTAAATGGACTAAAGTTATCTCTGTTAGAGTTGGTCGAGTCAATCTTAGGCAAACATTGTAATCAAAGCAGAATCCAGAATAAAAAGGATGGCTATCACAATTAAACAAATACAAGAGAGATTAGAAATCTGTCTCCATGGCAACATGCCACCGCCCACATAGAATTTCACCAAATAGTCGAAGTGCCTCCGTTATCAATATGTTTGGCAGCAGCAAATCGAGAGGCGAGATATTTCGATGCCGACCAACCAACAGGCCGGCACATAAGAGAGAGGTGTGGCTTAGTTGGACGTGAGACCTGTAGCGCGTTGCTTAAATTGAGTATAAAACTGTGGGAAGCCAGAACAGAAAAGATGACTACTATTATTATTGTCGTAGAATGCCCCCCCTTTTTGTTCTTTATCTCTAAGAGTGCTAAGAGTGTCTAATATATTGATATTATAAGAATATCTTAACGAACAGAGCCGTTACGAAACACGTAAGGATATATAAGAGAAACGAACATTAATCACAAAATAAACTTATATTTTACCTTTATCAATTGAATACATAACATTTAAACATTAACTAAAGCACTACTCTAAATATTATTATAAACAAGAATTAATTAAATTAGTTTACCCACAAAAATTGGTTAACATTTTCTCTCCACACAGAAATAATATAAGAATTAGGCTTACGGACTCATGTGGAGTTCTAGGGCCTCAGAAATGTTATTGACTCTCGACGCGTGCCACCGTCCAGATGTAGATGAGTGAGATCACACGGTAGTTTTGGAGAGGGTGGCAGCTAGGGGGTCCGCACGTTCTTCCGGGGGGGGGTCTTCAAGGACGAGAACCAATACGGTGCTTTATGCAACACCTAGGCAGTCGTGGTCTCTCTGGCGAGAGTGAGTCGAACTTGGTTCTTAAATTAAGTTAACTTGGAGTGCGGTGTGACCACCCAGTAACGAGCTCGAATGGGAGCTTTTCTCCTTCGTTACTTCTTTCCTTATGGACAAGGACTGAACTCGGGGAGGGTCTTCTTCAAGGGCGAGGATAACGGAGGGGAAATTCTCTGACGAGAATAAGTTGAACTTGGTTCCTTACCAAGTTAACTTAGGAGTTCGGTGTGGCCACCGAATGACGGGCTCGAGGAGGAGCCATTCCCTTTTTCTTTTCTTAATTCTTCAAGGACGAGAAATACCTCTGGTGTTTAAGGTGCACCAGGATATGAGGAGTCTCTCTGGCGAGAGTAAGTTGAACTTACCAAAGTTAACTTATCATTTGGTTTGATAACCAGGGACTTAGCTCGAGAATGAGCTTCTTCTTAGCCCCTCAAGGTAGGTAGCCCTGCCTCTCTAGCAGGGTACTTCTTGGTCTGGTGAGCCAAGAACACTACCTCTCCAGTCTCAGTAGTTCGGTTTGATCCGAAGACTTCATCACCTAGGGACTGACGTATACTACCCCCATTTTCCTCAGAGTTCCTCATTTATACCTCTTCACCCCACTGGGGGAGTGGTAAGGGGGGGGGGAAGGGCTTGAGGACGGCCCCAGGAGAGTTCTTTTGGCCAAAGGTTTTTGCCATGAAGTCAAACATTGGATCCTCGTTAGCCTTTAAGATTGAGGGAAACCCGTCTCCAATTTCTTATTCGACGTGAAACTGGATCTCACTCTTCTGGGGGAGATCTTACATTTTGACCTTTAGGGTCTTTCATGGCACCGAGTTGTGCCACACTGCGGTTAAGCACTGAACCGCCGATGCCTCCGACGGAGGTCTTTGCGGTAACCGCCTTGTGACTGCATTAAGAGTGAACAGAGGGGGGGGGGGAAGTGACCATTCCTCTACAATTATTATATGGCAGTATATCGCTTTATATATACAGTTAAGTCCGATCTCTTAAGTTTAAGTAATTTATCCTTGTATATAGTCGTGTACATAACGCAGACATTGAGGTGTAACGCTTAAAAGCTCTATTCTTCCGGCCTCCTTTAGACTTTGCCAGCACTTGACCTCGAACTTGATTCAGTTATAACTTATAACTTTAAACTTAAATACAGTACTTTATGTAAAGTGCAATTAGTTATAATTCAATAATAATTCTATTTTTGTTTTCGGTAATTTCAATATCCTGCCGTTCCTCAATCTCCCTGCTCCAAGGCCAAAGTCTTATTATCGACAAAACCAACCTTTGCGCATTCTCCTCGCTAATTGCAATTCCTCGCGATTACTTAACTTCCGAAAATACCGGTGTTCTATCCTGGTGTGATCTATCTCCACCTTCCGGGTTATTTAACCCCGTCGCTAGTGTATGACCGCATCAACAAATTACTCTCGTGGGAAGTAAGGAAGGGCAACGCAAACCAACTAGAGCTTCTGTATCAAAATCAGAGTCCTTGTCAAAAGATGACACGATGACTCGGTAATTTATCACCCTTATTGGCAACCAGCGTACCCGTCCCAAGGCTCTTGGTTCGGCCTCAAGAATATCTTCAAGGTTCCCCCCAAATTAACGACCACTTTCAAGAGCCCCCATAAGGTCTTCCTTTTTAATCTATAAATTTACAATGATTTTCCAGATGCACTCATGTTCACAACCCAACAAGGTCATTAGTCTCAATCTCTCTCCACGCCATTTCCTTTAAGAATTACAGCAAAAACATCTAATTAATATTTCTTTCACTCATTTCAATAACACTGTTTGCCTAACAATCCTTTTATAAGGTAATATCTAAATTATAGAATGGGTTTCACTAAATATCGGTTTTCCAGAGAATCTTTGCCAAATAAGAAAAGGTTAGAGCTAGCAGAAACTGAACTGTAAAGATAATTTCAATATAATGTTCTATCAATTGAAATTTGCTTCATACTAAAGAACCGAGTGATGACTGGCAACCCTATGTTGGCAGCAGCCTGGCAATCTACGGCCACGTGTGGGCCTATACTCAACCTCCAATAATAACTCCATCCATGGTAGCTGTGAACCCATGAAATAAGGCAACTACAAAGAATCCATTGTCACATTGTTAATCAATATTAATTGTTACCGTCATGCATAGCTAACCTCTCAAAAAATATTACTAATTGCTTAAGCTCTTAGAGTAAAAATATTTTCCAAACAATCAATGAGTGTTTCTAAAGAAAATTTCTATTGCCGGTCATTCACATAACTAAATTTAGATGTTTATGTAGTTATCAAACTTATCTTAGCATTTTACCATAGATACCCATTACTAAACTTTTTCACATACTATTTCACACAAAGCTCCTTTACACATGGTGCAATGTAATAAAATTTGTCATGTACTTATATGACTTCTTACAAGACCATTGGTAACAAAACGACTTAACCATAGCACATCATTTCCTTAAAGCAGTCTAAAAAATCCCAATGATTCTTCACCTACAGGAAACACCTTTTTATTATGTCTTTTATCTAAGGCAACGAATTTAACATGTACGAGTAGGTAAATATACATAAGTATATCTGTATTATATAAATCAGAACAATTTTCAAGGGCAAGCTACCATATTGTTTCCACTTAACGTTTTTTGGCTTTATACGATATATATATATATATATATATATATATATATATATATATATAAGATAAGCGTGTCAGAGCAAGAGGAAGCAGGAGACATTACATAAATAAGGTAACGAGGTATATAGTAAAATTTCTCTCCAAATTGTAAAGTAAAAGAGAATTTCTCTCATGGAAACAAATATATAATTATTGCTCCTATGAAATGTAGGAAATTATGATATATATAGGATGAGCGGTCAATAATTTTGCAATTCGGATATAATGAAACGAGATATGAGGAAAAGGGTTTTATTATTTTTCAATATAACTACCCTCGACTTCAATGCATTTGCGGTCCTTGTCCCTGAGGCTTCGAATTCCTGACAACCAGAAATCTCCCAAAGGCTGTTCAATCCACTCCTGGACGGCGAGCTGAACATCTTGATGGTCCCCAAACTGGCGTCCACGCAGCGCAGTCTTGAGCTGGCGGAATAAAAAGTAGTCGCTTAGGGCGAGATCTGGACTGTAGGGGGGATGGTTGAGCTACTCTGGCCTTGTGAACTTTGACGACGTTGAAGACGATCATAGGGCAAGAGGTTTTGTGAGGTTTCCAGGGACCCAACGGGCAGAGACCTTGGTCATGGCCAAATTGTCGTGGATGATGTTGATAACACTTCCATGTGATATTCCAAGTTCTCGCTCGATTTCATCGACCTTCACCTGTCGGATTTCGATGATCATCCTCTCCCCACGGGCCACATTGTCCTCGTTGGTCACGTCTAACGGGCGTCCTGGACAAGGGTTATCTTCAAGGGACTCACGACCATGGCGAAACTCCCTATTCCAGCGAGCAATGGTTGCATAGGAAGGGGCAGTGTCGATGTACACTGCAACCATGTTTTCATGGATCTCTTTTGCATGCTTGCGTTCTTTGGTCAAAAATTTGAAAACTCCGCGCTGATCAACCTTCTCAATTGTTAAAAAATTTGTGACTGACGATCTGCGATCAGCTACTGCTTCTTAAATAGACGAGGCAGGAGCGTGCGGCTGCCCGTCCTGACTTGTCATAACTTGTCCTAAAACCCCCACAAACAGCAATCCCCCTTCCTCTGTTTTGCCCTACCGATTCAGTTATGGAAATAATTCTGTAACCATAACATCAAAAGAACGATGGAAGTTATTGAGCTTCTCTCATTCAAAAGGTACATGGGATTTCAGGCGAAATTAGACGTGGTTGTTATTTTCATTAATTCTTGCTGTTCAGATTTAAGAGAAAAATTACTCTTCCTTTAGAGTTTCAATTCTTAATCTCACTACCTTCAATTTCCATATATATGGAAAAATTACCATGAAAACCTAATTCAGAGCATGATTTCAATTCATATCACATTCGGAGCATAATTCTCATTTCAATAAATTTTATCTCCGCTAGATAAAACTTCCATTTGTTCAGGTATTGTGGTAATTTTTGATTGCAGATAGAGAAAGGTGAAGTTAGTGAAGTATTCCTCAATGATAAAATGCGAAAAAGTTGGTTTATATTAGACAAATATGATCTAGATGTGGTTTGAATCAACTAAAATGAGGATGGATCATGGTCAAGATCGAGTTGGAAGGCTAAGTGAGAAGGCTCTTTGATCGCAAATAACAACAGAGACTCTGTCAATAAGATGCAAGTGTGAGATAGCAGCAGACGATCAGACAGGGGCACAATATTCCAAAGCTGGAAAAATAAACTTTTAAAGCAAGTAGCGGACACGGAAGCATCAGTGACGGTGCCATAGGCCTTTCTCATGATTTTGAATTTCTGCGAATCACTAGTAACAAGAGATCTGATGTGACACTCAAAAAATAATTTGGAAGCAAATTTAACGCCCAAAATGTCCAGTTTGTCCACATCATTCAAAGCTAAACCATCAACATGGAGAGGTTAATGTTAAGGAAAAGGGATACGAGATAGTGTGATACACATACATTTAGATTTATCGATGTTAAGCTTTATGTTTTATGTATGGCACCATATAGAAATGCATCGAAAATCTTCATTGAGGGAATTAGATCTAATGCTGCGAGAGTGAGGGGACTCAATAGTCGCAAGCAGAGTGTTCATCGTCTGCATAACTATACATAATATTTTTATGATGCTAAAGAGGTCAGCAGATCAAATATTTAAGAGCAAAGATCCGAGAATACTGCCCTGCGGAATGCCCGAGTGGACACGATGCCAGTCACTGAAGGTGGCATGAACACAAACCCTGTGGGTGAGACCCACCAGGAATTGCTCTAAAATAGATAAAATCCGGCCTCCAACACCAATATCTTTCAGCTTTTTTAGCAAGCCATTATGAGTTACTCTATCAAAGACAGCTGAGAGATTCAGTTGATCTATGCGGGCCTCATGCCCCTGATCTAGTACCAACTGGATCTTGTGAGAGATCGTAAGAATTGCATCCGTTGTACGAAGCTTTTTTCCATAAGAAAATTGATTTGAAGGGAGAACACTTGATCTCTCAAGAAAGCGGGAAAGGTGAGCTGCAACTAAGTGCTCAAAAACTTTAGAAAGTATTGGTGTAATAGATATTGGATGATAATTGGAGGGATCAGGGGAAGGAGTTCCCTTGGGAATAGGTGTAATGTGAGCCACGTTCCAGCACTCGGGGAACGATCCAGATCGCATGAGGCATCTAAATACTGCACTCAGTATTTTTGCGATTACAGCAGAAGTTTTTTGAAAAACAAAGGAAACATCTGAAGGCAGTCTGTGCCCCGATATGGATCAAGAGCAGTGAGTATCTTCTCCACTTCTTTGGCCGAAATGCAATTTTATTAAAAGTAGGCATAATGGCCATTTCTTCATTGAAAATTAATTGCGCTCTTATAAGTTTAGAGTCAAAGTGCTTCACCAAAAGATCTAATTTTCCCTTTGGACTCGTGATAAGTTGACCGTCCTCGGAGATCAGTGAGGAAAGTGATGAGCTGCAGTCAAAGACCACTGATATAAGGGTGGCCATCATTTATGTGGATCAGTGGCGCTTAATAATTTATCCTTGGCAGAACTGAGATATTCCCTTTCCGCATCATGATAAATCCTCTCTGCTTGAGATCTTGTTACAACATACTCGTTCAGTTTTTACCCATATATATATTTAAATTTGCTCCTTTTCATTTTTAATCTGTTATAAAAAATTAAGATGAATTGTTTCATATTATCGGCTGTTGCACTGACCATTAAATGTTCTTAAATAAAATTTAAGCAAGAAATCTATCTAGGATCTATTTTAAAGGTTGAAACATGTACATATATATAATATTGGTAACAGAGACAACTTTGTAAGCAGTTAAAAGAGAAATATTTCTTCAAAATAAAACATGGTAAATGAAATTTTGAATGTTAAAACGGTTATTTACTGCATTAGGAAACTGTTTTCTGTCATACACAACAATCTATCTGAGGGAACTTCGCTGCTCTTCATCTTTTGTGAGAACATGATTAAAGAAATTTATCAGTTTCACACATTTATCTGCACAAATGTAGATAAAGCTATTAGTGCTGATACACTGAGAACTAATCTTGTCTGTTTTGCACTTTATGGCATCTATAAAGAGAAATTTGATTGAAGATAAACATTTAAGTAATACGTTTTTGACAGGCTTGTGAGCCTTTACTCTGTAGGGCAGAGATCATTCTCATATTGCCCTTAGAGAATGGAGCTTCATACCAAGTAGTGAGATACAGCGTGTCTGAAAAGGCATTTTAGCTGAATGGTTGCAAACATTTACTAGTCCATAGCATTAATAAAAAATGGAAGAGGAACAGACAAACCTTTGGTCGTAAGATGTCAAAATACATCAACTCGGATTGAAACTAAGCCTCAGATATCAAATTTCTCAGATAATGTTCCTCAGCTTTCATGAGGAACACGATCTCCGGTTTCAAAGGCATATTGCATCCTAATGGCTAGATGAACGGTGAATGATTCGTGCAGACACTTCAGCATCTTCAGAAGATGTCTGGTTCTTTTGTAGAGAACAAGATTCTTCTTATCATGGACAATGCTGAATGTCACATGAAAATTCATGTTGTGGAGTTTGCGATCAAACATGGTATCGTCATTGTTACCCTGCCTCCACATACGACAAACAAACTTCAGCCATTAGATGTGAGTGTGTTTGGTCCCTTCAAGACGTTTCTGCGTGGCCTACTGAACCACCACTCTCATGCACCCTAACCAACACATAACAGTGCAACAGTTGCCAGAGTTTGCTTCTGAGGCTTGGACTAAAGCCAGTACCTCTTCCCACATTCTCAGTTGTTTCACGTAGACTGGTATCTGGCCTATCAATCGCAATATCTTCACAGATGACGCATTTTTAGGAGCACAAGTAACAGAGGGACCGGCACCACCTGTGAATTTTGCAGTAGAAGTTACTCCAACTTATTCTGATATAAAGGAAGGACTAGCAGAAGGCCAAAACTCCCAAGTAAACCTTCATGATCCCTCTCCCATGCATCCAGATGATGACCTGTCCCCTGATCATGTGATGGTGGAACCCTGCTCTTATTGGGACCCTGGTACCTCTAGTGATCCTGCTACCCAAGGCCCAAGCACTACTGACCCTGGCAACCCGGGCCCTAGCACTGCTGACCCTGCTCCCCGTGGCCTTAGCAGCTCAAACCTTGCTTCCCCAGAGATCACCCCAGAAAGTGTCAGGCCGTTTCCCAATGCTGCTCCTCGCCCTAATGGAAAGGGACATATATGGGTACGGGCATGTAATCTGACTGAGAATGAGGAAGCCATCACATATATGAGGATGCAGGCAGAAAAGAGGAAGAAGATTGAGGAGAAAAAGAAGGCAGCGGCTGAACAGAAGGCATTAGGAAAGAAGAAAGGGTATGCAAGATGCAGAAAGTCTGTCCCTGTAGAGCAAGCTATTGAGGAGGAAGACGTTGATGATGTTCCCATGCAGCTCGGTGAATCCTCATAGTACTTAGATGATGTGGGGGACGAGGACAATTGGACAGAATTGTCATACCTTTTTACTGAGAAGACACCAGAGGTGAGCGACTTTATATTTTTGCAGCCAAAATTTGTCAATTTTTATAATTCATTACCAGGACTAGCTTAATCTGGCATATATATTTATTTTATGTGTTGTTTTATCTCAGTTTTCAATTCCTTTTTAGCTGGGGGACTTTGTTCTTGTTAAGATGAAGCTCGAAGAGGAAAGGAACATGGGCACATTCGTATGATATGTTGCCAGATCTTGGCCATCATGGAGGATGGGAAGTTTAATCTTTCTTCCCTCCGCAAGAAGTCAGTTTTCTCCAAGGACACCTTTACCTTCCCTACCATCTTGAAAGAAGCGTCTGTCGAGCCAGGACAGTGTAATGGTGCCCTGGTAACCACCAAAGGTGCCACCAATAGGTTGGTGATCATCCATCCTACCCTAATATATAAAAATAGGATAATTTTCGTTTTTAAATTAATTTACGATTACTAAACGATTTATTTTTCAGAAAACTCCTTAAAAAGGTAATCAATCTTTTGCATAACCTGCTGTACAAATATATTTTTTTGTCAAACCCTACATGATTTACAAATTTCCCCATACCAAACTTGCAGAATGAAGATATTCTTTTAAATGACGTATAAAATAAAACTTTTCTTTTAAAATAAGCTTCTTTAATTAAGAATATCGTTGATTTAAATAGAATGCATAAGAGCAGTTAAAAATGTCTTTATAATTGCAAACCTCTTTATCTTCCTCGAACAACTGACTGAATTGATCCAAAAAAGATGTATATCGTGTCCCCCACGGGGGAGGGGGGGGGCAATCTGGTGCCATGGATGGGTAAAGACGAATTCGTGTCTGTGACGTGCAAAATGAAAATAAAAGATTGTTAGTTTGTTTTATAGATCCTTCTTTTACAGTCTGGTAGTAATAAGAAGATAACCTTTTACAAATCTAAGAAAAATACCTTTCTAATTTCTGACAGGATTAAAAGCATGTCCTTTACCTAACTTAAAATAACAATAATTTTATATACCATAATCTGGGGAATATACCATGTACTATTTCATAATTTACAGGACTAAAAGATATTATGTTTATCTTCTTTTATATTAGGTCTCAGAATCAAAATATTCTTCTTTATATATATCTCACTAGAGTAAACAAGCCACTTCCTACACAACTTAGAAAAATAAAGATGTTCCTTTACTATGAGATACAAAATTAAATATCTTCCTTTATCATCATTTGAGATCATTAAACGATCGTTATTTTATGCAAATTACAAGAAATACCTAAGTAAATTCTTCGATAACATCTGAAATATATTATGTTTGTTTAAATAACCATTAATATTTTTAAATACTGCTTTTATTGGCTTAGATAAATAAAAAGTTATTATTTTATTTATCCTACAAAGTAAAACTTTCTTTTAAATACGTTTTGAGAAGGACTTTAGCTTTCCCTAATCAACACCTCAAAATAAAAGACTTTTTTGGATCTTACTTTGAAGAATAAAAGATCTTTCTTTAACATATAGTCAATGATTAAAAAGATCTTCCGTTAACATGTCATCATTCTTTTACGAATCGTCAAATATTATATATATCTTCCGTTTACATATTCGGCAGGAATAAATAAATAATTTATTATAAGAGTTTCCAAAATAAATTGATTTTTCATTTGTCATAATGTGAAATATTACCAAGAACGTTCCTTTTAGTAAAATTAAAAAATAAAATGATCTTTTAGTGACATGTCAACCGTTGTTCCTATTCAAAAATAGGTGAGGGATTTGAAAATTTCTTCATTCAAGATATCCCAATGATATCGGTTTTCAATAATTACCAATATCTAATAGATATCAAACCGCATTAGTATTCAAACATTTAGATATGCATACCTACACATCATTTTATTTCCATGAATAATTTTAAAAAAATACATACATTGCAGCTAATTTACATCATTGAATACAAACTAGTCGATCGACCACAGTCATCTCTAAATATATATATATATATATATATATATATATATATATATATATATATATATATATATATATAATACTGATGGAGTGGTTCCTTGGAAACCTTATTAGTAGCAGGAATATGAAGACATATGCGATGGTTTTGAACATTTAATTTTCTGGACGTGTCGGTCATTAACGATGACCATTATCAGCGAATTCTAAATACAAATATATATACGAGGATCGGTCAATAACTTTTGCAATTCGGATATAAGGACACGAGATATGAGGAAAAGTGTTCTATTATTTTTCAATATAACAACCCTCGACTTCAATGCACTTACGCCACTTGTCCCTGATGTTTCGAATTCCCGACAACCAGAAATCTCTCGACCTCTGTTCAATCTACTCCTGAACGGCGAACTGTACATTTTCATCGTCGTTTAAACCGGCGTCCATGCAGTGCAGCCTTAAGGTGGAGGAATAAAATGTAGTTGCTAGGGGCCAGATCTGGACTTTAGGGGGATGGTTGAGCTCCTCGAATCCGCACTCGCGCAGGGCAGCTTGTGAAACTCTGGCCTCGTGGACAGGGGCATTATCGTGGAGGATAAGGACACCGCGTGTCAACTTGCCACGCCGCTTCTGACGGATGCACTTCCTTAACCCAGCCAGTTCCTCGGCGTAATATTGGCCTGTGATGGTCCTTCCACGAGCCGCATAGTTTACCATCAACACTTCCTCAGAATCCCAGAATATGGTAGGCCATGATCTTCCCAGCTAAGGGTTGGGTCCGGAACTTGATGGGGGTCGGAGAGCCCCTGTGCTTCCAGGCCATGCTTTCTGGCTTGGTCTCGGGATGCCATTGATGGACACACGTTTCATCACCTGTCACTATGCGTGCCTTAATCCCGCCAGGTCTTGGTTGTACAGGAGCAGCAGCTCCTCCGAACTTTGACAACATTGAAGTCGATCATGGGGCGTGAGGTTTCATGAGGTTTCTAGAGACCCAACGGGTAGAGACCTTGGTTATGGCCAAATTGTTGTGGAAGATGTTGATAACACTTCCATGTGATATTCCAAGTTCTCGCTCGATTTCTTCGACCTTCACCCGTTGATTTTTGAGGATCATCCTCTTCACACTGGGCACATTGTCTTCGTTGGTTACGTCTGAGGGGCGTCATCTTTAAGGGACTTATGACCATGGCGGAACTCCCTATCCAAGGGAGCAATGGTTGCATATGAAGGGGTGGGGTCGATGTACACTGTAACCCTGCGTTCATGGATCTCTTTTGCATTCTTGCCTTCTTGGTCAAACATTTGATCACTACGTGGTGCTCAACTTTCTCTATTGTTGAAAAAATTGTGACTGACGATCTGCGAACAGCTACTGCTTCTTAAATAGACGCGGCAGGACCGTGCGGCTGCAGTTCCTGACTTGTCATAATTTGTCCTAACACCCCCACAAATAGCCATCCCCTTTCCTCTGTTTTGCCCTACCGATTCGCAAAACCTATTGACCGTCCCTCGTATATATGAATATATGAAGTGTATTGGCTTTATTATGTAGTTAGACCTTCTAAGCCAACCACTAAAATGCCTTAAAGTTCCGCATATCATTTGGTCAACTTTAATTCGTAACTTCAGAAAACTGACGTAGGAATATAAATATGACTCTCTCAACTGGACGAGAAATTAGCTACAATGCGGAGCCTCACATTCGGAAGCCTATTAGTCTGATCGGAATACTGGCATAATATATATTCGGATCTTTCAGTTTATCTTCCTTTGAGATATAAAGTAATCCTGAAATTATATCAAAATGAATATGAAGATTGAAAAATTGTTACTCAGTCTTAGAACTATACTAATTATATTTCAATTGAAACTTCTGGACATAGTAGTTTATCAAATCTCATGTCTATCGGAGAAAGATTACGAGGCTTGAAAAGTTGCATGCACGAATACCAACTGCGGAAAATAACAAAGATCCTACACGTAATTATTTATTAAATCCTATCAATTGATTATTTCTGGATTGTATTTTAATGTTATTTGTGTTTCACAAAAATAGTGTACGGAAGAATTCTTTAAATCATTACTGACACAAGCTCAACTCTATTCATTGTAACTGATTTGAAAATAAAATAGGTATATATAATTATTCATCAAAAATATATCCTGATATTTTTATATTATAAATGTATATATATATATATATATATATATATATATATATATATATATATATTGATATGAGTTGCTGCTGACCAGTTTGATCTTCAATTTCTTATGTGAGAACAAAACCTTTCTTTTAATTAGCAAACCGTTCTCCTAATATAGGTTCCGTGTTGACAAAAAAGACAATTAAGGGCATAACAAAATGCGGTTGCTTATCTCAAGAGTAAGTGTGTCATTTGAGGACCATCATATGAGAGAAAAGATTGGGAATATATTTGGTTCACACAGTTAGTGATAAATGGGATTAAGCCATCGCACATGAAGAAATTTATCTAAGAAGGAGAGTTCTGTAACTTGAAATCATATTATACAATGTAAGAGAGAATGTTCTATCGAGAATTTTAAAATAATTTTCTCTAATAATAATGGATATAGTCTAAGAATTTTTGAATTTCTAATGCTTAAATAAATATCTCCTACACTTAACATTGCTAAAACCGCTTTCTCCTTTCTCATTTCTCAATTATATTTACCTTAGTCAAAAACCTACCAACTCTCACTTATTCACCAACCAACCAATCAAAAACCTATCCTTATTCAAGCAATTCTAATACAATTTCGTCATTTTGTGATTTCATCTGAACTTGATCGTTAAGAAACATATCTTAATAATTTATTTTTTTTTTCGTTTTTTCATTCCATTTTTCTTTTCATGTTATAGATACTTGTATAGATACTTGATATACTTTTCTTTTAAATCCCTGACTTATCTATTATTTTTTTAATTATCTAGAGGGTTTTAACCTGCATATTTTTAATATTACTCATTTAAATTTGTTCTAGTCTTTTTTGAGGTTGATTTAAAACTTTCTTTGTATTAGAGACCGTCATTTTTACGCTAAAAATCTTTTACTTATTCATATATTTTAAATGCTTTACTTGAATAAGATCTTAATATCAGTGATTTCTATAATGTTTTGTTTGTTTGTTCATAACATTTAGGTTTTATAATCCTAATTTTTCTCGTTTAAGGAAATTGCATTAATTTAGCCCTCTAATTTTTTTACGCCCCTCCCCTCTGTAAATTTTCCGCTTTTCTTGTTTTCAAATATTTTATTATTTCTTAATAGGTCTACTGACGATTGTAATTTAATCAAAACTTTCTGTATATTTTATTCTTTTAGGATTTTAGCACCTGAAGATGGGTGATATATATATATATATAGTTTTCTGACGAGATTAGCCAGAGACTCCATTCTCTTTGGTTCAGTGTTACTTGCCAAGAGTTTTCACTCTTGACTCAGGGCCAATTGTGGGTCCGAATACTCTCTGGTCACAAGAAGAACTTCAGCGGCTACAGCGGCTACAGCGGCTACCAATCGCATATCACAATCGCTTTCTTGCTTGCTATGACTTTGACATGCGTGTCGCGCGCATTCTCGCACTTGCCATTCTGATTATAACCCACGGCTTGTGGAAAAAGCAAGGGGAAAAATATTTTTACTAAACTCGCAATATACTTAATATTTTATGTTAGTGCCAAAAATAAGATAAGTTAAGATGATTGAGGTTAATTATATAAAAGAAGTAAATATTATAGATAAAAACTAATGATACAAGGGAACCGACGTTTTTAATATTTCATACCAAGAACGCTAAAAACTAATAACGATTTTGATAAATATCAATCACAAATGCATTCTTATTCCTAAAATCTTCTCTCCTTCAGCAAATTAGACTTTATACCAGATAATTCTGTAAATATATCTACTATTTTTAGGTGTTTAAAAGAAAGGAGGCTACGCTAAACATATGCTGCAGCGTTTCCTTAAATTCCCCTTAGACTGTTCAATTGAATTTATTCTAAAATATTTTCAGCCTATTTCTGCTGACTGTGCAAATTCTTGGGAAGGCAATTTTACACATAAGTAGCCATTGACAAACGACAAAAGTTGCCCACATATTATTTTAAAGGAAATCACAGCCCCACAATTCTTCGTTTTTATTTCATAATAAAGGAAACCCTTGTTGGGAAAAAGTAATTTCTCAAAAAATGACAGAGCTTGAAAACGGATTGCAAAACGGCAAAAGTATCGATTAATAATATGAGAGAATGGATAATAAATCACTCTAAACCATAACATTTTTATTTTTTAATTTAAAGGTCCTTGCTGGTGCTCCATTGCTAATGGAAAAATGCGTTAAGCACCAAATTATATATATGACACAACGCTATGGAATTAAGTTTAATAATCCTCCTTCGTCCATATTAAATTACACTACTCAATTTCTTGTTCAAGTGAAAATATGATAAACCATTTGCATTGGGATTCGGCTATTACAGAGTATTGTTTCCCATAATATCATACGGGAATATCTGCACCTAGTTTTGGATTTCTGATCCACTTATCTCAAATTTCTATATAATCAAAAGAGATTATTATGTTGCTTCTCTCAATTACATTTTGTTTTCTTTAAATCCTCTATTATTGCATCTAAAACCTAACGCTATATCTATTCATTTGTCGTCAATCTCTTGTACCAACCATATTAAACTTCTAAATTATCCTTCTCAAATCATCCCCAATGCTCTCTTTAATCTTCGTATCCACAATATTTAAATAACACGTGTTTTGTAGATTCTTCTACAGTACACATCTATCTACTCTGCCATTTAATTTGCATGGCCTTCTAGCAGCATTCAGGAACCTTTTTGGGAAACCTTCTCTCATGTATATCTCATTCTCAGACTTTGTTCGTTACTTGTAATACTTTTAGCTCCTTAAGTGCATACTTCCTTAAAATCGTACTTGGTTCCTAATGGTACTCCTGCAACCGTTTATATCTACGTTGCCCAATTTTCAGGACCTAATGATTTACTTGCTCCAATGGAGGGGTAATTATTTGATGATGTATAACTTTTGATTCTTTACGGATGGGACCACCGTCGATGCTTTCATAATTAAGAATTGAGCCTTGCGATCATAATCATGGTGGCAAATAAGAAGGAATATATTTCGAAATACAGAGACTAGAGTGAAATGTTAATTAAAAGAATATGAAAAATTTTAAATGAGATTTCAAAGAAAATAATAAAATGGAAGATACACTGAATCGGAATAGGAAAACAGGCAGAGTAACATAGCTCTGGTAAGGAGAGCGAAACAAGCTCAAACGACGAAACCGTTATAAAGGTTCTTTCAATAATGTCACTCGATTTTTAAATGTAAATGAAACAAGTTGTGTGTGATATATGCACTCAATTTATTTTAAATTTGAAAGAGATTTTATGGCATTAAGTGTGGAATATGATGTTGTTCAAATGTTCGACGTGGCTTCGCTTGGTGGAACGTATTCGGGAGGCCCAATTTTCAATGACTTTATCGCATAAATCTGGCTGAATTTGCTGCATGGTGTTCGTTATGTTGACTTTGAGGACATCAATTGTTTGCGGATTATTCCCATAGACCTGTGATTAAAGGTAGCCCAAAAGAAAGTAGTCTAATGGCGTTAAATCGCATGATCTCGCTGGCCAGTTTACGTTGCCGCCGGACGAGATGACCCTGCCTTGAAATCGTTGGTGCAAAATGTCTATCATGGCATGCGTATTGTGGCACGTAGCACCGTCCTGTTGGAACCACATGTCGTCAGTATCCATATCAGGCTTTTAATCCAGTTGAGGCCAGAAAAATCTGCTCATTATCGATCTGTAGGTCTCGCCGTTGACGGTTATGGCAATCACATCTTCGTTCTGCAAAAAATACGGGCCGATGATTCCATTAGATGCAAATTTGCACCAAACAGTGACTTTGTTGGCATGCAATTGGTGCTGGTGTATCTCATGTGGATTGTTTTTGTCCAAAATCTGACAATTTTGCTTGTTCACAAATACATTCATCCAAAAATGGGCCTCGTCACTGTACATATATATTTAAATTAATTACTTAAAACATGGATTAAACTAAATAAATTAGAACTCAACCAAATTTTTTTCAGCGATTTTAAAGAAATTTAGGAAAATTATACAAATTTCTAAGATAAGATGACGGGGTTGTAGTTATAATAAGCGAAAGTGTGTTCAGTATCAGAAAGTAGAAGTTAAAGTTCTTCTACCATTACATTGAAACAAAGAACTTAACAAATTTAAGATTCGACTGAGTCAAATTATCTCGAATATTTTACAGCATAACGAAATGGAAAACTAAAAGAAAGATTTTAGAATAAGAAAAAAAATAACAAACGAAATGAAGTTAATTGTAAGATACCAGCTCTCAAGGCAATTTATATTCCAGGGGCAAGCTTCGTTCGACTGTTTGGGAAGACGAAACCTTCAATATGACTTGGAGATAGGAACTCATGGCTCACGAACTCTGGATCCACTATAATTAATAGGACCGACAGAAATTTGGATCACTTAATTAAGAGCAGAAAATCAATAAGAGTGGGGCCGGAATTTCTCCCCTTTTATTCAAGCTAGGATAACTATGTAGCCAGATATTGAATTAGTAACTAAAAAATCAAAATTGAATCTATAATTATAACCTCATTCGGACAAACTCTCGGATCACATCGTTATCAAATTGATGGTCTCGTTAGCCTCGAACAAAATATAGCTCAAGAAAAGAAGGCAACTACGGATAATGTCCCATGACTGAAGGCAATTATTCCCAGCACTAAATAGTACACAAGAAAGAAGAGATAAAATTGCTAAAATTAGAGAATGAAATAATAAAATTTATGTTTGAAAAGAATAAATAGAGAACTGAATAAAAGGATAGAGGAAACTATGCCAACGGAGATTAAGCTACAAAACGTGAAATCTGATAGAAGAGAGATAATGTGGGATAAAATAAATGAAGATCTAGAGGCCAAAAAATTGATCCTTGCCTCTTTTAAAACTAGTTTGGAATCGGGCAGATAGATAAACTCCCGACAAAATAACGTAAGAATTGATAGTGGGGAGAAACGCCTGTTATAAGAGAAAAATAGTTATAAGAGAAAAAAAATTCGAGGAATTATTTGAAGAATATTAGAGATGAAGTTAAGACCTTTCAATAGAAAATTATTCCGAATTTGACCAAGATTTCGAAAGGCAGATAATATATAAATTAAAGATTGAATAAGGGAAAACATTTACCCTTGACACGAAAGACGACATGAGAGATAAAGAGGCTCAATTACTAGATGGGTCAATAACCAAAGAAGAGATATCATCATCAGTCCTTCACTTTAGGCCGAAATTCGCCTGTCCATCTGGTATTAAAAATGAGAGAGAGAAACGGACGGAGAGAGGGGAGAGAGTTTAACGAATAGATGGAGTGATAGGGAGAAAGAGATGGAGAAAGTGAGAGAGAGAGAATTTGACGTTTAGACAGAGCTATAGGAAGAGAGACCGGGGAAGAATATAGGAGAAGAAGTGAGAGAAAATAAATGAGAGGGATAAAGGGATTGAGAGAGGGGAAAGGAAATAGGTATGTTGCTCATAGAGTCATTTTGATACGGAGTTGGGATGGGTTGTAGATGGTACACATAAAATGTAGGCAAATAAAATAAAGGTATAATGAGCCTATTGCTCTTTGGTTCTGGCCCTCATGTGGTCCTTGTAAACTTAAGGAATTGTTCATAGTTTGTGGTATTTAGGGGGAAGAAATAGTCATTAATTGTAAAGTTGAATCAACAGCCTGTGAGAAATGGCTTAAAACCGAAAATGGCATAGATTCCAGTGATTTTTCTATTAATGGTCTTAATTTGGATGTTATTTGTTCAAAAGGTTTATTTAATTAATACAAGACGATCATGTTGATGGTAAAATTTGGCTCTTTTATTAAGGGGTTAAAGATATCGGAAAATTCATGCAAGAATGATTTAAGGATGTAATGTTTAAATGTGATCTTTAAGGGGGGAGACTACATTGCTTTAATTTCTATCTAGTAAATCTGTATTAAATCTGTTTCTGCGATGAACAATATTTTCCCTCCGAGACTTAACATTCGGGGTTTATGGGGCAAAGCATTTTTGGCTTTTGACAAGCTTTCCCCATGGGAGATTGAGAATGTCCTTTAGTGTTGCTAGTGTAAGCTGCTTACTTTGTTTTATTAGTGTGTTTCCAGTGGCTCTGATAGCCAGTTCAGTGTGATTTACTGTAAAGGTAGAAAGGTTACCATACGTTTGATTTAAATTAGCATTTAGTTGATTACAGAATCACTGTAGGTTATATACTAAATTTCCTGCTCCGGAGATGTCAAATATTATGTCAACATTTCTTTTCAGTAACTTTCTTTGAACTAACACTCCTGATGAGGTGGAAGCAGTAAAGTTACCAACAGATTTTACTGTTAATTGTAAGCTCAAAAGAAAGAGGAACTTTATAATTTCTAGTTATTTCTTAGATGTACGGCCTGTAATACGGCTTTTGTATAGTACTAAGTAAAATACGTTAGTTAGAGAAAAGGCTAATCTTCTCAAATCTGGTTTAATGCCTTGCATTGTTATTAGATAACCTAATTATGTTAATGTTTCTTGTAAGAAGTTATATTTTTTCACCTCTACTAATGGTAACAATACAATCGATTAAATTTACTTATTTTTTTACAAAATGCTTCATAGTTTCGGACAAACGTATATATAAACTTGCTCCTGCAATTTTGAATTTTACATTTATTTCTCCTAACCTAAATCACCAAATTAACTACTATATATATAATATTGAGTCAAAATCAGAATTTGAGAAATCCCATTTTACTCAAAAATTACGGCCATTTCGGCAAAACCAATATTTTTTTTTTTTCTTTCAGGGCACCATAAATAAAAACTTTTGTTAGGGTCTCGCAAATAAAACTTTCTGGGTTGATCGGAGAAATTATTATTCGTATTATGGATTTGGCGATACTAAAAAGTTAGGAGGAATTGAGTTTTGAACTTCATTCCTTAAGCTGTAATTCAATATCAACTTTCGGCGATATTCAAATGCTAATAAAGAAGCAACAAAGTGGAGCTGCTCATCATTATACCAGGGGTCCAAAGTTGAGTTCGTATTTTGATGAAATTGAAAACTTTTATGAAATATTCTTGTTTAATTATGTTCATCATGATCAAATTGTGTTTTGCACAAAATTGTAGTGTTCCATGTAGAGGGTATCCCAAACTTTCAATTTTTTTTTTTAATCCTTTTAATAATCATTTCTTAATGAATATTAAAAAGAAAACAGTTGATTTTTCCTGGCTCAATTATGATCACAAAGAGAAAATAAAATAAAAGAAAATATTTATTTAAATTATACTGGTGCCCTAAATTATTTCCTCTCAGGGTTTTGGATCAAAATAGTATGATCTTACGGTATTGCATGTAGTGAATTCAATAATAACATTTGTATAGCTCTATCCGGTACAGTTTTCCAGAACCAGCATATCTATATATTTGGTGCACTATGTTATTAATACAGTAATTTATATGTAAATTGGTTCCACTTGGGCAATAATATTTTCCAAATTTGTGCTTTTCTGTTTGTTTCAGATTGCTGGTTCATAATATTGCATATCTACAACTGCCTAATTTCTAATTACTCTGAACTTAACCAAAAATGGAACGTGCCAAGTGCGTGAACGATGCTGATTGTCTTTGTTAGATGTGTGGCGCCTTTACTATAGGTAGCCTCAAGAAACCAACCATAAAAGCTGTTTGACTAAACTATAAAAGTTACTTCAAATGTCGTTTGAGTGACCAAAACAAGAAATTGGTAGATCATATAGCTTGTAAGTTTTGTGTTAACCACCTCAGCGAGCGGGTGTGTGTTAAGCAAAGCTCAGAAATGCCGTTTGCTGTACCAATGATATGGCGTAAACCCAAACACCAAGGTAGTGACTGCTACTTCTGTCTCACAAACATCAAGGGAATAAGCATCAAAACACGAGACAAGGTGCAGTACCCCAATATTACTTCTGCAATCCGACTAATTCGGCACTGCGCTGAACACCCAGTCCTTAATACACCGAATGAACAAGAATTGATGAGTGATTCCAAATTTAATTTTACCTCAAATGAAGACGACTACTAGTATGATTCTGAAAATACCAGGCCTAAAACTTTTACTCAAGAAACGATTCATGATCTCATCAGGGAACTAGACTTGTTCCAAAAAAGCCGAAGTTCTGGGATCCATACTAAAGCAGCGTAACCTGCCGGAAGCTGGAGTCCTTATCACAACAGCTCAATAATGACATAGAAACCTGTGTGCACTTTTCACGATGGCAAACACCTTTGTTACCGTGAGGATGCAGTATCTCTCATGCAACATTTGGAAAGTCTGACCCATACAAGTGAGATGATTGCAGGCTGTTTATAGACTCTGGAAAAGACTCTCTGAAAGCTATTCTTTTACACAATGGCAATCGATTTCTATCTGTCCCAATAGAACATCCAGGTAAAATGGCCTACAGTTATGAAACAATGAAGATATTTTTATCCGCTATAGAGTACGAGAAACACCAGTGAAAGATATGTGGGGATCTCAAAGTCATCTGTTTAATATTAGGCCTTCAGAGTAGCTACACAAAGTACATGTGCTTTTTGTGTTTGTAGGACAGCGGAGCTGATGCAGAAAGGATGTGAGAAAGGAATCTCCGACAAGACCAAAAGGTGCAGCTAGAAATTCACCTGTGTTCACAATCCTCCTGTAGATCGAGATAAGATATTTTTGCCTCCACTGCATCGAAAGCTCGGTTTGGCTAAAAGTTTCATCAAGGCTATGGATCAATTGAGTGCTAGGTTTCGATACTCATGGCAGACACTAGGTGGTGTGGGTTTTCAAGCCAAGTTGAAAGCAGGTATCTTGAGAGGACCACATATTCGATTCTAGTTCATGATAGCGAATTCTCCAAGGACTTTAACCAACTGGAGAAAAACCCATGGGAATCATTTATGAATGTGATAAAGCTTTTTCTTGGAAACTATTGTGCTGGCAACTACAAAAATATCTTTACCATGATGCTGCAGAATTAACATGCATTGGGAGCAAGGATGTCCTTGAAGCTGCATTTTTCAAACTTCATATTGCTTTTTCTTCCAGATAACTATTGGAGAGATTAGTGATAAACAAGATGAACGATTTCATCAATACATAATGAAAAGTAGATGTCAGGAAAAATTAAGGACTAATATGATGGGCGACTATTGCTGGACGCTGCAACGAGAAAAGAGCGAGCTGTACAAATGAAAGTGTAAAGTTCAGAAGCACCTTTAGAACTTTATATTTTCTCAATTATAAAGAATTAGAACTTATGCTTTCTGGTACAATTTCTTATGAGCTTATCTGCTATGTGTTTAATATCGTTATCTTGCGTGTGACAATTAATATCATCATATTTACTATTTCTATGATTGTTAAGAAAGTAGATCTGATAGTAGAATAAAACATCTAAATAATACTCAACAATGTGAAATCAGTCATGTAAGCACATTCTTATAAGAGACAAGCTGGTATGTTTTGGATTAAATATTTATTACACGACACACGTGACGGAATATTTACTAGTTGTACCTATTGATTTTTTATAAAACATAGTCTGATAGAACAAAACAAATATCAGATTCAAATTCAGCCATTTAAACTAGTTGTGTGAGCGTAATCTCAAATGTGAACGATTTTGGCTGTTTACCAATGTTAGTTAACATGTGCTTCATCCGTATCTCTTCAAATTTTCAATCGATCTTTGACATTGCGAAAAACATTGTGGAGCATTTCGGGAGTTATGTTCAGCGCTGCTGAAAATATGCGTTTTATAAATTCAGTTAAATTACTAATTTTTCACCGATACACTTTTGCTTTAAAAATAACACACGCAAAAAATCCAAAGAAGTTAACTCTGTAGAACACGGAAGCCAAGGGCTAACTTCTCCACGTCCATTCCATCGATTTGGAAAGCGGCTTTTCATGTAATCTCGGACATTTAGAGTATAATAACAGTGTGCACAATCTTGTTGAAAAAGGAAAGTATCAACAATGCGGAATTAAAAGAAACATGTGTTGCTGTTTAGTTAGATATGACCTGGATCAATAAAGAGAAACAAATGGTACGCTGCATTCAGCTTTCCACTGCTCCCACCTCTGCCATCTAACAGTTTTTACTCTGTAGATTATTTCTGGATTTTGCATGATATGCATGCTATAGATGTAACAACGGGGGAATTTTCACATCAAAAGTCATCTCTCCAGCTCACCCACAACAGGTAAAGGTCAGACCTTGGCTAGTATGACTCTAAAATGATCAGGTCCCTACCCAGAGGGGGAAAAGAAATTTGGCTAATCGTCGACAAGGCTACTAGGATGGGAAGTAGTAGGCCTTTCAACTTTCTGAGGTGAATGTGGAAACGATATGCTTTTTAAAGACTGGCAGTGAATGTATTGCTGAGCTGGTAGCTAGTATATTTACTAAATGTTAAAGAGAAAGTAGGAATACATTTATATGGCCAAGCACATCAAAGGTACTTTGTCTTAAAGAGGGAAAGATGCGAGAGTTAAATAAGAGTAGCCCAATAATGTGGGCGATGCTAATCTGTTGAACCAGTTCTAACCTATTAAATGTTGCATATATATTTCTGATAACTAGCTTTCCCTGTCTTAGTTATAAGCTTATCTACACTAGTCCTTGTTAATAAGCTAGCTAACATAGGCTTATTTAATAAGCTAACTACCATAAAACTAGTTAAAAGTTCTGAAAGGCTGTTCCTAGAGGATATCGTATCTAGCCTAGTCTTAGTTAATAGACCAGTTAGCTCCGTACTAGTTAATAACAATAGGGGACTAGTGTTACATAATTGGCACTCTATCTTAGTCTTAATCTAAGTTTTCACCCTAGTCCTAGTTAATATGCCTGCTAGCCGAATGTTAGTTAATAGCTATGTTGTCTCAGTCCAAATTAAGAGACCTACTAGTCAAGTCCTAGTTATTATATTTACTATCATAGTTCTAGCTAATATTATAGCTAGCCTACTTTTGGTTAATAGCATAACGAGCCTAGACCTAGTTATTAGAATTCCAAACCTAGTTCTGTTTTATAGTCATAGCAAATAGCCTAGGTACCATATTCCTCTTTACTACCTCTGTTGGCCTAGTCTTAGTAAGGAGCCTAGGTGGCATTGTTCTAGTTTATACCAAAGCTAGAATAATCCTCGTAAATAGCCCTACTAGCATAATCCTATCTAACCTAGTCTTAATTTATAGCCTAGTTAGCATATTCTTAGTATTAACCCTGGTCTCCTAATCCTATTTAATATTCTAGCTACATCAGCCCTATTTAATAGTCTAGCTAGCCTAGCATAATATCCATCGAAAATACCCTAACGTACCTAGTACTAAACTATAGATCTTCTAGCTTACTCCTAGCTTATGTCAAACTAGCCTATTTGTCGTGGTATTCTTGAGCGGATAACTTCACTGCAGAGAATCCAGTCTACATACGTTGCAGGCGGCCAGATAGATAGACAAGCTACATAGAGCTAATAAGAGGTATGTGTATGAGGAGATTAATGGTTGGCCAATAGGTCAATTTAAATACGAGGTTTTAATTAAGGTTAATGAAAGATTAAAAACAAAATTAAACTTTAATTACACTAATAATGCTAATTATGGAAATGTCTACAAAGGCAAAGGAATAGGGTTATAATGTCGCTCCCAATGAAATAATAAATCAAATACTAATCGTTTAACGGGGATCAAAATATGGCACTTGGTCAGATAGGAAAATGTTGGTAAACATTGGGGAGTCCAATTAAAGGGTTGGGAGGAGCATATCACTTTGCGATGACAAAAGGTGGGAGGGGTATCCTCGAAAAGGGGCAAAAAGATTTTACTTTGAGGGCTTGACTCTTGGTGAGAGGAGCGATTTTTACGAGGCGAGCTAGACTTGTGGCTCGAGGGGCGTTTTACTTTTGACAGAGGAGTCGGAATTACTTGAGGGACGCATAAGGTAATTTCAAGGCTGGGTGAGACACTCTTGATGGGGATGAGAAATCTCCGAGGGAGGGGCGAGGTTTCCTTGACGGGATGAGAAGAGTGGTTAGGGCGATTCTCCAAAGAAAAGTGGTTTCACGAATTTGCCTATTAACTGTGGCCAAACTATCAACAATCTGTCTAGTCGGCGAGACCTAATTCCGAGGTTTGACTCGAGACGAGGGGTCGTATTTTTGTCAAAGGGCAGACGGTAGTTGCGGACGAGTAATGGTTGACCTTAGATTAAAATACCATACTGGATTCCTTGCTAGAAACTCTCCAGTCATGGCAGTCTCTTGGTATTAACCATTTGCGCCAGTCTCTTTTAGCCCAAACGAGATAAGATGACCGAGTAAGATTCTTTTCGGGTCGATCCTGGCCCCTAGGTAGGTGAAGCTCCAAAAAATGCGTCTCAACGGGAGAGAGGCCGACGGATGAAAAACAGGTGTTACCAGCGGCTTTGAATTTTTTCCACTGAGAATATTCACTCGCCTTGCGTTTACAGATCTTGCTTAGGCCCACGTGGTTTCTGCTTGAAGGGATGGGCTCAAGGTGGATCTTAGGGTTCGTTCCAGTAGGCACGGTGATGTCTTGGAGAATCTTGGAACCATTTGCTGAACTCTGTGCACACCAACCTCTTATGTGGCTCACATAAAGCACTTACGAGACTTGGCAACCGAAACTCCTTAATTATCCTTGACGTGTTAATTTCCCTCAGTAATTTGTGCTCAATATTCATTAGAGACAGATGGTTTAATTTTGTTTGACCCATACTAAATCTTACTTCGTTATTGATTCTATTTAATTTTGAAAAGGAGCGTTCACCTCTGCAGTTGGTTTACCATTAGAGTTAAACAAATCTTCAACGCGATCTCGACATTTGAAAAACAAGACCCAAAAGTATTATCAACTATCAGACGATACAACGTCAGTTTGTAAAGGTCTTGTTGAGATCCAGCAATAAAACGAGCTTGGTCAATTTTCAAAGGTTCACCTAACTGGATCAATTCCTCTTCAAAACTCTTTTTCCAAATCTTATCGGTAAGCACCAATAAGTTTTGTTTCACCAGCCTTGAATTCATCCGGAGTGATCTTTGGCAGCTTTTGAAGAAACCCAAACATACCTTTCAACTTCATATATGATATTTGCCTTTTTGAGAGAGCCGCAACCAAACTAGTTGTCCACAATAACCAGAAAAGCTCAAATTTTGAATGATTAAAATGGCTGGATGCATTATTTGCTCCTATTATCTAAGGTAGAACTATGGTAGTGGTCGTATTTGCAATTTTTTCGTCTTTGTTGTGAAACGTCCTTGCTGTATTGATGATAATCAGTAAGAATTTCGGCCTTATCTACAATAGCTGTGTAAGTTAGCCTAAGAGATTCAACATAACCTTGCAAAGATTCGTACAACGCACAGGCAGAACTTAAGGCTTGATCTGATCCCACAGTATGACCATAAGTCTTGTCTCCAATGTTTTATGGTTACCAAGAGTCCTTTAGCCTGATATTTGCATTCAGGCTTGACATCAGTATCCTCAGCAATGTCTTCCAACACATTCATGGAAGGCTGAAGTCGCATATGCTCGAGCAGAACATCTAGTATTAGACATTATTCTGAGCAGAGGATGTTGATATTTACTATTTAACAATGCCATTGCGAGGAGTCCTCATCGAGGAGTAGAAGCAGAAAAGAATGTGTATATATTTTCAACAAAAGGAAAGAAATTGATGGCTTCTGGACCACATTCTGTAGCAAACTTTCTTACTAAGTTGAGGGAATGCGCAAAACATGGAATATACTACGTACAATTGCACTTCTCTTTGATGATGGCCTGTAGTCGATTGTATTTTGCACTCCTGTTAGTAGCATTGTCATAATTCTGGCCTCTACAATCTTTGATGTTGATTTTCCCTTTCTTTCTGTACGCTATGCCCTTCCATATCTAAAAACTGTATAAATCTTTCTTCAGGTAAACAAGGTAACACATATTGCACAAGCAAAATAGGTTGATCAATGTGTGCTGAAACTGGTGTTGAATCCTGGGCCCCGATTAGACTAATAAACTCTTTACACACATCTTTGGACAGATAAGAAGTATGAACCTTTCGTTTGTTCCCATGAGCATTTATGTGCTCAGATAGAAATGGATCAAACTTGGCCAGGAGTTCTAACAGTCCAAGGTTATTATTATTCTTTAAAGGGCCAACAGTTTCATTACTTCCACGGAAATCGAGACATTGTTCTGCTAAAATCTTTATAAAATCTGCTACATCCTGAAGCACTTTTCGCAAGTATTGCTGTTCAGTTTCCATCTTTTTGACAATTACAGAACCAGTACATTCACCATTTTTCTTCCTAGCTAACAAGGCAACAATACATTTCTTGTGCACAGTACTTTCTTCGTGTCGAATCAGTCCAGTGTTAGCATTCTTTCAATTATCAAAACCTTCCTGGGCTTATAACTTTGCAAAGAAAGCAAAAGAGGCAGCTCTTGCTTAGTGAGTAGCACAGCCACCTTCTTTCTTGTTTACAATTTCTAAGTTTGTGAAACCTGTTAAAGTAAGATTTCTGACAATGTCTTGTTTGATTTTCGCTTTGGAGAAAGTAAACGCAGAGCCTTTATTTTCACAGTCCTGGTTTCCTTTAGCAATCCAGTATTCTTTGAAAACCTAATCAAATTTGGGTGGCCACTTTCCTAGATCAGTGGTAAAGCTATTTTTGTTCTCGAGGTAGGGGAATAAATATCAAGAGGAGAAACAGATGCTAGTTTGTTTAGACAACGTCAACGGTTACACTCCAACTAGGCCGATACATTACCCACCCCTCCCCTTTGCTTCATGGCCCCAAAGATCCTTCGAGAGTCGCTCGCAAAGAAGGATTTCAGTCAGCAGAACTTGTAGTCCGTTAATATAAGCTTAGGAGCGTGTAAGAGCCTTTAGAATATAAATCTACGAACAGTCTCACTGTCCCCATTCGATTGCTTGTGTATTTCTGAAAAATACACGAAATATAACTTTTTCCGTGTGTAAACCAGAATGGGCTAATTGTCACAACGTTGAAAATATATGCCCTAGCAGAGAAGTTTAACTGTGGGCCCTTGTCTCCCCTACCCTCCCCAGAGGATAATCGACGTATATTTAGATCGATCTTGATAAAAGAAATAGATGTTCCGCGTAGCAATCGAGCGGGATTTTTCTTCCCGAGTCCGTTCCTTTGTTCAGTTAGAAGACTAGACCACTGGTATGGAGCCTCACTCTCATATCATTCTCGTCCTGAGAAATCCCATATCTCAGTTTTCTTTTGAATAAAAACAGTGATACCACTCAACATTGAGGAATACCAATGTGAATTCCCACTCGAGAAAAGATTCACCTCGTGGTCAAGTCTCATCATCGAGAAGCTTGAATTAATAACACAGTGATGAGAATAATTCCATTCATCCAAGATCCACTCACTAACATCTTCAAGTCGAGAAGTCTCACTGCCCGCATCCCCAACCCGCGGGACAAGTATCAGCTGTTCTTTCCGAATAGACTCAACACGCGGAACTTTTAACCAGTGAGAAGAATGAGCTGTTTTTCCAGCAATCCTCACGGACGCGAAAAAAGCTCTAGTCCAACGCGCCTTTGTTCCATCTCGTCGAGGAGGTTCCTTTTCAAGGTCGCACACTTGCTCTCACCCTCTAATTTAAAGGTAAAAGGAATCCCAAACTTATTCATCGTCGTTAGTTAACATTTCGTGCAAGAGTGAATTTTGAGTGAACCATTGCGTATTACTCATTGGTAGTATTAAAATTTTAATGTTTCATTTTTTTATGTAATTAAAATTATATTTTTGCCCGAGTTATTTAATTAGGTCCTCGAACGCTGCCAATCAACGTAGATATATAATATTAGGAATCTTCCCTGGTTGAGGAATCAAAATAAAATAAAACTCTGTTAAAGAAAAGTGGAACGGATATACTCATGTACTGAGAAAACGTACACACGTACTCTGCCGTATACAACCACACTCAACATCCATATCTTTTGACACGGGTGTTGTATCAATTGTATGTATATTTAACTCCTCTGCTCTACTGTGTACCATTGTTTCGGTTTCTTTCAAATTATAAGCTTTGAGATTGTAAAACTAGTCATACCTGGGTGGGAGGTGAACTCAGATTCAAGTTCAACTAAACCTTTATCAGCTAATGTTGAAAGATGGGAAGATACCCCCTTAGGTTCAGATGTGTCATTGTCACGAGCTTTTATCTTGAAGAAAGTAGTCAACTTTGCAATTTTGGACACAGCTACTCTCTCCTTCTTCAATTTGTCCTCCTTAGCTTTACTTTTAGCAATACTAGAGTGGTAACTGTGGCTAAAATTTTGCTCACGATTCGCCGTTGATTTTCTCAATAAAAAAACATGGAAAATTACTAATTTTGACTGACACTTTATATCATCTCCAATGCATCATGTTTTATCTATATTGAAGTAGTGTCATTTTGTGTGTATATATTGTGTTTATCCCATGCGATGGGTGTTAACTTACGCTTTAACTTGATTATCACTCAAGAATGAATGAATGAACCATAATAGTTTTCCTATGTTGACACATACCTCATTAACACATAAATCTTAAAAGAAAGTGTGGCTGTTCACTCAGTATATCAGGAACAATATAAAAATATTACTAGTATAAACAAATATTATATTTTACCTTGTTATTAAAAATGATAGTAGCTATAAAATTCAGAGTAATGGTAATACGTGGCGCCAGACCGCAACAGCATTGATCCAATATTTCCCCAAATATTATAAGGTACGTCAGGTGTGCAATATATTCACAAGACAACCTTTGGTGCAGGTTTATCTTTATTCAATGTTATGATAACACCTCGAATGTTAGTCTGTAAATGTGTTGGCAACGCCAAAACCTGACGTACACTTTACGCAATTAATATACACCGGCAGAGCGATCTCTTCTGAAGATGGTAAACAATTTTACCCCTTTGTCTCATCGCATCACGATATATTATTATATTCAATACCCTACCAACGTACTCCTAGCTTATTCCTGAATACGGATACTATTGATAAGAGGCCTAAAACTACCATTTGACGTCAAAAACAACAAAACTCACGCTAAGATTCAGCTATGACTCGACGGCCATTAAACCGTGTTTTCTGTCCAGTGTTGCCAGATGGTGAAGAAAAATTTTTAGTATATTATTGCGTGAAAAATCAGTAGATGAGTAAAAGTTCGGCAGACGCACTTGTGATATATGTTAGGTAAATAAAATTAAGTTAAGAAGTATTATATCAGTATTTTTTTATAACTATTTGTTTAAAATTTGGATAAAACAATATACAAATTATTCAAGAGATTGATAAATTATTTCTGAGATTCATCAAGATTTCAGTAAATCTCATGTTATTTCGGTAGATCTGGCAAAACAGGACTCTTCACTGAGCCAGGATCTCAATATTTCTCAAAATCACTACCTAGCAGATTTGTCCCATTTTCTGACCCTAGTCAAGGAAATACACATTTAGCAATCCGTAGCCAGGACCTTCATGCTATTCAATTTATATAATTATTTCTGCTGCACTCAGGAGGTCCGGATTTGGACTGTGGGCTGCCAGTTGAGTAGCCCTGGACTATACGGTGTACTACTATAACATAAGGCCTGACTTATTATACTATGCAGTATGCTCTAGTGAAGTTTTCTATATTTTTCTTAAATAAGATAATATATATAATAATAATATAAAAAATCAGGAAAATAAATAATTATTTTGCCTCAGCCTTCTGTGCTTAAAGGCAAAAACTTAATTATTACGGATTTTTTACATACCCGCTGAGCTCTCTAAAGCGCCGGGCTGGTAGCACGTGCTACATGTGCTACTAGGTTAAACCGACAGTGAGACTACTACTAGTTAATACCTTAGATAATATTCAAATCTTACTTAATAAACCTCTTTGTTCAATTCTAGTTGAAAGCTTTCGAATCTAGCCACAGTAAATAGCCTGATAGCCTACCCCTATGTAATAGCCCACCTCGCTTAGTCCAAGTTAATAGCATGATTATTTAATCCTAGTCAATATCTTAGCTAGAAGATTCCTTGTTAGTACCTAGCTAGAATAGTTTTAGTTACTATCCTCTCTAATTTAAGCACAGTTACTAACCTTGCTCGCTTATCCTATTAAAGAGCCTACCCTTATTAGTAATAGTTAATCCATCTGATCGCAAATTCTTAGTTGATACCCTAGCTAGTGTAATCCTAGTTAATATTATGTGTAGCCTAGTCCTTGTTACTAGCCCAGCTAGCCTAAGCTCAGGTTTTAGCCTTGCGGGCGTTGTCTTAGTTAATATTATAGCTATCTTAGCTCAAAATAATAGCGCAGCGAGTCTAGTCCTATCTATTAGCCTAGCCCATCTAGATCTATTTAGTAGCCTTAAAAGGTTAGCCTAAGTAAATATCTTAACTAGTCTAGTTGAAGTGAATAGCCTATCTGTCCTAATCCTTGATGATATTATAGCTAGACTCTTACTAGATAAAACCTACTAGCCTTTTTCTAATAAATAGCCTAAGAAGCTTGAACCAAGTTAAAATCCAGTTTAGCCTACACCAAGTCAATAGCCTAGTGAAATTACTGCTATTTAATTAGCTAACTACCATAATCCTATTGGATGAAACTGTTGGCCTATCCTTTTTGAATACCCACACTAGTCAGGTTTTAGTTAATCGCCACGCTAGTGCAATCCTCCTTAATATCCAAGCTAGCCTATACTTAGTTCATGACCATGTATGCTAGTCTGTTTAATGTCCCTACTATTTAAGTACTACTTAATAACCCTACTAGCTTGGTCCTAGTTTATAACTCTGTCTAATTATTCTTAGTTAATTACTCTGCTGCCTTAGTCCAAATTTCCATTCCTGTTAAACTAGTTTTAATTCAAATATGCTGTCTCAATAATAATTCAGGGCCATGCTAGCCCAGTCCTAGTTAATAGCACTGCTAGCTTAGTAGTAGTTCATATTCTAGCTAGGATAATCCTAGTTAATTTGCTAGCTAATCTAGTCCTAGTTAATAGTCTAGATACCTAACTTCAAGTTAATATCATCGCTATTCTATTCCTAGATCATAGCTTATCAGGCTTAATTATAAATTTTATCATAGCTAACCTGATCCTAGTTAATAGCTTAACTAGCCTAGTTCTAAGATATAGCCTAGCTAGCTTATTTTCAGTTATTATCATAGCTAGCCTAATCCTAGATAATAACTTAACTAGAAAAGTACTTGTTAATATCCTAGCTAGCCTAGTGTTATTTAGTCGCTTATCTAGCCTGATCCTATTTATTATCCTAGCTAGCCTGGTCTTAGTTAATATCCTAGCTTGCCTGGTTTTAGTTCATATCCTAGCTAGCATAATACAAGTTAATATCCTAGCTATATAGTAGAGCTAGCCTTAGCTAGTTAGTAATGATGCTGACCTATTCCTATTTAATAGCCTAGCTACCATACTTTAGCTAAATATACCTGATAGCCTATTCCTGGGTAATATCTAGTCTATTCATTGATCTTTATGATAATCTATAATAATCAAATAGGTGCAAATTTGGCCCATTTTCGACATTCCAGAGGCTCAATAAAGAGGTTGGTGCTAAGAATAACTTCAAATAACAGTTAAAATTCCGTTATCAACGTTAAGACTACGAAGTGGTGGTTTAGCTTCTATCGCATTATTTTTTTATATTGGCAAATTGATATTTTACAATAGAAGTACAAGAATATAAGGCCCTTATTTGCCTGTAAGTCAACCTAAACATAATTAGTTAAACAGTAATCTTTCCACTTAAGTAACCGATAACAATATTTTTTTCTAATTTGGACCAAGGCGCATACAAGCGTTGTAATAAACAATAATTTACAGCAATAAAGCCAAGTAGAACCCAAATTTAGTTCTGCCCAAACTGTTAACCATTACTGCAAATGACGCGGCTCCAGCAGCAAATTATTTATGTTTTCACGGCAGGAAGTTGAGGATAATTATTTTATTTTTATTTAGGAAAAGAATGAGAAAATCGGATGAAGTTTCTTCCCCAGACATTTTCAAAAAGAGGTGTATAAAAGCATGAAAGGTGTTAAAGGAACAAATGGGGGAAATTAAATATTATGTGGACGGGTGGAGTAGATTACTTAGATTTGATACATGGTTTGTCAACCCCTCTCCCCAACACGGTGGTTCGGCTCTCTCCCTGAACCAGCTTTTGCTCTATGTTTGTGAGAAAGCAGTTTGATATGTCAGAAATAAATTCACGTAAATATTCTCTCTCAAAGATATAGATGTCAAAACACAGTGATTAATGTGTCAAATATTTAATTATTTTCAAATATCATAGAGATATGTATCGATAAAATGTTAAGCTTAGCTCAGAGCAAGCTTTATTCTATGGGTGGAAGTAAAATAAATTCTCCACGACGTGGTATTTTAATCAACTCTAAAGGGAGAAATCCCAGTTTCTTTCTAGTTAACAATGGCACATTTTCCCTGGTCACTGTTAAGAAGTTAGGCGGATTACTCTTTTCTTTATTGAGCTTAAGGTATCCTTCAAGTCACGATGATTACCAGATTTAAACATCGGTCTTGGCTCTGCACTTAGGAAATGAAGATCCTTCAACTTTAAAACTCTTACTTTAGACCGAAGCCTCTTGCGTTGTTCTCCGCAAGGTCATCGTTTGTAATATTGCAGGGTGATTCCCTTAAAGAATAATTTAGTTTGTGTCTAAGTTAATGTGATTGGATTTTACTGAGTAAAAATCCAATTACGTGAAAAGCAGAGAGATCGAGAAAAGGCTACAAAGTGTTTTTATTTTCTGGTGTGTTGCAAGATACAAGAGTATACAAATTGTGAAAGATTAAATGACATTCCCACTCTTAGAATGAAATGTGGATTTTTAATGAAAAACCAAAGATCTAGAGTGATTTAATGAAATATCATGTTCTAACTCTTTCATAAATATTGTCTTACGTTATTTATTCAGAGTCTGGATTTTAATTAAACTATCGGGTTGGAACAAAAATAATGTCCAATTTTCTAGAATAAAGCTATAGATAGTATCTATTAAATTGGTCCCTCTTATTATCATTTAAAAATGATACAATGAGTAATTTATACCTTTTACTTTGAAATTATAAAAATATTGCTCATAATCTTCTTTGATATTCAACCCTATCTCTTCCTATCTAAAGATCACAAGAAGCATGTTTTACTCTATGAGTTTCATAAATGTGTCAATGAAAGTACAGAGGCAAAATCCATTGAGAACGATTAATGGGATGATGCACTAAATGAAACAAGTTACAGGAGGTGTTTTTTTGTAATTTCTAAACGGGGATTTCAATCTAAACGATGGAACAAAAGAAGTTGTCACCATAGCAAATCCTGACACAACTTCAACAGAACTCGCAAAACATTATTACGTTACTCATACAATTCTTCTCTACCACATGAAAATGTTCCGTGGATTGAATAATCGGTTCCGCACGAATTGGCCACGGAAAATCTACAACAGTGTATTGCTTGCTGAGAGTAATTGCTTTCATGACACCTAGAGTCACACTATTAGGTTACGCTTGTTAGCTAGTGATGATGAGGAGTGAATCCTTTATCATAAAGTTAAACGCCACCGTTCGTTGTTCAGTAGAGGAAACAGAATTTCTCAACAATGGAGAGGAGTACTTCAGCCTAAAAAGATCACGTTGAGTGTATGGTGGGATAATGAAGCAATGGTCCATTAAGAACTATTAGATAACAACCAACAACTAATGCTTAACTCTAGTGTAATCAACCTTCTCGTTTGTAAGCCTCTTTGGCGCAAAGGTGACTCTCCTTAGTCAATCGAATAAATGAAAAGAAATTGGAGCAAATGCCTCAAATATAATAATGCTCTAGCAAATGCGCTTTGTTTTTACAATTGTCTAATCCTCAAAGTGAATGATGAATACCAAAGAAAATACGAACGAGACCTTTATGTTTTATTAGAAACAATGTTAGATTTTATGGGATAGAGAGTAAAGTTGAGGTAATACGCAAATACTATAGCTGATTTGGGAGAGGAGTCACCCCTGCAAAATTTTGCAACCAAAAAACTTTATACTGTTAAAACATAATGTGCTATGTGAAAGTTATGATTCATTATTTTCTTTAAGATGTACATTTATAAGTGACCGAGAATACATTAGTCGATATTATGCTGATATTAATTTAATCATTAAACAGATGAATTTGCCAAGGTATTCACTTGTTTTCATTGGTAGTTATGTCTTCCTAAATCCAGTACTTTCTTTAGTATTCCGGTTTCTTGTCTCATACGTTCATTCCTGTCCAATTGCTCTCTCTCTTGTATATCATCATCCTTATTTAAGGCATTTGCCATCCCCTGATAAGAAAAAAACTTTCCTCATTTTTTGGAATTTCTATCAATTATGGCCAATTTGTCTCTATTTTTTTCATATTTTAGACGATAATCTCTGTATATTGGTTTCGTATAATCTACTGTGACTGGTTTAACAGTAGTTAAATAATTGTGTATCGTGAATTAAAAATAAAGATGTCTCCAAATTTAGAGGAAAATTATGTTTCATGCAAATGAGAATCCCATAAATGTTTTCGAAATCTTAGCAAAGATACATAAATTTTATAAATAAAAGTATTTTTCCCGAAACGGAGGAAGAAGAAGGTTAAATTTTCAACTCGCTAAAAGAAGAAGCTTCGACCCACAAATAACCTTTTAAGAACTCAAACTTTGATGAAATGAAAATGACTTCAAATAATGGAATTGTTGGAAAGTTCGTAGAGGCGGATATAAATTTAAGTTTGGCTCGTTTTAGAATTCCCAAATTTGCTTTAGGAAATAATACTTACAATCCTGAGGTAAAAATTTATAGATTTGAAGTATGGTTAGAAGGAAATGAAATTGTCAACTTTTTTTCGGAATTACATTGCGACACTTCAATTTTAATGTGAGTATTCGCCAAAATTTTAATTAAAATCACTTTTTGATCATTAATTGACTGTAATAAAATTTTGTTTTTCTCAAAAAATTTGGAGAGAGGCAGAAATTTATATTTACTTCAGAGTACAATATAAAAGGATTTGTAGGTTATGATTGTATCCTCTTGAATCCTCTTGTGTAGAGTCGTTTGTTTTTGATACATTAATGCCATTTTGTTTTCTTCATGAGCGCATCTTAACAATGCTCGGTATTGTAGGAGATCCCTTGATAACAAAAAATGAAATTCACATAAAGATGAGAACGACAAGAGCTCGGGAATATGAGACTACCTTCTGCTGGTCTTTTGGGGAGGAAAGCGCAAGAACTCAAGTGACACAAGCACACTAAGAAGCTGATCAACAAGTTGAAACTCTTATTAGAGCCAGACATGTTTGGTTCATCTTCTACAAGAAGAATTTCATCCAAGACCAGAAAATCAACACCCAGAAAAAAAGATGGCTATCTGTCGCACCAAAAGTGGTGCCCAGAGCCATGCAGAGGAAATTTCAAGAGATAATCACATTCAGCAGTGAAAAGGATGTTGTGCCACCCCACATTTTCCATGTGGTCCTCCAATTTTCGAATCCGATCTGTTTCCGATTCACGGGTGATCACCACAAAGCGGGTGTTTTCTCATCAGATTTTTCATAATCTTCTATTATCCATTTTATATCTTTCACATCCTCATACTGCACTTCTATCTAACATAGCATGACCTGACCACCATCAAGGCGTAAGAAGCAGTCGGTAGTAGGGCGTAGTGGACTCCTGAAGAAGACCCCGTTAATGGGCCCGAGAAAGAGCTCGATTAGAGGGCATGGACCCAAACGTGACTGCAGAAGCGCTTATATAGCCTGGTAAGGGAGGGGAGCATGAGAATAGGTAATGGATCCGCCGGATTTTACTAATAGATAACCACTTCAACTAGTACCAAAGGGAAGAAAAGGAAACCCCAAGATATCGGCCAAAATATTTTCGCGGATCTATAGATCGCTATAGTTAAATGTATAGAAACAGCGAACGGATTCCTCAAATCTTCACTACTAGAATCGAACTTATAGAAGTAGCTAATACAACAATTTAATCAATATATTTTAACATTTAGAGTCAAAGGTTTTTTTAAAATTATGCCTTCTCTTGTGAAATCAATTTGACACTTATTAAAGTTAAATTGGGAAAAGTGGCATGTGTTAACCTGAAAGAATTGTTCTGAATTCATTTCTATTAAAAAACGGAAAGAAATTTATCCTTTTTCTACGCTCATTCTAAATCAGCGATGTTTATTTTAAATATCAGATAAATCACCAATTTGCATTCCATAATCTTTCGCTTTGCGCTCTCTTAAGCTGTAAGACTTCCCGTTAATAAAGACTTATTGCACTCTCTAAAGCAGCCTATCAGTAAATCCAAGTAATTTCTAAATCAATATGATATAATTGATCTATATGCTTGCTTACTTGCTTATGGTAGTCCATTGTGATCACATGATGACATTTTCTCATCTCAAATCAACACTTTGGGTCAGCTGGCAACACTACCTCTTTTTTCATACATTATTTTCTACAATAACTTTACTTGAGAGAATAAAAATCACTTGTATCTTAAAGTGTTATGCATTTGCCTCCATTAGAGCCTCTATCACATGGCATCTACATTGACCTCCATTTAATTTCAATCAAATTTGAGTGTTTATCCACTGAGCTCAACTAGACTATACATTTTATATCCACCTTTAGTATTTCCGTAATTTCTATGCTAAAGTGATGGCCCCTGATTCAGCTGAACGAAAAACGTCCCACTTTCACAATTGATTTATTATCACACACATTCAAATTAACTCATTCCTCAAAATACTATTGGCTAAGGGTAGTGAGAGTGAGTTGTAAAATGCTTTTACCCTGTTCTCCCATTAACTCTTGAACGTTTGGGCATGGGGCCGAGCAAGCTGGTCCAGAGTGGTGCCAAGTCCGCTATTTTAAACGCCTGGTCCAGATCTGCCTCTTGAAGTGGGTGCCTAGCGTTTCTCTAGATTTTTTAATAATGCTCACAATATTCATTCCTGGGTCTTTATAAAAGATAACTAAAACTTCTTACATGGTAACAACTGAGCTTTTAGATTAAATAAAAGTCACAGGTAAGAGGTTTGCCCATTACCTACCTGTGGGAGTAAATATGCTTCACTTCACTACGGCTTCGTTTTTAAGACCCGCGCCCAAACGGCTCCATCGCTACTTCAGAGGCAACTCATCTGCACTATATCTCGGATCTTTCACAAAGATTAACTACAAAAACAATAGAGAAGTTTACTCCGCTTCCAAAGAGGGGATGGAGGCATTTTTTTATCTTATAAGTGGTATTTAGTCAATGTGAGGTCCTTTCCAATGAACCGATACCTAACGGAAATTAAAAATAAAAGCCCTCTTTAATGTAGTGGGTAGTTCTGCTGTCTCGTTAGCCGGTTACTGAGGTTTTTACTTCTTCTTGTGAAACTGATATTTAGACTAAATGGTCATTTCTAGAGGCTGGCTTCTAGTAAAATTGGTAGAATAGCTGAAGATTGGTTTCTTTATTATGGCAGATTTTGCCCATGAATGATCACGAAAAGCTTTATGATATTAATCTAATATGTTCTTAAGCTCTTTTAACGTTGAAGCTTAATTTGTATTGGAGTGTTTTGGACTTCCATGGCAACAATCATTTTCAAATTCCAATCTCATAATCCAAGCCACCACCGATGTTGAGGTCATTTTGGAAGGGCTTAGATCGAGTACGTGAAGCAATATCGAAGAAAATGATGATATTCTTATCTCACTCGAGGAATTTAGAATAATAGAAGAAACCGTTGATTTCACACGCCAAACGCTTTCATGAAGGTCGCGGTAAAATACGTATCACAAAACCACTCTCGCGATGGAGATGAAAGAAAACTGGAGGACCATTTCTCACGTGCAGTACAAGGTGGAATCCATCTCTTCTGATTTCTCTTATATGTCTAGCCAGAATGGTCTTCCGCCTGCTTTACTATTAACACTGAATTCGATGAGCGATCTTCAACTGTCACGGCGAGGAACTCCTTAATGTCTTATTCTTCAAAGAGTTGTGTTCAGTTCTCAATTCTTTGGCGGATAACAAACCTGGACCAGAAGACTTCTCGTAGGCTATTCTACAACACAAAGTTAAGCGAGGTCTGGCATTAACTTGAACTTAAGTCAATAAGATCTGGTTGATGGGGATCTTCCTAGATTACTGGAAAATTGCAAGCGTTTGTGCTTTTGTTAATCTGCGGTGAAATGAATCCACAAAACAAGTTGTTCATGGAATTCTTTCTCACTTTAGTGAGCAAGTGTCTTAATCTTTGGCGATAAATTTTAGAAATACTAATACTTTTCTCTATATTTACGTTTTGATAATTGCGGTATGGACAATAAAATATGTAGGATTGTTTATAATTTTTATTCTGATATAATAATTTATGTCTGATTTCATTGTCATTTTCATTAATTTTTATATTTCAATGATCATTAATTTAAAGATAAAATATTCAGTAATTTTCTAGAGAATGATAATTTTGCTTGGATAAACTTTGATGTTAATCAGGTGCTTTCCTTTTCACTAAAATTTAATATCGCGTGACTCATGACAAAGGCTCCGGCGCAGAAGAAAAAGCATCGGCTCTCTCAGTTCTCTCAAAAGGTTCAACTTTCTTCGTATTGTTAACAAAAGGCGTTCTGGACGACTTTTTCAGTAAATTCATTGTTACAAGAGAAGGTTAATGATAGCTTACCCAAAATACTAAACAAGAAGAAAAAGCTACTCCAGACGGCAACTATATTCTCTTGAACGAAATATCATAAATCTGTGGATACAGTATTAGTCCTTTTCCCAAGGTAAGCCAATCATTTATCATTCTCTTTGCTCATGTTATGTTTAACTCATTAAAAGTTCTCATACTAATTAATGAATATTTTTATCGCGTTTTGAGAATATCCTCTTCAAATCGTTCTTTTTTATCGTGACCTATATCTCTTTTACCTATTTTGATTATAAATAACATCATAGCTACACTTACTTTAACTTTAGTTGAAAGTACAATACTGACAAAAATTAGAGACCAATATAACAAAAGTAGCTACATTTTCTTGAGATTACTAATTAATTTCTTTAAATTTTCAAAGAATATTTTTTAAAATTTGTCTCAGATGCTTTAAAAGTTTCATTTCGTACAACAGCAAATTAAAAATGTTATTAAGAACACAATTTGTATTTTCTTCTAATGTCTTTGTTTGAAAGAATAAATCAACGCATTAGGTGAGCATAGACAAAGGAAAACTATAGAAACTATAGAAGATGAGAGTCATCCTTATATTTATCTGCATTAATTCACTTAGTTGCATAAAAGAAAGATGATGGTTAAATAAAAGTTTAGAAAAGTTAAAGATAATGAACAACGTCTTCTCTCCTTATCCATCAATTCGTGATATCCACGACTCTCGCGGACTAATTAAATATAAAAGGAATTGGTAGTAATGGAATCAGGAAACACTTGTAACAGGGCTGGAAGACGAGTCAGGACACCTTGAGACGGCGCGTTTTGTTAATTAAGTTGCGTCGTCGATCGGCTCTACTTTTGTTGTGTGTTTGTGAAACTTTGCTCCACCAAACCAAGGGAGATTTTATTATGTTTTAGGATGGGGCGTTTAATATCCACATTCCCCCCACACACAAAATATGGAATTCGAGGTAATCCGTGCTAGCCACCAATCGCTTCTAAGAAAAGCACAACCATCATATATTTGTTGGTCTAGGAGGGCTCGCACATATGCTGTTCTACTTGTAAATCGGTTGAATTTGAGGGGCAACCAAAATGCACCACCTCATCTCCAAAGTAAATGGAGGTGGGTAAATGTTGGATAACTATGTATTTGGTTAGGAAGAAATGAAAGAAATTTTTTAATTAAAAGAGAGATACGATTTAAACGAGTAGTTGTGTAAATGCAACTATAGCAAAATAAGACAAAATTATCATCTCATATGTAGACAATTAAGTAATGTATTGAAACAAAGAAAGGAAGCCCCCTTTCTGAATGATTTTTAGCGCATCAGAGGCGGAAACCCATTGCTAATTTGTCATATTATTTGGCCAAGATATTTTGCACTCTTTTTTCACAATTTGCCAGGGATTTTCATCATTCGTCGATGTCCGAAATATTAGAGCACTCATGATTGGTATGTATAGGGTTTCTTATGTTTCCTATTAATATCGGTATCTTTCAATTCTTTCCTTACCTAAAAATTACTTCATTGTCTTTGCTGTGTAGCAGGGAGCATTGTCTTGCATGAAAACAGGCTCATGGACTCTTGAATCATCACAAAGGGGTTTACACCCTGATGATGTAGCATCATTTAAATCGCAAACCTACTTTGCCTCCTAAAGGAACGAGGAGTCAGAAACCATAGGTTAAAATATTCCCCTAGACCATAAGACCTCCACCTTCAAATTTAACTTGTTTTTAAGTGTATGAGGAATTCAATATTTTACCTATAGGACACCTTATAAGCTGCTTTACTTTCAACCCAAATAAACCACATTTATTTACGTGGTTAAAAAAACTAGAGGTCCGTGATTCTTTTTTGTATCCTTTTCTGGGACAAAGTAGAAAAGAAAATTGCTCCCAGGCTCACTCATGACAATGTAATGATCCTCTTTTTTTTATGAAAACAATTTTCCACGTTCTTCTGCCTTCATCATAAAATTTGTCTTATCAATTCGTCCATCAAAGAGAACACAAGAAATTCCCACATCCCTCTCCTTAAGTTTTCCTCAAACTCATGTTCAATAACTGTGATTAGCTTTTCTTGTGCTCTTTTAACTTTATTCTTATCAAGAAAAATACTTGTATCTTCCTCAGTAATGAATCCAGCCTATATTATAGCTGCTGTTGCTATACCTGCAGTTGGTCTCAATCCGACACCATACCTTATACTAGCAAGAGCAATATTTAGAATTTTATCATAATTACTTTTCTTATTGGTGGAAGATTCCGGCTCTTAGACAGCTTCAAAAGTTATTTCATCACCCAAACTGTTGTTACCATCAGAATTTTCTGCCTCCAGATCTTCACCTTCTGCCAAAAAATCCTCGATTTCTTTTCTTACTGCTTTTCCTACTAAAACAGCGCTATCCTCCTTACTTTTTCTCTTTCTTTCTGCTATCTTTTCTTTTTCTTACATTTCTGAAGCTCTTAATTGTCTATTATGCTCTGGAATATCAAGGCCTCAAATTTGAAAGGTACCTTTACTTCCAACCCTCTCCTTTTTTTCCTTTAATAAAGGCCAGTTCCTTAGTAGGTATTTTTTTCTCTTTACTACAACAGCAGTTGATGTGGGCTTCAGTCTCATAGCCATTACTTCCCCACAACTAGAAATTTGACATTTGCTGGACAATATATCAAATAACTTATCGAGTCTTGCAATGGACCTCTCTTTTACTTCAATTTTTCCTTTACCAAGTGAAGCTTTTACTGCCTCCTTCCACACCTCCTTAAGCTTTGATATTATTGTGATATTTTGATTTACAACAAGTGGGTTGAAGAGAACATTAGCTTTGGTCCACTGATTAATCAAGCACTTATACATGTTTTATACCAGCTGGAACACTTCCTAATTTCTCCGGTTATCTTCACTTTGCTCCCTCAGGTAGAAGCCGTACCTCAAAATATCTTTTATTATTGGTAATTCACACACCATCAACTCTTGCCCAGTCTCAACAAAATAAGTAGATGAGAACTTGATTTGGACCTTGTCTTGATTTCGCCATTGTCACACTAATCGCAGGTATATCTGCAAATGAAAAGAGGATACTTCGATTAGGAAATAATCTCTACCAAATAATTATATGTTATTTTTAAATGATCAGCGGTTACTAGCATTCAAATAAAATGTAAATGCTCTATAAACAGTTACTAGTAACAATAGTTATCAGAACTGGCAACATTACTGGAATATTGCCTTCCACTGAGTAATGAGTACTGGCTACTTGCAATTTTTGAGTTATACCAAACTAAATTAAAGGTCATTTTTAACATGTTTCATACTTCTTATGTCTCTCTAATACATTTTGAAATTTTTTTAGACAAATATCTTTCAGAGTACATAAATATATTGATGATAGAAAACGGTAATTTTGATCTTTTATTGGTAACTAAAATAATAGTAAAATAAACTAAATGACACAGAACTAACAATATTTCAACTTCAAGTTGATGTAGGTTAGATGAATCAAAATTTAAATTTTCTGCCAAAAGTATGTTTTTTTTCAGCAATATTCATCATTTGAATACCCCTCATCACTAACTTCATTGACTTATTATATTCTGCAATAATTTTTAGTATTTGCACTTGTATATCCTTTTTTAGTTTCTGAGAATAACGTTTAGCTGTACTGATAGGATAAATCTCACTATAGTTGGTAACAAATGTTACTGCAGTGTAATCATTCTACTTCGTGAATAAAACTTCCCTGGTGGAGTCAAACCTGTAATCTATAAATCCTGTTATCTTTGCCTTTCTTTTGGAGGTATAACTAGACATTTTTTTTTTCATTTTTCACGAATTGTTGTGGTGGTTTTAAGCTCATTATCTCCTAACTTTTTTAGTAGGTCAATAATAGTAAAGAAATTAACGGAAAAAGCTCATATTTTTCTGTCTAACTCTGAGGAACTATGTATAGATATTATGTTATTTATAAACCTTACACGCTAAGGCCATTAGTGGCTTCATTCTACTTATCTAGAGAGGGAGAAAAAATTTACAGATACCCATTAGATTCACAAAGGCACCACAACTTATACCCAAATTTTATCGGCTTAACTTTCATGAACATCTTTGCGAAATGTATGCCATAATACCTGATTATCTTTCATCGATGGCCAGATGAGAATGAAATACTCTTAATTTTGAAAAAAAATTCTAAATGTTTCTAGATATGGTCTGATTTTATATATTATATTATTTTAATCCATTGTTGCATAATCATTCAAGTGAAGAAACATTTTTATTTCTTTGATTCTTTGTCTTGACATTTCATTGTAAATAAAATGTAAGCCTGTGTCTAGTTATTGCTCCCAATACATATTTTGCTGAGAAGGCATATGGTATCCACTTAGTAGAATAATTCCTAAAAATATTTTCAGTTCATCAATGGTCACAAGAAAGTTAAGATGATTTTTTTGTTTTGCATATATCATAGACTGCTCATTAATAAATCCAGATATCTCGTCAGTTAAAAAGTATTAAAAAATAGAAACAATGCTTTCTCCTTTTACTTCATCTAATTTATAATAGCTACGTTGATATAGAAATTTCATTGAGCCCTGAAAACATGGATCGCTTTTTTCCATTTAGTGTAAAGGTTCAATTCATCTAAGTTTTCGTCTCTGCTATGAACAATAAATTCAAACTTACCAGCAACGTCTTGAACAAAAGTGTTGTCGAGAAAAGGTTTTCATCTTCAGTTACCTCATCTATACCTAGGGAAATAATAGCAACTTCGAAATCTTCCTCTAATATTTCTTGATTTCTAAAATCATTTAATTCCCTAAGAACTTCTTCGGATGTTGTTAGTAATTTCCGCGCCATGGGTCGAAAAACTAAGTTCTGAAAAAAGATACTAATATTTCTAAAATTCTGTACAAAAGCAAACATTTGCACGCGTAAATACACATGCATATATATATATATATATATATATATATATATATATATATATATATATATATATATATATATATATATATATATATATATATATATATATATTTATATATATATATATATATATATATATATATATATATATTTATATTTATATACATATTGAGTGAGAATATTTAACATTGGGCATATATACGAGTATAAGGTGGCAAAAAAGTCTCATTTCATAAATAAATATTTTCATCAGTGTGTTGTATGTTAACATGTGCATGTATAAAAGCGTTGATGTGTGAGCTGATACATAGTATAAAGATTTTATGCACGTCACACTTTGTTAATATAAGTGAAATTTTATTGCTAAAAGTTTGGACTGAATAATGGTATCAAAAATCCTTGATATGTATATTGAAATAAAATCACATACATCCTACCAATGTCCCCAAAATGAGACGCAGCCTGTAAAACAAAATAGTACTTACATTTTGCCTGATTTCAATAATTATATTTCTTTAGTACATTCTTTTTTGAGGGGTAAACTTAGTCCAGCATCACAACCTCTATCCTCTGCCGGTAGTTTAGAACAAGCGTTACAAGCTCTATCAGGTCTTTTTCAAGAAATCCTGAAAAATTAGTGCTCCATAGTGGCGATTGTTGTCAACGAAATTAGGTAAATTTCATGGGGCACTTAATCTTATTGAAATTAGTAATCTGAGAAGAAAATACGCAAATCATATGGTACCCAGTAAAATATTTGGCAAAAGTATGGCGTTCTATATATGGGACATTGGTTGGTAATGGGTTAAGGTCCACCGAAGAGAAAGAGCAGTGGGTTGGAACTCTATATTCTGGACCTGAAGAAAGATGAGTGCACAAAAGCCACCAGGCAAGAAAACGAACTGGAAAAGGTTTGCAAATATAGTGAAAATGGATAACTGGACACAAATCCAAATTTATCAAAGAGCAGCAGTCATTGATATTTGGATATTGTACTTCTCCTGACTCTGATCATATCACTCGCAGAATTTCACTTTTTGTGCCTATATAATTCAACAGTAAATCTTCCTGGAGGATACATTAAAATTCTCTGCAATCTCTGCAATTTTCAGAATCCGAAAGTGTGTTGATAAATGTTAATATTTTTATTTGATTTTTTCCTTCCCGTGTTGGAATGTCTTTCTTTGTGAAACTTACTGTTTCCTCATTCATTTCAAATATATTAATATAATTTGTCAATGTTTTTTATCTATGTCTCTTGATTACCACTACATTCTGAATCTTTTTGCTTACAGTTCTGAATAACCATCATTTTCTTTTATACTCTATATATGTAAAGCTCTCTATTCGATATATGAATTGTTTTAACTCATTCTTTTTTCTTAGGTATTTTGGTGAAGCGCGTAAACAAAAACAAGACACAACACTCTACCCTGACCAAATTATCTTTATTAACGTGAAATACAAATTTAATAATACTTCATTTTACCAACAAAATAAACAAAGAGAGACCCGTAATACTAATAGCTACTTGACTAGAGGTTGAAAAAGCTTCCTGTAAGGGAAATAGCGAGTGTTGCATAGGAAGGATTGTATTGATTTATTCATAGTTGGAGAAACGGAAGATAAAGTAAAAATATTTAAGGTGAGTAAGAGAACAATAAGTTTTTTTTACAATGCGAGAATTGATGTAAAGAAATGCAACATAATTATTAGGTTAGTTTAAAGGATTCTATAATAAATTTGCATAGGAATTTATACATGAATCAACCACTCAGACTAATTTCAGGAATTACTCACGTTTGATAGACATAAGCCGTGGCCCAGTATTGAGGGCTGTAAATTTTACACTGCGAGAAGCGAATTAAGATGATAAAGATGCCCTGTTACCGAAATATAGTGGCTGTGGTTAAAAGTTACTATTTCTTTTGTTTACGCGATTACAGTATCCAAATATTTGAGCGAATTAAGTTATATGAACATTTTTATCTCTTCTGCAATAATATTTACAACAAATTTGGCTTGTAATGTGTTATAAATTGTTTAAATTATATATGTATATTTATACTATATAGACGGAAGACCGAGATAGAAATATATATATATATATATATATATATATATATATATATATATATATATATATATATATATATATATATATATATATATATATATATATATATATATATATATATATATATATATATATATATATATATATATATATATATATATATATATATATATATATATATATATATATATATATATATATATATATATATATATATATATATACAGTGGGTACAATAAATATCCAAACATGGTCAAAAGTTTAGTTACCATAGCTACACAACAGCAAGGTAATCGAAAATTGAACATCTTATATATTTTCTACGTTGAATACAAATTTGTAGTAGAATATAGTAGAATGTAGAATGTAGTAGAATGTAGTAGAATATATATATATATATATATACATATACACAGTATAGGTTGCGCTGCTGAAGAGTATATTATGTTTTCTAGCGATAATACAAAATCAAGGTGAAAGAAAATAAATATTGCCTTAACATAAAGACAACTCTTTAAGTTTTTTGGTTACAGAATATTTGGCTGTTCCGCTAGAACAATGACGAAATCAACACGTGAGTTGTGGCTGGAGAGAAATATTAATGTTCTCCCTTCAATACTCCGCCTAATGTCAAAATAAGTATTTCGGGTCTTTTATTTATTTGGTTGGTATAATAATATGATATAACTGAAGAATTTCAAAATTTTCTCTCTTAAATGTAATAAAAAGATTGTGAATTAATAACATAGTAAGATACACTAAACATTTATTTAGGAATAATATAAACTCATATTTAGAAGGCCAATATATTGATTTTCTTTCATTGTAATATATATATATATATATATATATATATATATATATATATATATATATATATATATATATATATATATAGAGAGAGAGAGAGAGAGAGAGAGAGAGAGAGAGAGAGAGAGACAGAGGATAGTGTGAGTGAATGAGTGAGAGCAAGCAAGAGACAATAAAAGACCCGGAGAAGAATGATGTTGTTTGATATATATATATATATATATATATATATATATATATATATATATATATATATATATATATATATATTTATAAGTGAGAATGGATGGGAAGAAAGAAAAGTCCAGACACTACACAGAGCTCTTTATTGACGTTTCGCCTCTTGCCTTCCTCAGAATGGAACTGACAAGAGAGATGGAAGATCGCCGCTCGACCATTCGTAGAGTTAGTCTTGGTCGCGGTCAATTGCTCTCCCCCTGGCGTTTCCCCCTCGTCTCGACCCTTTCGCCTCTTCATTAATGAGCCTTGCCGCAACTGTCGCCAGCTTGAAGAAACCGTCCCGGTGATTTGTCGACCTATTAGAGAGAATATATGCAGCTTCAATAATCCTACGCTCACGTTTTTATAAACCTTTTTGAACTATACTCACCCCATCCCATTTGGGTAAATGCCCACATTCATCTATATGCACCACTAACGAGTTTGAAGTTATATGTGCCCGGACGTCCCTCTTGTGCTCACTAATCCTAGTTTTAATGTCCCTACCAGTCTTTCCGTAATAACTCTTGTCGCACACTTCACACGGAATCTGATAGATTATGCCCCTATCCGTTTGGGCCCTACACTTTTTGTGCGAAACCAATTCCTTGATCTTCGTCCCAGCATGATCAGCAACTAGCAAACCTGTTTTCCTGAGGGCCACATTTATGCTCTGCGCAGCCTTGCAGTAAGGCGCTGAAAGTTACCTGACCCCATCCAATGTGCCTGTCAAGGTCTCATTATCCGCGGTCCCATTTGTCGTGCTACTCATTTTGCCTCTTGTCAGTTCCATTCTGAGGAAGCCAAGAGGCGAAACGTCAATAAAGAGCTCTGTGTAGTGTCCGGACTTTTCTTTCTCCCCATCCATTCTCACCTATACATACATCGAGTCTTTCATGCATATATATATATATATATATATATATATATATATATATATATATATATATATATATATATATATAATTTCACTGCGAAGGCAAGGGCGCAGAAGATGCTCAAGTACATTTATTTATTTCAAATTTGGAAACCACGTTTCGGGCAACGTTATGTCATTAAAGTTGTGAAAAAGAAAAGAATTTGAACTAAACGTTTGAATGGAATAAGAAAGTTGTGCTGTTTCTCCTATAAAAAATATTAAGAGTATACAGCTAAATAGATTAAAATATACACAAAAGGACATAAAAAAATAAATTGATAATTAAAAAAACCGAAAGAAATAACATTAGTACTAAATGAATCAAAAGGGTAATAACCATTGGACATAATAAGAGATGAAATTTAGATAGAAAAAAGTAAGAGAGTAAAGTGGTTAAGGAGTGAGTTTAAAGAATAGATGATGTGTAGAAGACAGAATAAAAGATCTCTGGTGAAAGGGTAGCTCTGTTTGTGTTAGCTTGTTTTTTTTTTTTTTATAAACTATAAGTTTTATAGTTTATTTAATCGAATTAACTATGTTAATTTGATTAAGGGTTTTCATCTTGATGATGATTTTTATTTCTGGCATTCTAACCTTTATTTGAGACGGGGTTTTTAAATCCCGCTTTGGGTCTTTGAAAAGATTTGTATTTTTCTAAAAATTTAGGTTGATTTTAATAATTATTAGTAATTGAGTGAATTTTGTTTTTTTGGTGGATTTTAGTTTTGATTAAAAAAACATGCGCATTACACTGGTTGGTTGAGTCTCGTCTATTGTCGATTACTTATTGTATATTGGGGAGTAACGTCACTGTCAGACTGTAATTTACTACTTTTAAAAGGTCTTATTTGTCTGTCGGCTTCGATGTCTAGGTGTGTACGAGAGAATTCAGTGGTTAGGCGTGCACCAATGGCTTGCCATATCCTCTTAGCTCTCTGGTGGAGCGCCACGTTGATCGGAGATAATCCAATCGAGTCATGGAGCTCCCTCTGTTTTTTGTGTTCTGTTTTTCGTGTGTTTTTAATGAGTAAAACCACCTTATTCTGGATGGTTTGTAGTTTCGCAATGTGGGTCCTGGCGCACGCATTCAACGGCACCACGGGGTACAAGAGTCTCGAGCGAATGTACGCATTGAATATCTTGAGTTTATTTGAGCAAGTTAGGTCAATGAACCTATAAAACTCCCTCAGATCTCTCTTGCTATTCGCGACTGCCTGCCCGATATGACACTTGTAGCCCCCTGTGGTGATTTTGAGCCCCAGAACCGTCCCTTCCTGGCAGTAGGGAATTCTCTCCCCTTCTACCCGTATATCATTGAAGGTCTTGCGAAACATGGGAATTATTTTAAATTTTGGGGCATTGGTCGATATCTTCCATTTCATCTCGAAAGAGTTGATGTTGGAAATCTCCCTAGCCGTATTTATCGCCATAAATTCCCTGTGAACATAGGCGGCTGTACAAATTTGCGATATATCGTCAGCGAACTGAACGTATATCGTACCTTCGGAAAGAGGTTCTGGTAGGTCGCGTGTGTATATGTTGTATAAAAGGGGACTGAGAGAGCCCCCTTGTAGGACCCCTGATTCGAGCTCGAATTCGGGGCCTTTGCATCCTCTGATGTGTATGTATGCTCTTCTCTCCATTATGTAATCGCAAAGTATCCTTTCAAGGATGGGGTCGAGGCCTATTTGAAGGATCTTTAATTGAAGACCTCTCTTCCAAACTTTATCCAAAGCTTTTTTGACATCTCGGAGCACCAGGTCAGCATGCCTTTTGTCTGCTTTGATCTTATTGAGCTTTTCTGTGATAACGGCTAAAGCCGTATCAGTCCCTCTTTTCCTTCTGAAACCGTGCTGTTGCTCGTTATGCAGGTTGGCTTCATCGAGAAAAAAGTTGACTCGGTTGGCTAACATCTTCTCAAAGACTTTGCCGGCAAATTCTACGAGAGATATCGGCCGAAAGCTGCCAGGGTAGTCCGGGGGCTTTCCCGATTTGGGAAGGAAGATCATCTTGGCCACTTTCAACTGATCGGGAAAGTAGCCCGTGTTCAAAGCGGCATTCATAATGTTAAGAAGCCCACTCAGAACATTAGGCGGGGCCTTAATGAAATTTCCCCTGGTCAGCCCCTTTGTACCCGGTGCTCTTTGACGAAAGGATTTTAGTGCAACGGAGAGCTCTTGGGCAGTTATTTTACTCCCATAGCCCTCCATCACTCTTTCCTGCGATACACAATGATGAGGGGAGGTTCTGTGTATTTGTGTGTTTAGTTGTTCGATTATGTTAGTCTCGAATTCGAGGTCGTAATTGTCATTTTCTTTTGGGGTGATTGTAAGGGTTGAGGACTAGAAAATCCTTAAAATTTTCTCAATCTCTTCGGGCTCGTCGATTTCTACACCGTCGTTTATAAGCGTTGTTCTTTTCTGAGGAGCTTTTTCTTTTAGCCGTTTGACAATTTGCCAGAAGGTTTGTGAGTCTCTTTCAATGTCGAGTCTCTCTATTAGTCTGTCCCATGTGAGTATCTGTTGGTCCGTAATTAGTGTCTGGAGTTCGTCTTTAATTTATCTTAGTTTTCTTTGGGCCTTGTGGTTTGGGCCTGTCAGCGCTACTAAATGGACAGGTCCTTATATTCCTGGGCCAGGGCTTTCATAGGAGGGGTCCAATAGGGAGCTGGAAGGGTTTTATATTTAATATGGGGAACATTATTCTCATCGGCTTTAATTAGGAGGTCAGTGATTTTATCCAGTTCTTTATCTATCTATTCTAAATTTGCATCGCGTAGAGGCTCAGGGATATAATTTAGAAGATAATTTCGGTAGCTTTCCCAGTTTGCCTGCTTATAGCTTTTGCGACCTGGGATTGAAATTTGGATGGGATTTGTACCTACTGTAATTTTAACAGCCTCTTGGTCACTCGGAATTATGTGCCCGGTTCAATGTAGGAGTTGTAGGAAAACTTAATACTGGATAGTACAATATCAGGTTTCGTTGCTGCATTTCCTGTAATGAATGTCGAGAATTCGGGTCCGATCCTTGTCACGTATTGTCTGTCTAGTAATACTTCGATGTTTCTACTACACATTGTTGTAGGAGGTATACCCTAATGCTGCACATCTTGCATTCAGATCTCCAGCAAAGATTACGTTTCTCTTATGGCTGAAGATCTGTAGAAGGTTGAGCAAGGGTACATAGCCGCGTCTTGGGGGTTGGTACCCCATGGCCAAGACTAGACCCCCCAGGGTAGTGCCTACCTCAATGGCAAGGTAAGATTCATCTAAGTTGGGTAGTCTTTTTGACGGCTATTGCGCAGCCGTAATAGCGTTGCTGGCTGTGATTTTTGCTAATGACGTCGTATTGAAATATTTTAATCTCTTTATGAGCGGTCATTCCGTGTTCTTTAATAAGTATTATGTCAGGGTCATTCTGTAGCAAGATGTTGTCATAGATGGAACCTTTTCCGCCCCATCCATCGACATTCATCTGTATTATCGTTAGTCCGTCAGTCATTTTTTGTAACGTTTGGGTCTTTTTATGTGTGGGATTAAAGTGGACGCTTATTCGCGGTCCACTTTAGCCCCATGTGGTGTACTGGGCAAGGTGCGCTTTCTACCGTTTCGTTTTTTCCTGAATTCAGTGTCCGTGATTGTATAGAAGCAGTGGGTGGTCAATTAACCATGTTTCTTGAGAGAGCCTCCTCAACTTGCCGTTTTGGAACCTCATCAGAGCATTTCCACTTGTATCTTCCGGTCCTAAGACCATCAGATACTTCGTGGGACTCGATTTCGGTTGGGAAGGGGGCCGATTCGGGGGCATATAATTTCAAATTAAAACCTCTCGAATGGTATTTTAATTGGGCTCTCTGCCTCAAGATGAGGAGGTTGACCTGGGACCACGTGTTTTTGAAATTTTCCTCGACCTCAGAGACCTGGTCTCTTTTGGTCGCACTGCTTCCTTTTTGGTGATTTGGTGTGAGTTTTAAGTGTAATTGTGTCAGTTTTTTGGGGTGTAAGTGGCACGGGTTTATCTGTTTGGGGAGTATGCTTATCTTTGTTTAGGCGTGGGTTGCGTGTGGTGGCTGTGTTTTGGGGGGTGGGAACATTTTGGCACGGTTCTGGGCACTGAGGGGCTACGCTTATGCGCATAACCTCCTCTGATGGATGGTTGTCGGGGAACCACATCTCTTGTAAGCCATTTTTTACGAGCATACGGTTGACCTCGGTTGCGAAAGTTCCTGTGCGAGTTATGTTGGCTATGTGTGAATAATAAATGCAGCACATAATTTTTGTGGAGTGTTCGTTTTCAATGTGGAGATAAGTTTTCTGGTTGTTCGTCTCGGCAATAGCGGCTTTGGCAACTTTGGCGTAGGTCGAATTCACCTTCTTCTCCTCCATTTCGCGTCGTAGCTGTGTTTCTTTTAGGATTTCCAATTTTCTGATTGGGCATGCCATGGACATAGTCCGGTGGAGGACTAAAAAAAATGGTTGCGACCTGCACAGATAGATCAAAGAGTCAGGTCTTTTTTTCTCAGGGCAGCTTAAGGTGGTGTGTTTGCCGTACTTATAGCCCCGGAAGCACATTTGTAAGTCGACAAATTCCTCCTTCTCAATCTGTTCTGGGCAGACTCTAACACTAAACAACAGAAAACCTAGATCCTTAGCCTTTTGTGCCATTGCCGTATCTTTGAAGACAAACTTGAAGACATGCGTGTAGGTTTTAAATTTTATAACCTCAGCAACTTTCGCCCAAGGTGGTTCCTCTCCAGTTCGTTTTTAATGTCACCTGCCGAGTGGCTCCCAACCCAAGAGTCGAGGCGCCTGCAGACGACACTGCGGTGTGTTTTTATTTGGGATGGTGTGTGGGGTTTCAAGTTTATCGTCTTGAGGCATTCAACTGCCTTGCTTGAAGTTAAGGCTTCACAGTCAGCCTCCCTCGCACAAATGGCAGAGTAACCATTTTGAATGTCTATTAGTCTTACCAATGCAATCTTTATGTTACCGTAAATTTGTTCGAAGACCTTTCCTCTATCAGGCTTCGGGCCCTCCGAGAGGACCTGAAGAGTAATTTGAAGGGTTTCTTTAATTTTTTGCACATCCCAACGCTCACTGGATGGTTACACATGGGAAAAAAATAGGAAAAACACTTGTAGGAGCGAAGATCCGTCCCCGCACCGTCGTAGAACAAAGAAGGCCAGTGGTCCACTTATGAATGAATGAACAAACGATCGTGCTACTATCAACAACACGAAATCACTCTCTTCACTTTATCTCGCTAAAAATTCACTTTTGTAAATTCCGAATAATGCTGTCAAAGTGGGAGTCGACTTGTTGCGGGAGATAAAACAGTCAAAAGAGTTATAACCAATTTTATGAAAGAACTAAAAAGGCAAAAAAGCAATCAAAAATATAAATTAATAAATCAATTCAAATAAACTAAGAAAACAGTGAGTAAAAAGACAAAAAAAGTTTAAAAACTGAATGTATAAATTAAAATAAATACTAATCTGAATCAAAGGGGTAACAATTTAAATGGTTTAGGATGGTGGAAGTCAATTAAAGGTATAAAGTAAAAGAAAAATTCAAGTGTTTAAAAATATTAACTAAACAATTAAGAATGAAGTGGTTACCAAACGGCGTTGGAGATAGAGCCCAGCATGAGAAATTGAGTAATGAGGAAGCTAAAGGAAACCTTGGATTTATATGTTAGGTGGTTGTTTGGTGTCGGGGAATAGGTTGGTAAAATTGGTTATTACTCTTTTGATTCATTTAGTACTTATGTTATTACTTTCGGGTTTTTTTTTAATTATCAATTTATTTGTTCATGTCTTTTTGTGTATCTTTTAATCAATTTAGTTGTATCCTCTTAATATTTTTTATAGGAAAAATAGCACAACTTTCTTATTCCAATTAAACCTTTAGTTCAAATTCTTTTCTTTTTCACAACTTGAATGTAATTATAGTTAATTTTTTTTTCCAATTTTATCTTAGAACTTGAAGATGGGCATGTAGCCTGAAACGTTGTTTACAAAATGTTACTACTGCCTGTGATGGTTCTCCCAAAGATCTTTGTGCGTTACTGTTACAAATACTAATCATGGTGTAACTACTACTCCTAGTGCTATTGATACTTCAATTCCTATCCCGATACAGGAGTTAGCTTCTTTAACGTTTAGGATACATTTCAAGACCAACCTTTACTTTATCAAACGGACGGAATCCATTTAAGCGATGTGGGGAACAGTCGGCTGGGTAGGATTTTAGACCAGTCAGTACGTAGCATGTTAAGTAGGAGAGTTGCGGGGCCACGTGATGCCCATGCGCCGGACTGGTCCTCGCTTGAAGGGGCAATGAGTATTGGGGAGCAGAGAAACGGAACCGATTCGCGTGTGATAGAGGAGCCCACTTAAAGCGCAAATTGAAATTTATATATGCAAATGTTCGTAGCTTAAAAAATAAACTTGCCGAAATAAAAGCCGTAATTCTAGAGGGAGACTACGATCTCGTATTCTTGGATAGATACACATTCTGAAATCAGTGTTTGCGAATTTTATATAGCAGGTTATAAAATTCATTATAAAAATAGACAAACTGGTAGAGGATGGGGCCTATTAGTGTATATAAAAGATGACTTAAACGCTATAACGATCGACTCGTCTACGGCAGATATGAGAAGTGAGGCCCCTATTAATCCAATTTTGTTGTAATGCAAAAAATAAAATTAATTTAGCCGTCATATATCGTCCACCATCTCAAATGGAAAGAGAAGATGTTGCACTCTTTGATATGCTTTCATCTTGAGGTAGAAAAGGAACCACATTAGTCTGCGGCAATTTTAACCATCCAAACGTTAATTATAGTAACCTAACGTTAGATAAAGCTAGGGAGACACTACTAAACTTTATTCTGGAGAACTTTCTCGTACAAAAAGTGGAGGAACCAACGCGTGATAATAATATCCTCGATTTAATCATGGCGACTGATGAGTCATTGGTAGAAAATGTTTGTGTAGGAGAGCATTTAGCCTCGAGTGACCATAATGCGATTAGATTCGAAGTAAACACGTGCGTAGGAGTAAAATTGAGCACTCAGCTAATCCCACGTTTTGGTAGCTGTAATTTTGATACTTTTCGCGAAAGGATCAAGGATGTAGACTGGGGAATGTCATTCGAGAATAGGTCAGTAGGAGAAATGTACACTGAGCTTCGGCGTACACTCCTTAGTGTAAATTTCGACTTAGTAAAGTATGTGCGCTGTAAGAGCGGTAAGTATATGAGAGCGCCGTGGGTTAGCCCACTAATATTAAGCCTAATTAAGGATCGAAATAGAAAATTTCAAATACATAAGAACAATGAGTCATTTATAAGTCGGCAAAATTACATAGATTCCGGAAGAGAAGTTAAACGGGCGGTTAGAGATGCGAAGCGGAAATATGAAATAAAACTCGCGAAGGATTCGAAGAAGAAACCGAAACGGTTTGATGGCTATGTAAACAGTAGGAAACCCTTAAAAGGTTCAATAGGGCCGATTAAAGACAAAGATGGTCGTTTGACGGAATTTCTGGCTGAAATGTATAAAATTTTAAATGAACATTTCACAAGCGTCTTTACTGTTGAAGATTCGTCCGAATTAGGATCGTTAGTTGAAGAAGTTCATTTTAGTGATATTTGCATATCCGATATAACAGTTAATGAAGAGGAAATTCTTAAATATATTAACCTGATGAAAAAGTCGAAATCACCCGGGCCCGATGGCGTTTACCCCACTCATTTGAAGGAACTTAAGGATGAGCTTGCGAAGCCGTCGCGTGAAATTTTCAATTGCTCATTAAACATGGCGTAGTCCCTTTAGACTTCAATCGTGCAAACGTTACACCAATATTTAAGAATGGGAATAGATATGAAGCAACGAATTTTCGTCCTATTAGTCTAACTTCAGTTGTTGGAAAGCTTTTAGAATCGGTAATTAGAGATAAAATAGTGAGCCACTTCGAGCTAAATAATCTTATTAAAGATTCCCAACATGGGATTAGGCGGGCGGGATCGTGCTTGACAAATTTGCTGTAATTCTTTCATAAAATGATTTGCGTTTACGACGAAAGCAAAGCTGTAGATGTAATCTATCTAGACTTTAAAAAGGCGTTTGACACCGTTACTCAAAAGATATTATTGATGAAAGTTAAAGCAATCGGTGTGAAGGGTAAGATATTAAATTGGATTAGAAGTTGGCTGAAGGATCGTTCGCAGCGAGTAGTTATAAATGGTGAATGTTCTGATTGGGTCAACGTCAGTAGTGGAGTGCCACAAGGCTAGGTTCTTGGCCATTATTGTTTCTAATATATATAAACGATTTGGATAATTGCGTATTTAGTACGATTTCTAAATTTGCTGACGACATGAAGCTGGGCACCTATGCCTATGTAAGATCGGATGTAGAAAAATTACAAAAGGACATAAACTTGATTGTTAGATGGGCGGATAAGTGGCAAATGCAGTTTAATTTAAGTAAAGGCAAGGTGATGCATTTGGGTTGCCATAATTTGAGGGTAGAGTATACCATGAAAGGACAGGTCCTCGACGTGGTTAAATTTCAAAAAGACCTCAGAGTTTTAGTCTCGAATCACTTCAAAGTCACGAAACAATGCGCGGATGCATGAAAATAGCAAATCGTGTGCTGGGTTATATCGGGCGTAATTTTACGTTCAAATCCAAAGATGTAATTTTACCGATATATAAATCACTTGTGCGTCCACTGCTCGAATACGCGGTTCAATTTTGGGCTTCTTACTCAAACAAAGATATCGTGCAATTAGAAAGAGTACAGCGTAGGGCTACCAAATTAATTCCCGAGCTAAAAAACAGGCCGTATGAGGAAAGACTCAGCGCATTAGATTTGCTATCTCTCGAAGGCAGAAGATTACGTGGCCAGCTAATAGAAGTATTTAAAATATTGAAAGGATTTTCAAACGTTGATTATAGGAATTTGTTCGAGTAGAATCATAGGGGAAACACTAGCCAACACGGATTAAAATTAGTGAACAAAGCGATTTAACACTAGTATAGCCCCAAACTATTTTACGTTTAAAATTACTCAAATTTGGAATAGGCTACCCACCCACATAGTAGATAGTACGTCGTTAAATATGTTTAAAAACCGTCTCGACGCGCACTCAAATAGTATAAATATAACGTAGTCTGAGCACAGTAAATAAAAACGTCTTGCAAAAGGAGTTTGGAGCGGAGGAACGAGTAAAAAGGATGACTAAAAATGATGCCAGAGATTTCTCTTGCATGTGTAGTTTAGATATCCATTTTTTTTCCGCCTATCCTATGAAATAGTCTTACTATCCCAAAATTAGATTTTCACCACTAGCAGTCGAGGGCTGCGGAAGTTGAGAAGAAAAGCTTTCTATCACCCCCCCACCCCTAGATGAAGTAGTTAATATGCATGACAATGTACACATGTAGATAAGTGTGTATAGTAGATTATATATTAAAAAAAATAAAAATAATAAAAAATAATATAATAAAAAAATATATATATAGAATGTTAGAGATACACTCGTAGATAAGTGTGTATCGTAGTTATGGATTTAGTGTAGCGGACTAGCCTCGAGTGGACATTAGGGTCTTTGCTGGTCCTATATTCTGTAGTTCTGTATAATGATACTACTAATCTTGCGACTACTGGTACTGTTAATAATACAAGTGCTATTACTGCATCTGCTTCGACAACTAATGCTTAAAGTTGCTGCTATTACTAATGTTTTTATAAATACTAGTACTGATGTTAATAATATAGCTTTTTATCCAACCCATGCAAGTGAATTATCACATAGACCAATCTAACACCCCTCAAAAGAACTAGGTTATTTTTACTTTTTTGTAAATTTTTTACTACTTCCTGAAACATAATTTTTGTGCTTTGTTCACATCCATTTTTTGGAGGGGAATTTTATTATAATTCGGTCAAAATCTGAGTAAACCTTAATTTTGCAGCATTTCGCCTAACAACCGCTAAATTTGAAAAATAGATTTGAACAAAATACCAAATATAGCTCAAGAAAAGCTAGTCTGAGTTACATGCCCTAAACTTTAATTTTCAAAATACTAGTTTGTGAAGGTATACAAAACCTTTGTACTTATGTTACAACAGGTAGTTTCACCCCTTGATACCACTTCATTTACGTAGACAGTTCTAACTCCATCCCCACCCGAATAGTTTTAATTGACTCGTAGTAGTATCAAATCTAAAGCATCAACAAGCAACAATTTTGCCAACTGTCACACTACTTAAAACAAAAATAAATACCAGTTTTGTGTAATTAATATCGATAACAATTTATAATGCACGAATTGGATGAAAATCTAATTCACAAACAATACAAGTCCCAATACAAAGCTCTCCGAATCTAAAACAAAGGCAAATCGGAAAATAAATAACAACCTAAGTTCTGTCTTAATTCTTTAGACAATGTGAGGTCACAGAACCATTTAGTTTAAAATATACTTCTCTATTATGACGTCATATATTGAATTCAAACTGTTATTGTATTAATCGAAACATTAACCACTCAATAATTTCTATATCGATAGATTTGCACAAATGTTCTTGACACAAACAGAAATTCATTTTTAACTGATAAGTGTTTTCTAAATATGAACTAGAAACTGTATGAATCGGATATTTTGAACCTTCACTTTTCCCTTTGCAGTACACGTGATCATTCCCCCTCACTCAGTCCCGTGGGTGAAGGTTGTTTCCCAGGAGTGTCTGATGCAGTGGCAAGATCGCTCTTCATGGCAGAGTAAGAGAGAGAAAGAATAGGCATGATGAATAATAAAATGTAACTCTCATAAATATCGAAGAATTGGTGACGTTGGGGTAATGAACCACCATTATAACAATTCCTATACAAAAATGGGAATTAGGAAGAACGAACGCTAGAGTGAAAGCAACAGAAAGAAAATTACTGGCAAGGCCAGGGCCACTAAGGCATCATTTTCTTTTGAGGGGAGGGGCATAAAGAGTCGTGGTATAGTGGTTTTCTACCAGCGATCGAGGATAGGAAACCATTTGTGGCTTAAGGGGGACTCACCTGATCAATCGAACGGGAGTGTGTAAGTTACTGTTTAAGAGGGTTCCGCGTATGGAGAAGTTAGGTGTTGCATGTTCAAAGTGAAACAATGTAAAATAAAAACAATGCATTACGTCATCGTAAAGGCGGGAGTTACCTACAGCAAGAAAAAGTCCTGAATCCGTTCTCTCATAATGGGTAGGGGGATCGAACCTGAAAAGTCAGCCTGGAAGTACAGCACATTAACGACTAATTCATGACTTGCATGCAGAAATCCGAACCCAGAATGATAACACGTTCTAAACCCCTTAATGGGGTAACATTATTAGGTGGCCATTAACGGGATTCGTTAAATGGGGTTCATGCACGAAATTTCACTTTCTTGTAGCGGTTTGAATCTTGATAGAGATGACGTTCTAAACTTTGCGTGACAAGAAACGTGATGTCTTTAATAGGCTTGCCAATAATGAGGTGCTAGAGTAGAATTCTAAATTTTGTCAAAATTTGCGTGGCAGTGAATGGGGCGCCCTCAAAAAGTGCCATTAATGGGTAAGGCTTAATGATGTGCCATTCAATCCCTTGTAGTGGTCCGATCCCAGAATGAGAAAAACGTTCAAAGATTTCCGTAATAATGAATAGGTTGCCATTAATTGGGTTCCTTTTAAGGACTGATTTTATTGGGCTGATCTTAATTATGTGGTCTTAATGGGTTTGGGACAAACTATTAATCACTGTTTGCTCCACTAACCCACTTTGAGCACACCTTTTCTACTTTACGTGAGATTGAATCGGTACCCTTAACCCTGCTAAGTTACCTGAACTTTTCTTCACGATTCAGGTACGTGGTTGCACATGTGTTAGCACCAATTTGGAGCTTCATATCATAGAACCTATTAATCAGAATATTAGCATTTGTCGAAAGAATACTCATCCATCTATTTCCTATAATTTTAAAAGGCAATAAATGAAACTAAATTTAAACTTACTTGTTTTATTTACAATAATATAAAATAACATGAAAAATACATATTTATTGTTATTCACAAAATCTGGATTCTAAACACAAGATCGATGGCTATGAAAGATTGTGAAGAAGAAAAGGGATCCTGAGCTACAATTTAAATACTGGTTGAGTGCCGTAGGCCCAGTACTAACGAATCTGGAACGAAATGAATAAAAGGGGAAATTTTGTTTGTCTTAAAAGAGCTGACGTAAATTCAAAATTGCTTAACGAGTACTGAATATTTATAAATCTAAATGAAATTGGGTCTTAATTTTCTACAATCATCTAAAATTATCAAGAACCCCCTCAAAATAATTTTGAATTATTGTAGTTATTTACAAATCCCTTTAACTGAGTACATCCGTATGAATACAATTTGGGTTGGAAAAATCATTAATAAAAGGCTATAAATCATCTAATAGGCAAGAAATATTATTGAATCTCGGCAGAATTATACCTGCTACGATAATAAATACGGAAATAATACGTTTCAGACACTAACCAGGCTGTGAAGCATGTCAGGCACAAGCATACGAGATGGGCCGGGCAGGTGGGTTTGTGGCAGCCGACGCACAACACCTGGGTCCTGGCTGTTGACAACCTGGGTCGAATGTGGCATCGCTGGCGCTTTTCTGCTTTTATGGGAGGTTTGTCTGGTGGTTGAGGCCCTTCAATATCCACAAAGACTGTCTCAATAAGGGACGACAGCTTCAGTGGCAGTAAACTCCGTTGGTGGTGAAGGCTCTTTTAGTCCCATGGCCGACAGAGCTCAATGGCAAGTTCAAGGCTGAACCTCCTCCGGATCACAAAACGTTTTGTGGCTTATGTTGATACACAATTATTCAGCACTAAATTCACACTTACATAGAACTTGCAGGGAGGCCATCTTCTTGTGCTTCGGCTGACAGACAGAGCAGGCACAACTGGTCAAAGGTGTCAACACCACCTTTAGTTGAATTGTAAAACATCTGCACCTGGATCTTCTTGTATACGACGATTCTGGGATTGTGGTGCACAATAGAAAGTATTTGGATCCTTTTGGTGGCATTGACTCGCTGGAGCAGCAATGATATTTTTCCACATTGTTGAATGCTGTAATAGCTTCTCCAATTCTCAAATTGAAATCCAACATCTCTTGGTGTAAGTATGGCTTGGGACGAATGGTGCCAAGCAAATGCATACTAGTCTGTTGTAATATTTTTGGGGAGCAGCAAGGACGTGAATCAGTTGTTTGTTGTCACTCTAGGTCCTTGGTGTCAGTAAGGTCTGGTCAGCTCATTGACGAAGTACTCCCCTTCCCATTATTAGGTTGTCCTCAATTGGGTACCTTTTATAGTTTGCCCTCACTGGGATGCCAATAATGGGGTTCATCAACAAAAATTCAATCTTACTTATTTATTTTTACCCATATCAAGAACAAGTTCTAAATTTTGCCTGATCGTGAATGAGAATCCTTTAATGTCGTACCATAATGTGCTATTGGTTCTGACCAAGATTATGACACGTTGTGAATTTCACATCACAGTGATTGGAAATTCCTTAAAGTGGTTCCATTAATGGTTTACCTTTAAAGTTTTACTTGGTTGTTAAATTAAACCAAGGAAACATCTACGACGGACTTTGACACAAAGAGTCTCGTAAAGTGATTAAATAAGAGCAGCGAAAACGTGTGAAAGATATGTAGCTCAAGACAGACTCACCCTTTTCAATGACCACGTTGTGGGGACGTTACCCTTTCAATCATGGAGATAACTCAAGTAATGCGATCAGGACCTCGACGTCCCGAAATTCTCTAGATAGGCCAAACCTCGCAAACCAAACAGGAAAACTAAACCTTAAAGTTTGGCCAATCACCCAAAATAGAAAAGCTAAATTGGCTTGCGTGACCAATGGTGTTTGAAAACCAATATATAACATTTCATTATCATTTTATACTTTTTAACCTTTTAGATTTTTGTTTCCCATCAGCTTTTGAATGAGTTTTAATAACGGTTCATTTCCTCTCCCTAGACCGATATAGATAAAGCTTACCATGATATCACGTAATGTTATAACATGGAATATCTTCTTCGAACTGATTACTTTTGAATAATTGATTACTAACACACTCAACTAACAGATTGTATCAGTTCAAAACTTTGGTTTTAAACTCCAAATCCAGATTTTAGCTTTCGATTGTGCAGTGTTGTGATTTTTTGCTTTGCTTAATCTTTCGGCGTTTTGTTGAAATAATCGCTGCTTAAAAGTTCAGTTTCTTATCGAAACTCTTTTAGTTACTATAATATTCATAAAGTCATTAAAGTCAGAATAGCAGCAATCTTTACTCGTTATCTCGAGAATAGACGCAATACAAACTATTCCGTTCAGATATGCGTCACGCAAGGTGATCGACGTGAGAAAATATAGAAACAATATGGTCACACAAATTTCTGTTGTGAGACCATCTCCTTCAGGAATGTAAAGGCAGGAAATAAAATAAATAACTGTTTGTGCAGCTAACTTGCACTCTCTGGTTGATATGATTCGTTTGACTGCTCTGCTTAAAATGAGGCTGACATGATTTTGACTGGAACTGAATTATATGTAGATCAACAACCAACTTTGCAACCCGAGAGCATAAATACTTAGTGGCATAGGTGCATTATGCAATTAACTCCTCTCAAAATATTTCAGAATATTATATAAAATGTTGAAAGAATGGGAAACTCTTCTCTCTGCCTCACTAATTAATATAATATATTTCACCCCTAAAAAATACAAAAATGAAACGAAATGACAATAGGAATGTCTAGAATTTTATAAGACAATTTCTTTCTTTGATAATATTAAAAATAACTAATTTGCCTGTCAGGTGAATTTATAAAATTGAAGAAATTAGCTCTCTTTGATTTGAATATTCCTGGCACTACGAATACCTGGACAGTATTTATGTGCCACATCCCGTGATGCACTCTCATTTTTTGCTGCTCTGAATGATATTTACTGTCCTGGTGGGCTTGGCTTAACTGACGCTTCTCATTGTTAACAATCTTCTTGTTCGATCAACTCTTTTAACATGTTGAAACCTTTTTGTTGCTTCGAATCTGAAGCTCTCTTTAAAAAATAGGAGTTTTTACTGTCTTCTCGGTCACGCCTCTGACAACTTCTTTGCATATTTACTGAACTTATAAACCTAGCGTTTCTAACTCCTCAAAATCTTACTCTCTCTATATTCTCCATATCTCCGGTTTGGGGATAATATAAAACTTTATTTCTTTCCCTATCTCACATAGATGGAAACTCACTTGATTATTTCGCTTCCTCTTTCCCAACTCATAGACACTGGCGATTTAAAACAATTTCCCATTAATTCCTCTCTCTACATATTACAGTTTGAGCCAACCATTAAGTTCCTCTTGCCTATAAATCTGATCATCTTTGACTAACCCTAATTTCGCACGAGCTTAGAAACATGGATCTAGCTTCTCGAGAATCTTCTGTTGTTGGCCTCAACCAGTCGTGAGCATTAAATCACTAAGTCCATTAGCTTTGTTGCCCCAAATTCTTTCTTATCTATTTGAAGTCATTTTCCCTATTCTTGCCCCTTTTTGGTACTGGAGCCTGACGCTTGGTTCTTTTAAATTATGTTGCAACAAAGTAGTAGAGGTGAGCTTGGTGGAATAGTCACATGGTTGTTTGTGCGAGGAGTATCGCGACGATTAAAGGCTCATTTGCCTATAGCATTGCTGTCTACTCTTATACAACAAATCTGAGCTGTACCAATGAAGGCCCAAACGCCGACTACACTTATTGCTAAAGTAATCAACTCCCAATTCCTTCTGGCTAGTCTCCTCTCCCTGCGCAATCTCCTGACTCTTCACGGCCACCGCGCTATCACATTTGACGCGTTCTCCCCATAACTTTCGGAGAAAATATAATAGCCTCTATCAGGTTTAGGATTCTATCTGCCCCTGTTCCTTGACATTTGGAAATTCAACCTAAGCCTTATAAAGATAGCACACAAAACTTGTTATATTACGCATTTGATTAACTAGTCTTTAGGTACCTAGGATGTAACAGAATAAATTAGTACCATTTATGCATTTATGTCTATTTAAAGAAGCTAATATTAAATCGTATATAAAAATAATAGTGTTTATTGTAGAAAAATCCTGAATTTCACAAAAGAAGGAAATATAGAGCATAGAAGCAAAAACCGATTTTAGATTTAAAATTACTTTGAGGAACTAACTGATTAGAATCAATAGAACAATCCCATGGAAGAGTAAATGATCCAAAAATTGTATGCTAGCATAATCAATTAATTTTCACTGCTTAAGTTTAATACCGATATTCATATTAATTTCAAGATTTTTACGAATCTAATTATTGCAAATCAATCAAATATATTTGAGCGAAAACCAGCCAGGGCTTCTTTCTCATGAAGTCTGTATAGTGAGTGGAGATGGGTACAGGATTTAGTGAAAATAGAGGAAGAGAAATATGTGAAAGATATACAACGATTCCAAACAAATTTGGGACAAATTTTAAAAAAATAATTGAATATATTTTCCTGCGTTTAAAGTGAAGATTAATGTTAAAATAATTGATATTTTGATATAATAACTGAAGAAAAGGAAAAATTGTGATACTAATTAACGAGTATATTATAATTCACTTTGGAAAAGACAAAATAGGGTTGAAATAGTACTTAGATATTGATGAAGAATTTACATTAATTTTATGCTGATTTTATTCGTTGTAGATGTTTTAAATTCAAGAATTCAGCCAGTTAGATTCGGTGGAGTGAGCAAAGCGCCCTTGATTACAAGGAACGCAGCCCTGCGAGGGTGAATGGAGTGGACAGCATTATGGGGTGGAGCTTTCCTTTAATGGGTCTGGTGCTTTTTATATAATTGGTGGAACTATGGAGTGAATTAAGTACTGCCAAATATTGTTAAATATTATATGGCCTACTGTAGAGAATTTAGGGATGCAGGGGTATCAAGGGAGAGTGTCCAGCAAAATGATATTAATGTACTATCTTGACTTAGTCAATCCAATGACTTGAGTTTGATTGAAGGAATATTGAAATAACTTCCAATCTTCGCCTAATTGAAAGAGATATAAGTGTGGGGGAGTGGAAAATTATCCCAACAGGACTTGGCCAAGTCCTTCAACAAATATCTGACACCAGTTATACCACACAATACTGGTGCCATGAAATATTCGGTAGGCAATTATTTTGTTCCACCCTTATATTGTGTTATTACTTTATGTCATATTCATTCGAAGAATGAATAGGATTTGTTTAAGGTAGACTAAACAAATTTTAGTTGGAATTAAGTAGAATATCTGTGTAAACGTTGATCATTCTATTGACAATGGGGCCAGAAGGTAACACTCAATATTCTTTCAAAATATTGTTTCTAAATAATGAAATAGTCTTTCAAAAAAAGAACAAACCACATACGGCTAGAACGCAAAAAGACGATTAGGTTTCAGACTAGATTCAGATTAGTAGGAGCATTAGGAATAGGATGGTGAGGCACAGCTTTAAGTGTTAACCCTAAACAATTTACACAAAGTAGGCAATAAAGGCAGCAAATAAAGAGGAATAATAAGATAATGATAAAATTTATCAATCACAAATACTTCGAGGAAAGAGAAAGAGAGAGAGAGAGAGAACAAAATGTATAAAGGCGTAAAGTCAAACCTTGAAAAAAGAACGCTAAAACTCCAATGATTATAACTCATTGGCCTTCGAAGAAATTTTTAGGGATCAAGACGATGAATCCTCAAAATATTCCAGATAATGGACGGCATAAAAGTTATGCAAACCATACACTAGTGTGTGAATAACAGCTCTCAATGGGACCTTATTGAAATAAAAGCATTCACATAAAAGATGAGAAAAGGGTAAATTTCTGAACATTTGCGGGATCGGCGAACGCAATGATAAAAATGGGAGAAAGAGATTTAGGAAAAAATAGTGGTTATATAGTTATAGTTTGATTGGTAAAATGAATTTCAGACAGTTAAGAATCCTAGAAGCTCTGGCACGATTCCTCTATTATATACCATTATAGTCACTAACTAAATTTGTATTCATTCTTCGTTTACCTAATAAATGATTGGTTCAATTGCTGCAAATAATTTCCCATTACAAAAATGAACCAAGTTTTATTTTCTTTTGCACGAAATTCCTTTTTATGTGTCAGACCTTGAATAATTGATCTAACTAAAAGTTTAAGAAATGTAATTCTATAACAAATTCACACCCAATTTTCACCTCTCTCTTCCCCTGTTTTACTTTCCTAATGCTTCAATAACCGTTTTTCTGCCAATAAAACAGAACTTTATCATCGTTTCTTGATGGGAGATTTTTCTCTCGACCGCGCCACGTAGCTCGAATTCGTCTTCATTTTGAAGTTTGTAATCAGTTTTCGACTTATTTTCAGATTAGAGTCTGCAAAGTGATTTACTTTAGGGATTCACTTTATCTTCTTTATTCTGTAATGGATATACAACAATGCCTATGTGTCGTTAGTAGAATAGATACCAATGCGTACGAATATGTCTATGTATAAATGTATATACATATATGGAAACTCACCAAGTTACGTGTGAGTGGAGTAAAAAATGCAAAAGATTTCACAGAAAAGATGAAAACCGTAACCTGAGTAATTTTAAAGGCTATTGTGGACCTCGGTTCATACGGCCCAAAGAAAATACACACATAAAATTTCTAGAAGACCAGGGATCTAAAGGCCTACCAGAAATTAACCAGAATTAATCAGGACGGTGCTAAATCATGAGGTATCCGCAATGGGTTAAATAAATACACACGCGAAAAGTATTTACAGTATTATTTACAGCAAAATTAAAATGAAATAGATTACCTATTAACAAATTATACGGTGGTCATCAAACAATGAGAAAAGTCACGAATGCTTATCACCATCGAACGACCACAAGTCGTTTTAACCAAAAGGATATTCGCGCATACAAAAAGGGGTTATATGGATAAATTGTTTAAAGCTAAAACGACACGCGCCATTGAAGATGAAAAGGGCTTCGCTACTCTAGTGACAAGTGTTCCCGAAATAACCTCCCTGTCTTTCGTCCCTTAACCGAAGGCCCAAAGTTACATGAATAACACTTATAACACTTAATTAATTTAAAGGGGAAGTAAGAAGAAAGAGATACTCCAAAATACCTGATACCAGAGCAGTGGAGCAACAAACCACGTCGGGAATCCAGGCGAAACAGGCTCGGCGACGATGAGTGAAATCGACCCAAGTCGACAGGAGTGAATGCGATGGCGGTCGTCGGCGAGGAGAAACCCACAGACGGCGATATCGTGGCGAAAGGCGTCGGAACCACGGGGCACGATGATTAGAAGGCTCAATGATTCAAAAGAAGGAATTGGAGATAACAGAATTCCCCAAAGAGGAGATGGTGAGGTGACTAGGGAACTTTGTCGTGCCTAGTGTGAACGGCTTCCCAAGGAGAACACTTGCAAACGTAACTGGAAGAGCACAATTCGATGCAGCCGACAGAGGGGGCGCGACAATGCTGGCAGGAATCAATGTCAGAAAATCCTCGCTGCACGCATAAATCCAGGACGGGTCTCCAAAAATTAATAACGTCAAGGTAAGTGACGGACAACGATTCAGCGGAGTAATCAGGTAGAATTCTCGCAACAGAATAACTTAAAAGGGTTCACGGCACCATTTATATCCTTTAGTCCGAAAAGGGAAAAGAGAAGTGGGGCACAAAAGGGGGTGGGGGAATGAGTCGCTTCCCCTACACAGAATAGACTGCTTGGTTACAGAAGTTTAGACCAAAAATGGTAGCCTCGAAGCAGGTCGACCTGCGATAGAACACCATAAACTATGATGAGAAAGGGAAAGCATGGGAACCCGAGGGCCTACCCTTTACAGTAACCCAACAGCTCTGTTCAGTTCACTTCTAAGATATATAAAGAATTATTTCGTAAGAATCATATTTATGAGGAAAATAAGCGACGTTCCGCTAAAATACAAAGGGAAGATATGAAACAGTGTCCGTGAAAAAATAAAAAATAAAGAAGGATTAAAGGCAGATACAGAAAGGCTAAAGAAATATAGATGAAATCTCTACCAATTTACCAAAGTTTGAGTGTGTTTTTGATATGTAGAAATATGAGTTACATAACTATAAATACATACATGCATAAATATAAATAAATTAATCAATAAATAAAAGAAATTTAACAAGTTATATAAATCAAAGAGCTAATAATTAACATGACTAATTTTATTTAATAAAAGAATCAAGTTTAAAGAGATCTTGCGATTATTGAAATTAGCAGAGAAGTTAAGTAATGAAGGAGAATTCAACAATACTCCTTGTTTTATAGGCTTTTGAGAGGCGAATAAACATAAGAGAATAATACAGATAAGGGAATTAAAATGAACCAAATATTTTCAGAAACGTAAAAATAACTTGCATATTTAGCACAGGTTTGACTCCTTATGGGAACATGGTAAAAGAAATCAATAGACTAACAAAATCTGGATGGAGAGAGGTATGAAAGCATAACTAGATGAATGAATCAAAGCTCATCTCTACTCAAAACTCATTCTAATTAATCACTCTCTCTTACAGATCGAATTTCCTTAAGAATTTCCTTACTTTAGAAGTCACAAGCCTCGTAACTACTTTAGAGTGACTGGGTAGGTAGCATTTATACAGACCTATCTGAGTTGTTAGGTATTGCCAATTAAGACGATAATTATACAAAACCTATCAATAGTTTACCCATTATCTATCAGTATTCAGAAAGGTTGCTACCTCTCACTCCTATTTTATTTAGCAAATAACCTAAATCTCAAACCTTAACTTCAAGTGGCCAGGAAATGATGATCCATTGTTTGACTCCTGATTGTTTTCCTTCGCACGAATCTGACAATTCCTTCAAACACGTCTTTGAGAAGTTAAAAATCTTCTGAGAACTTTGTTATTCATTGAGCTTTCTGAAGTTAATGAGGAATATAATAGATCTCTTCCATAATCCATTGAAGAATCTATACTGCGTTGCGCTATCCAGCATTCTTCTGTTTCTAGTTTGGAAAACCTCGGACCTATAAATTCTTAGCTCGAAAAGGATCCGGAAATATCAAATTAAGTTCTCGAAGCCGAAGAGCTTTTAAACATTTTCAACTCAGAATTATATTTTAGAATTTCTGCAGTAAGGATACTAAATATATCTTTCTGCTTTTCATTCCAAGATACATCTGCCTTTCCATTTTATTATAATTTCGCCTTCATCTTTAATTAGTAATAGAGACTGTTTACTCGAGTTGTCATTCGGCATATTTCCCTCCCTGCATTTACTAACCCCATTATTTATTTTATCAAATTCAATAGTAAATTCTATTTCGGAATTCAGCCTAGTTAGTTAGAATTAGCGAAGAAGCTTATGACAAAAAATGCCTTGGAATTAGTTAAGAAAACAAATATAAAAACCTACTTCTGCTCTATCAAATCACCAATAATTTGGGTTGTCCATGAGCTAACAAGATAAATGAAACTTGGAAAGTTAACAGAAAACGCCTTTAAATTGAGCAGAATATAGTGAAACAGGGAGGTTACATGTTAGGGATCGTTGTGAATGGCCAGGACTTGTTTCCGAGTATTTAGTTCACTTCAGCTCCTATATCGTCCTTGTCACTGCAGGGTTGTGCAAGTAGTGCTGGAGAGAATGATTGGCTTTCTGATGGCTAAAAAGTCCACTTCTTGCTTTGAAAAGTCTATTGCATTTGTCGAATTGGATTCAGTGATTAAGGTCGGGTGTCTCTATCGTTCTTTCGATGTGGTTTGATTTCAAACACAAGCTGCTAACGTGCAGATTTGGACAAGAAGCTTCCAGTCTTACTACAGCCTGCTCAAGACATGCTTATCTCAGCACTCTGGGGTTTGTATGGTTTAAAAGATAAATTTAAATTAGAGGGAGAAAGAAAATGGGCTGAAATTGGCACTTTGCGTGAGTGTTTTGGGGTTGAAAACGACTGGCCTATCTAATGGCCCCACCCCCTGGCTCCAGCTCTATGCTTTGTGGTAACTGGGTCAAACATGATAACTCAAACTCGGAGAGTCTCGTTATGCCAAGACTCCAATCCTTCGAATTTCGCCTTTGAAGTCGTAGCTCCCAATCTAAATGGCCCTGTGATCTTCAGACAAACTAACTCACATAGAGATTGGAATTAGAGATTTTCTTCTGCTAAACTTTTCTGTCAAGAGGAGTAGCTAAAAGGCAGAGGAGTGGTATATAAGAGGCTCGGATTATCAAACATGGTTAAAATTTAACACCAAGAAAAAAATAGTAAAAAGTAAAAGTTTGTAAGAGGGAAAGTGGAAGATACGTGGTTAGAAAAAAGTAATAAGATAGGCAAGACAAATAGTAAACTGGTAAACCTAAATATAAAAGGTCCAACTGGACGAACTCGCAGAAGATAAGAATGATATTGCTTATTAACAAGAGCAACTGTGCGATTCGTGTCAGGGCACTCTGATTAAGAGAACTGCCAACTTTGCAAATCAAAACTGGTCCTCGATTTTACCAAAAGACGAATGGGTGCCTCCTTAATCAATAGGAATTGAGGTTGCCACACCGTTTTTCTTCGAACCTCTTAATTATTTCACCCCTATTTTTCCTCAGAATATTTCTATTTTTTTAATAGGATGATAAATATCAAATAGGAAAAAGCTCGCTTCCAATAGACTTTTCTTTTTTAAAATGTGGAAAGAAAAAGAAGAAATTTCAAGACTTCCTTTCTTGAGGCGCTCTCATAAATCTTAAAACGAGATAAAATAATTACAATAACAAACCAAATCTGTGATACTTCTTTTACTCTATTCGTCTCTTTAATTATATATTTAATAAATTTCATTAATACATTCCATAAATATTGACATATATTTGCTTGTTGATCAGACATCGAGGCAAAGACATAAAGTGTATCACATTATTATTATTAGGGTTGTAATAAGACTCATATTCTTCTACTTTTCCAAATTATTACCAGTTACTCTTAATTTTCGAGTAACATTAAATCGAAAACTCATTAAATATTGTGTTTATGCACATACGTGCTTCTATGCATTATCTTTTATTATACTTCTAAGATATGAAGGAGGTGATAAGGATGCAAAATGAAGTTCATCTGGTCTTTGAACTTTATTAAGGACGTAGATGGATTTCACGGCAGTTTGAAGCTCTGCTTAGAATTCACATGTTTCTCCTAATAGCTTCATTTAGGTCATTTTCTTTGTCATGGTTATTTAGCTGCTCGAAAATTCGTAGGAATATAGTTTCGTGTAACCAACATTTATATCCTCAAGCTAATTTTAAAATATCTGTAATTAATATAGCATATGCACAGAAACAACATAAGCGAAACTATTATTTTCGCTACTTTTTCAATTTTGCATATTTGGTTGGCATTTTGATATAGGAGGGCCATTGAGCCCCAAAGAATAGTGTAATTTAGAGGCCGTCGGAAAACAGTGCCATTTATTTCAGGGAATGAAATAGGCCCGTAGATAATTTTAATATTAGAGAACTACAAATCATTTTCAGGATCATTTTTAAAAGTTTACCATAAGTAGAACATCACCTTTTTAACAGTGGCGTAAATTACAAAGATAACACCTCTATCTCTTCCTCTCCAACTTTCGTTATGTAAATAGAATGAAGCGAAGTTCTAAAAGTTTAATCAGCTAATGATTTCTTCTTCGTTTCTAAAAATTACATTTAACAAACCTTTTTATAATTTATTTATTGAAATTAATTTTTTAAACTGTCAAAAATCCTAAGCTCCTCAAAATAAGATAAGGAAATGAATTATTTTATATAAAATAATATAAAATAACTTCATTTAGTCATGTTGGGCTGAATGGAGCGACTGTTGTTTATCAAGATGGTTATCAGCTAAAAGAGTTTAGTTGGTCGAATTTATATTTTAAGTCCACCATAGAAATACGTTGAGGGACTTACTATTTTACGCTTTGGTATCATTATCTGAATTTACATTCAGATAATCTGCCTTCAAATGATTGTAGTAAAATATTTGTGCAAGATTTAAATCTCTTTGCATTTTAATTTATTCAATTATTTTCTGTTGTTCTTAATCTATATAAATGATTGGAAAATTAATCACTCATCAGATAAATTATATATGTGGCATTTATTTGGGTCATGAGGAGTTGCTTAAGGAAGATGACGTATGAATTAAAAATAAACGTGTGCCTTTTCATGAACAATCTATTCATTTAGCATTATAATCTACAGGCTTGTTACTCTAACCTACAGGGCTCATTCTAAAACCTGACCTCATATTTCAATTCATTCTCTCTTAACCTCAGTATTGCCTAAATTATTTTCTATTACAAACCAAACCAAACATTTATTCTTCTAATTTTTATTTGTCTATCACCTTAAATAATGTTACCCTAATTTATTCTTTCCTCTATATACAGCTTCGTATTCACACAAACTTAATAGAAGACTGTAGCAGAATTTTGTTCCCTCAGTTTACATCTCAGATAATCTGAGAAAAGATCTTTTTGGACCTTCTATTTTTGAAATACTAGGGAAGGGTCAATAAGTTTTGCAATTCGGATATAAAGAAACGAGATATGAGCAAAAGGGTTTTATTATTTTTCAATATAACTACCCTCGACTTCAATGCACTTGCGCCACTTGTCCCTGAGGCTTTGAATTCCTGACAACCAGAAATCTCCCGACTGCTGTTCAATCCACTCTTGGACGGCGAGCTGGACATCATTATCGACCCACACCGGCGTCCACGCAGTGCAACCTTAAGCTGGCGGAATAAAAAGTAGTCGCTGGGGGCCAGATCTGGACTGTAGGAGAAATGGTTGAGCTCCTCGAATCCACACTTGCGCAGGGCAGCTTGTGCAACTCTGGCCTTGTGGATTTGGGCATTGTCGTGGAGGAGCATGACACCTCGTGACAACTTGCCGCGCCGCTTCTAACGGATGCACGTCTTCAATCCAGCCAGTTCTTTGGCGTAATGTTGACCTGTGATGGTCCTTGCACAAGGCGCATAGTCCACGATCAACACTCCCTCAGAATCCCAGAAAATGGTGGTCATGAGGGTTGGGTCCGGAACATGATGGGGGTCGGAGAGCCCCTGTGATACAGGCCATGCTTTCGAGTCTCGTCTTGGGATCCCAGTGATAGACCCACGTTTCATCACCTGTCATTATGCATGACTCGAATCCCGCCGGGTCTTGGTTGTACAGGATCAGCAGCTCCTTGGATCTTTTACGATGTTGAAGTCGATCATGGGGCGTGAGGTTTCTAAGGAACCAACGGGCAGAGACCTTGGTCATGGTAAAATTGTCGTGGATGATGTTGATAGCACTTCTATGTGATATTCCAAGTTCTCGCTCGATTTCTTCGACTTTCACCCGTCGATTTTCGAGGATTATCCTCTCCCCATGGGCCACATTGTCCTTGTTGGTCACGTCTGACAGACGTTATCTTCAAGGAACTCAAGACCATAGCGGAACTCTCTATTCCAGCGAGCAATAGTTGCATAGGGAGGGGTGGTGTCGGTGTACACTGCAACCATGCGTTTATGGATCTATTTTGCGTTTTTGCCTTCCATGGTCAAAAATTTGATCACTGCGTGGTGCTCAACCTTCTGCATTGTTAAAAAAATTGCGACTGACGATCTGTGATCAGCTACTGCTTCTTAAATAGACGAGGTAGGAGCGTGCGGATGCAGGTCTTGACTTGTCATAACTTGTCCTAACACCCCCATAACCATCCATCTGCTTCTTCTGTTTTGCCCTACCGATTCGAAAAACATATTGACCGCCCCTCGTAACATACTAAGAAAGCTTCAGATTCGATTTTAGCACCCGGAAAAGGTGCATTATTAACAAATTTTATACCAAAGTTATAGTTTATTTGCAGCATTTTTCTGTCCAAACACTTACACAATTCATTTTTAAATTTCTTTCCACAACTATTCAAAATGCGGTATCAAACACGCGATTCTGCACGAACGACGCCGCAAAGGATGCTGCTATTCAACCTTCCAAATCAAAAACATGTTCAAAGGCGTTGCGATATCCCGCTTTCAAGGGATCACTAAGTAAATTATTTTTCTTTGCTTTCTATTTCCCGCAAATTACCCATTTTATAAATATGAAAGAGTAAACATATTAATCATAGCAGCAAACGAATGAATTTTCCAAACTGATAATATGGAAACTACAATTTAAAAAATGACATATATAAAATATATATAAAATAATCACTTATTTTCACTAATCTTAATGGGAGCATTAAAGAAGAAAGTTAATAAAAAAAAATTCAGACAAATTCTTTATAGCTCGTTGTTAATAATGGATTTGGTGACTTTGTAACCAATTAAATTCATCTGCAACCATTGATTCAAACACTCCCCTTTAAAGCATTATGTATTTTTGACCCTCTCAAAGCATTAAACAACTCCCAATTCATTGAGAACATGAATAGGCCTTAGAAACTAGAGAGGTTTATTCGAACTATGATCTAAAGTAATGGAAGGCACAAGAGAATGAAATTAAAACCAGATGCCTCTAAAATTTTTTTTTTTTTCATTTGTTTAGCAATTCGTAAATTTCAAAGAATGGTCTTCAGGTTTTAGCCTATGGTAGATAATTTTCTTAAATTCAAGTATAGTAAAAACGCAAGCAAGGTAGCATCAAGTCAACTCAGGCTTAGCTGGATACGCTACTTAGAAGTTTTAATTCACATTAAATCAGGTATTTTATTTCATTTAGTATTTTTACGCAATTTTTACTCAGCTAGCTATAAGTTCTTTTATTTTGCATTACATATTGGAGAGGGTGAACAGCTACCCGATAGATAGATGTAGTCAAACTTTTTCACCACTAACTTCCTTTCATCATAATAAATACCTATTTTTCTTCCCTCTTCCTCCTATTTTGTTTGAGGAATATATGTAATGATTTTTTTATAATTGATCTTATAATTTACTAGAACTAAACTCGCCAGGAATATCAATCAACATATTGAAAATAGGACTGAACTCCATTTATTAAGCCATTTATCCTGGACCTAAAGTTTTTTTATTTATCACGTAGGATGTTGTTCATTTGTTCTTTGTATTGACTCTAATTTAACTAAATGAACGTTTTCTATATCTTAGTCGTTCAACTTGTCCATTTGACTCCTAACTGAAGAAGAAGTTTCATGACTGCATGAAATAATCGGTTTGTATTGTGTTATATGAGAGAAAAAGATTTCGAAGATGATTTGTTTAAGAATGGGATAAATATCAGCACTATAGATATCTTTTGTTTTCGAATGAGGATAATTTTTTAATATGAAAAAAATACTATTAGTAATAATGTTTGTTATAAAATTTAATAGCAGTATAAATATATTTTATGTATATATGTATTTCGATCATTAAGCATCAACTTTAAAAAGATTCATCATAAAACAATAAAATTATCAATGAAAGCAACCAAAGTATAACCGAAAAATCAAACCTTAACCATATGAGTGGTCAAATTGAAGTAAGCTCTATTCAAACTCTATTACTGCAATCGTATTGAATTGAACTTTTATGATCATTTTGTCATTAATTATTCTCCAGAAAAATCTTTGGAAAGAAACAATTGTTTCAGTTCTAACTTAGAAGGTGATTTTAATTATTATTCTTGGTACTCATATCATTATTTCAAGGTAATTTTACAAGACTTAAAAGCAAAAACTTTGAGTTAAAAGACAAAGGGTAGAGACTGACGTTCGTCTTTAATTTATTGCCCCGCAACCTGATATATTGTTCCATTTTGAATATTTGATTTTATATGGATATTATGCTAAAATCTCGATTTTATCGTCGTTTTAATAATATATCAACGATATTAAATCATTATCTACGAGCAAATATTTCATGTTAATGGCTTTGGAGAGCTTTTTTAACAATTCTGTTTGTCTCGCAAACATTTCGTCATTGCGTAATTAAACCTAAATTATCGCCTCGGAGCTTCGAAAAATTGGCGTATTTAAAGGTAAAGCGAATTTCATCAATGTCTTTATTGAACATTCTGTCACTACTAAAACAATAGAGTGCAAGAAGGTAGTGCAAGAAGGTGGTACCATCAGAAAGGAATGAAAAAAGGTCAAACATTTTCAACTAAAGAGATGATATGTTAATTGTGAAATTCAGACATAATGGGAAACGACCAATGTATTTAAATGTATTTTCTGTTGAATACAATGATATATATTTCTATCTCTTATATTTATATTTTGGGCCATATATTTATTCGTTAGTTTTTCAAGAAGGCGGAAAATAATTCCTCCGTGAAGACCAAGGGTAACTTAAACGGCAAAGGCAGAAAATCCTGAACCCTATATCTTCTTAAATGACTAAATGTTACTAAATTTCAGAAAAAGAATAGAATAAGGTGAATTATAAGATAGTCAATATACTTAATAGTGAATTAATGAGGAAAGAGGAGATACGAAGTATCCATAATTAAGATACACAATGAGTAAAACCATCTCTTTATTTATCTGCAGCACATAAAATTATAAAGATTAAATAACTATCGAAAAAAATATAGTTGTGTTTTAATATATTTTGAAACTTTTTATTAGTAATGATCGTATGTATATTAATTTTAAAGTTACAGTATGGTAATTTAAGTTTATTTTTAATTATTTAGCTTAATAAATTTAATAATTCGAATTCTTTCCATTCGGTAATGTAGGTAACATCTGCTCAGATATTTCCAACGTGTATTTTATAACTGGAGCAAAAGGAAATTGATGAGTTGGCCATCACAAAGCCCCGATGTGAATCCGATTGAGAGTTTATAGAAAGAACTGAAGTCCTGTGTTCATAAGAGGTCCCTAAGCAGCATCGCAGAGTTTAAAGCTTTCGCAGTGGAAGAGTTAATTAAAATTTATACTGAAACTTGCAAAAACCTTGTTCATACCTACAAGACGTCTGATTGTTGTGATTGCTGCTAAAAGAGGGCATACCATGTATTAATTTATAATTGTCAATAATATATACGAGGAGCCGTCAATAAGTTTTGCAATTCTGATACAAGTTAACGAGAAATGAGGAAAAGTGTTTTATTATTTTCAATATAACTACCCTCGACTTCAATGCAGTTGGGCAACTTGTCCCTGAGGCTTCGAATTCCGGACAACCCAAAATCTTCCGACTGCTGTTCAATCCACTACTGGACGGCACGCTGGACATCTTCATCGTCCCCAAACTGGCGTCCACGCAGTGCAGACTTAAGTAGGCGAAATAAAAAGTAGTCGCTAAGGGCCAGAACTGGACTGTAGGGGGGATGGTTGAGCTAATCAAATCCGCACTCGCACAGGGCAGCTTGTGCAACTCTGGCCTTGTGGACTTTGACGTTTTGAAGTCGATCATGAGGCGTGAGGTTTTAGGGACCCAACGGGCAAAGACCTTGGTCATGGCAAAATTGTCGTGGATGATGTTGATAACACTTCAATGTGATATGCCAAGTTCTCGCTCGATTTATTCGACCTTCACCCATCGATTTTGGAGGATCCTCCTCTCCACTCATGCCACATTGTCATCGTAACGCACGTCTGACGGGCGTCCTGGACGTAGGTCATCTTCAAGGGACTCACAATCATGGCAAAACTCCTTATTCCAGCAAGTAATGGTTGCATAGGAAGGGGCGGTGTCGGTGTACAGTGCAACCATGCGTTCATAGATCTCTTTTGCATTCTTGCCTTCTTTGGTCAAAATTTTGATCACTGCGCGGTGCTCAACCTTCTCTATTATTGAAAAGTTTTTGGCTCACGATCTGCGATCAGCTACTGCTTCTTAAATAGAGAAAGCAGGAGCGTGCGGCTGCAGGGCTCAACTTGTTATAACTTGTACTAACACCCCCACAAAAAGCCATCCCCTTTCCTCTGTTTTGCCCTACCAATTCGAAAAACTTATTGACCGCTCCTCGAATGTCGTATTTATAAATAAAAGCATAAAATATTTGAATAAATGTTTGAATTAGTTAAATAACCTTAATATTACATGTATATGATTGTGAGTATTTTATATGTCATTTTCCTTTAATCTAATTTTGTTATTCAAAACTATGTATAAATGCAGCAATTACGAGTTCTTTTATGCTAAACAACATATTCAAATGTATTTTAAGAAAAGTTAAAAGAGAACTATCAAAACTGAGGCTTTATCATTTGCTAGGCATCTATTTCATATTCGGATCACAAATCAGATTTAGCTCAAATTAGAGTCGGAAAATTCATTCTTTAGATAATGAAGTTCCACAGCCCTCAAATATTGGTCCCTAAAGTGATTTCATATTTTAAAAGGGTTTTGTTTTCTAGCAATTTGAAACATAGTTTTCAAATTCAGAAATTTAAATTACAAGAAAGTGAAAGATGATAAAAAACAGGGCAAAACACGACCTCACAAAATTAACCATAAGCATTGGAAAACTTTAAAGAAAGGCATTTTAATAAATAATAATAAGTGAAATTGTGCATGATTATGTTTCCTCTGAGTGTATCACTCTTTAAAACATAAGCTCTTGCATTTTTATTCATACACGCCCCCTTTTCACCTTCACTTGAATTAGACACTAATCCAAGAACCAATTACTACTGGAAATTTCCCCTAAATTACTTACATTACGTAACCAAATCCTGTTTCCTCTAATTATGATTAGAGGTTTGGCGGAATTAAAGCACCAATCCTGGAAATACCGAGACACTGCTCTGATTAGGAATTCAGCTACTTAGTTGGTCGTAGCCTAGACAAAATGCCTCGATTCACCTGTGCATGGCGAATATGATTGCTGTAAACAGTCATAAATGCACAAGTGTGAATATCAGATAGAGAATAATTGCGTTGAAATATCTTATTTGAATGCAGAGTTGAAAGGAATGAATACCTCGACCAGTTTTATTTCTGGAAGGAGCATTCGCATTAAAGAAACCTTTCCGAATTTTTAATATCATTATGTAATTATTTTTTGTCGATATTTATCCTATGAAGAAGTAAAGAGAGGAAAGAGAAGAATTAATTAAGCGGAATGAGGCGAAGATATGATATTCATAGAAGACGCCATACTCTTCTTCTAATGGAATTTCAGATGTTTAATATATGTAAATATATATATATATATATATATATATATATATATATATATATATATATATATATATATATATATATATATATATATATATATATATTAAGAGGGTAGAGGGGTTGCGCTTTGACAGGCGTATATGTATTTTTAAGATAAATAAGCAGGCTAAATTTAGCAAGTTCATTAATATATAATAACTTCTTGGTACCGACGTTTCGGGTAGGAACCCATTCTCAAGGACATGCGATTATAAATATATACAAACATAAGAATTTTTTAGATAAGTTATCAGATATTTATAAATTAATTATATTGGAAATGAGAAACAGAAGAGGTGGTAATATTCAAATTATAAAGAAGCAGATATTTTAACTATTAGGGAATAGGAAATATGTTTTTTGTTTTTCAATATAACTGAGATTAATTAGTTTTGGGTGTCTTCATTGTAAAAAGGGAGAGATAATAGAAATATTTAAAAGATAGTGGTCGTTTGTGGGGAGTGAATTTGGCGTGTGTAATTCGTGAGTGATTATAGTTGTAGTAAAAGTGGAAATGATTGAATTTAATATTCGGATGTAACTCTTTTGTGTATTATTGCCCTTTTCCGCTCTAAAAGTTCGTCTGATAAATAGCCAGAGTAGAGAAAACGGTTACATCTAAATATTAAATTCACTCAATAAAAGGAAGACAACGACTCCATTCCTTTCTTAGACCTACTAATAACACGCACGACTGACGGTTTCTCTACTTCCATTCAATAAAATCCTACACATACGGGCTCTTTACTCCATTTTCTTGCTCATTGTTCAATCAAAATTAAATTAAACTCTATCAAAACATTACTTTCTCGCGCTTACAATCTCTCCACATCATATCCCAATTTCCAAAACCCACTTCCCTCACTAAATATTTCCAACAAAACGGAAATCCTTCAAATTTATACGTCCGAACTCTTTGATATTTTATCAATAAAATATTTACCCCGAAAGATCTCTCACACAACGTCCCTAAAGATAAGGTTTTTGTATCTCTCCCATATATAGGACCCCTCAATTCACTTTCTCGGCCAAACTCTCACCATTTCTTAAAAATTCATTTCCTGTACAACATTTTATGCCAATTTTTAAAAACACACGCAAAGTACAACATCTTTTCAACATTAAAGACAAAATACCAACGCTGCTTCGATCCTCCATCATACGAGGGGCAGTCAATTAGTTTTTCAATTCGAATATAGGGAAACGAGATATGAGGAAAAGTGTTTTATTATTTTTCAATATAACTACCCTTGACTTCAATGCACTTGCGCCACTTGTCCCTGAGGCTTCGTATTCCCGACAACCAGAAATATCCCTACTGCTGTTCAATCCACTCCTGGACGGCGAGCTGGACATCTTCATCGTTCCCAAACCGGCATCCACGCAGTGCAACCTTGAGCTGGCTGAATAAAAAGTAGTCGCTAGAGGGCAGATCTGGACTGTAGGGGGGATGATTGAGCTCCTCGAATCCGCACTCGCGCAGGGTAGCTTGTGCAACTCTGGCCTTGTGGACCTTGACGACGTTGAAGTCGATCATGGGGCGTGAGGTTCCTAGGGACCCAACGGGCAGAGACCTTGGTCATGGGCAAATTGTCGTGGATTATGTTGATAACACTTCCATGTGATATTCCAAGTTCTCGCTCGATTTCTTCGACCTTCACCCGTCGATTTTCTAAGGTGCTCGTCTCCACAACGGGCCACATTGTCCCCGTTGGTGACGTCTTAAGGACGTCCTGGACTGGGTTCATCTTCAAGGGACTCACGACCATGGCTGATCTCCCTATTCCAGCGAACAATGGTTGCATAGAAAGGGGCGATGTCGATGTACACTGCAACCTTGCGTTCATGGCTCTCATTTGCATTATTGCTTTTCTTGATCAAAAATTTGATCACTGCGCGGTGCTCAACCTTCACCATTGTTGAAAAATTTGTGACTGACGATCTGCGATCAGCTCCTGCTTCTTAAATAGACGAGGCAGAAGCGTGCGGCTGCAGGTCCTGACTTGTCATAACTTGTCCTAACCCCCCACGAACAGCCATCCCCCTTCCTCTGTTTTGCCCTCGTATATGAATTCAACTGCTCGACATGTAATTCCGAGGTGTATTTAGGATCAACACAGCACACACTACATACCCGTATTTGCGCACATTCAAGCTTCAACAATAAACTGGCGACCCAATCACTACTCCCGAATTCTCCCCTATCCGAATACAGTACGAAAACAGACTTAAATAATTTTTTAATTAAAGACACAGCAAACAACGAAAACCAACTTTCCACACTAGGATCTCTTTATATTCGATTTTACAACCCCACTTCAAACTCTGAAACAAGCTCATTTCCACTTTTACTACAACTATAATTACCCACGAATTACACACGCCAAATCCACTCCCCCCAAAACAACGCCGATCTTTCAAATATTTCTATTATCTCCCCCTTTTTACAATAAAGGCACCCAAAACTAATTAATTTCAGTTATATTTAAAAAACAAAACATATTTGCTATTCCCTAATAATTAAAATCTCTGCTTCTTTATAATTTGAATATTACCACCTCTGCTGCTTCCCTTTTCCCATATAATTAATTAATAAATATCTGATAACTTATCTACAAAATTCTTATGTTTGTATATATTTATAATGTCATATCCTTGAGAATGGGTTCCTACCCGAAACGTCGGTATCAACAAGTTATAATATAATAATAAACCTCCTAAATTTAGCCTGCATATTTATCCTAAAAATACGTGTATATATATAAATATATATATATATATATATATATATGCCTTAAGTAAAAATGGTTGATTATACTTTAGAGAGAATATAGTGCATTAGTTACAATTTTTATCGCATATATTTTCTTTAAAATATATATATAAGTACGAGCAAAAAGAACCTTAATATTTAAATAAATCTTTCCGTTTGCAGTTAGTTTTCGTTGAAACAGGACATTCAATGCCGATGCTAATAAAATTCGTGAAGTTTAATTGATACCGTTTTTCATTTGTATATTAAATTTAAAGGATAAATTTTATCGCTAAATATCTTAATCTTCCTTAATTCACCTATGCTTCGTACGTTGTAAATGGACTTAAAATCCCTGGTAAACAGTGAACTGGTATCAAATTTGGGCCCATTTAAAATCCTTTAGCATTGTTCCTAACAGTATTTTACGTATTTTAGGAAAATACCTTTGAACTACAATATTTTCAAGCATTAATGACGATTGGTAAACTCTTAGTGCCGCACTCTCGCAGGAATAGGGTATTTTAATAAGAAACGGCCCGCTTTTGAAAAAACTACTTTTCACCTTTACCAATCCACTATTCATGTATGCCAAGGGGATATTGGCCTTTGTAAATGTTTGGTTGATGAGACCAAGATAGATTTGTCTGGTCTCCATTCCGATCATCAGGTCTGTAAGAAGAAATAATCTTGCCTCCAAAGGTCCTCCTTTTCAACCTTGAAACCGAGCAACCGCATTAAAAAAAAAGGTCAGTGTTTCTCATTATTTGATCGAGAATGACTTTCTGAAATCTAAGGTAGTATGGATAGATACAAAACATCATCTAATGTCCGTAAACCTAAGGTAAGCTAGGTCTTTCACCCAGGAAATATTGGAACTTACTCCATGGCCCCTAAAATAATGGTTTATTTTGAATTAAAGCAGTATATAAAATGACCCCTTCATTCTTCTCACCTCAGCACGATTCTATTTAAGATCTCTGTTGAAGCTTCTCAGCCTAGTCATGTTCATGAGGTGAAATGGGCTGCATCTACAAAGGAGACTTAATTAAGAACAAAAGAGTGTGTAAAGCTAATGGATTCTATTCACCTCAAAATATATTTAACCAACTAAATATACTATAAGTATATTAAAAACAATCTTCCTTTGTCTTTAGGAGTTAATTTAATAATATTTAGTACTACAATCAATTATAATTTGTTGTTTATTAATATGGGGAGTTAAGGCACGTAATGTGCAAATATATAAAAAAAATCAAATCTTGCTGTAGAAGTTGAAAAAACTTAATATGAAGTTTTAAAATAAATTAAGGATGCGATCATTACTATAATTTACTGTCATCACATCGTTTACTAACATTATTTGATGCGAAGATTGGATGCTGGGTATATTTGCGAGGTTGTCTTCGTCAAGTTGAAAGACACAAGTTTATTTTTTAGATTTAAACTGAGAATTTTAATTCTCATAAATTAATAACAATTGATATTCGTTATTAATCTTTTCTTTAACTATAATTATTGTTATTATTGCTTTCACACATTGGTCTGTTGTACACTCATTATCCGAGCTTAAATAAAAGTTTCACCGTACAATCAAGAGAATGTTTGTACGATTGTTCATCCGTCACTGCCATCGTGGTGGAGAAGCCACGGCTGAATAATGAAATGCAGATGAAGAACAGAATGAAACTCACTGGTGGACCCGAAGGCACTGGGGGAAAGGTTATCCTTTGGTTCGTGGTAAGGAAGGATTCCAAGAATTATTGTGTGGTGGAAACATTTGTGTCCCTGGTGGGGTCACGAAAGGAGGCCCCTCGTTTTGCCTCAGGGTTAAATAAATCCGACTACTATCATCTTGGACACTAGTACTCAGTAGCAAAGGAGAGATGTTATGTTATGAATGCGGGAAGTTAAAAAGTCAGTGGTGTTGTAAAGATCCGATTATCAGCGCATCCACCCATTAGGCTGCTTAAAGTATCATGCTCACAATTGCTGGGATAGAACTCCCGCCTAAACTTCAGAAATACAAACCTTATCCAATAGGCTACCGAGAGCTCCCAGATATAATCTAGCTAACCCTGTTCTGGATTGCACGTTAATCAATAGGTCCCACTGATAAATGAAAGGCTTCTTAAATGTTGTTAGCTATGTTGCTAGTACAAACCTGATCAAAATAATATTACAGTTACGTTTGTAATAATCCACAAAAATAATTTATATCAGAGTTTAGATTCTGGTGTGTCAATTGGTTAAGTTTGGATTTTAGAATTTTAATTTATTTTAATCGCGGTCCTTCTCTTTAAGAAAGAAATCCTCGAAATAGTGCAAGTTGGATGGGTGCTGAGGCTGAATAGGATCATTCGGGTGACTGCTCGTGGTTAGGGATTGGGTCAATGTTCAGCTAAATCTAGCATAATATAAACTAATCTAACATAAACATAATTAAAATATAAAATAAGCCTAAACTTAACCTAAACGAAACCTAAAAAACTTAAACCTAACATATCATAAAATACGAATTAGGTCAAACCAAACATTACCTAAAACTAAAGTAATCTAACCTACTGCTAGGCTAATCCTAACATAAACTAAACTAACTTAATCTCAACTAAACCTAACCAAAACATAAAGCCAAAAGACCTAAATTAAACTAAACTAAAATCCGACTTAACATAAACTTACGTAATCTGAGCTTAAACCTAACTTAACTGAAAATTAACTGAAAGCTAACGTAGCGTAACTTTTAGCCTAACTTAATCTAAACCTAAAAATTAGCAAATCTTAACCTAGGCCTAAGCATAATCTAACCGAAATCTAACCTAATCCCGATCTGTCAATCCTGGTCATTTTGACCACAGATTAAGTGACTAACATTTAGGTCATCTTGGAGAGGAAGAACTTAATCACATTAATTATGGATGAGGGGAAACTAAAGATTTCCATTCTTGTTGAAATTATTACTAAGGATTTGAGGACGGAGGCAGTGATTGGAGTATTGAGAAAGCCATTCTTCTCTTTTGTTTACGTATCGATGTAGTCTTCTGGTGGCTGGGTTGATTTGGGGCTTTTGAGGTGATATTGATATGTCAGTGGAGCAAGAAATTTGGCATATAATGAAAGATTGTAGTGGCGGAATGTCGTCACTGAATAAGTTAAAAGGTTGGGGTTGAAAAGTGAAACCTGGGGGGATGCTATTTTGCAGTAAGCATGATTTATGTTCGGTTGTTGTGTAGATATATATTTAGGCAATATAAATGTTCCTTGTATACACATCAGATTTGTGACTTCCACCTAGTTTAGATAAATTTAGGCATGTAAATACTACATACCAACATATTGGTCTGAATCTCGTGTCAAAAAAGTTGGTTCTTACCAGGGAGATAGGAAGTTGTGTGTTATTGCTAATGCCATGAAGTGGAATTAATCCCCCGTTGATCCAAGATAGACCTCGTATTTAGATTGCGACTAGTTTAGTTTTGAATGATGGAAGGCCAATACTGTAACTTTCTTTGGGTCATGTTAAATTAGATATTGATAAAAAATACCAATTATTTTAGTGCTTTTTTTTAATTTTAAATATAGTGAATGGAGTAATATGAGCACTTCGAGTTTTTAAAGACCGAATGAATTCTGTAAAAGAGCCTTTGTATAATGGTAAAGAAGAGAAAGCTGAATGAAAGTATAACAGGGGGATAAGTTTATTGAGTTTTGTAGGTGAAGTGTATGAAAATATTCTATTTGGGTGTATAAGAATGATACTTAAGGGGAGTGTAAACCACGTAAGAAAAGTTTACCATATTCCTGATATAGCCGGATTGTGGTTCTGTCACCGGATTCTCTCTGTTTTATAATATGTCATTTTTTTCTTAAAATTGCTCTCTTATGTCATTTCTTTTAATCTGTAGAAGAAGTGGTAGGAAAAACATCAGGGAAGTTCCCCACAGAAAATAAAGAAATAGTGTGGTGGAGTAAAGAAGTGCAAGCGGAAATAGAAGGGAAACAGAGATCGGCAAAAGAAGTGGGAGCTATCTGGATTACACGAAGAAAGAGAAATGTTTAAGCTAGCAAACAAAGGCCAATAAAGGCGGTGGCTCCGGCAAAAGCACGTCCTTGGAAATAGGTGGAAGAAGAATTGCAAACACCAGAGCAAGGAGCTTGCAGAGAATTGCGAATGCATGAGAAAAAGCCTGAAGGGATTTTACCCACTTAAAATAGCAGAAAGATGATCAGGTCATAGTGTTAAATGAGGAAGATAAGATTAAGAGTAGGCGGGCGAAATAATATGGGAAGCTAATCAACGAAGAAAATCCCAGAGCCACCTATGGGGAGGAAGTCACAAATGTGGGACTGACATCCAAGATAAGTAGGGAAGATGTGGGAATGGCACTGAAAAAGATGAAAAACGGGAAAGCCAGTGGCCAAACTCTATCGCAGCAAAAGTATGAACGGCCCTTGGAGATGAGAGTGTATACATTCTGGGGGATGTGATTATGAAAATCTACCTGAGAGGAAAATTACGCGACGAATGGAGAGATAGTATCAGAGTACAAATATTTTTAGATATGGGTGACATCCCAAAATGTGGGAACTATAGGGGTATAAAGCTAATGTTTCACACTAGGAAGATCTGAAAAAGAATAATAGAAAGAAGATTAAGGAATGAAACAGCAATTTGGTTCCATACCTGGCAGGGAAACAACTAACGCAATCTTCGCTTTAAGATAGACACTGGAGAAATACTCGGGAAAAAGGACAAGGATTACATTGTATTCATTGATCTAGAAAAGGCGTAGGATAGAGTTATACGACAAGAACTATGGACATGTATGAGAAGTAAAGGTGTGGCACAAAAGTATGGACGCCTGATACAGGATATGTATTCTGATGCTAGAACTCGTGTAAGAAGTAGGGCGGCAAACGAGATGGATTACTCTCAATGTTGGTTGACTCCAAGGGTCGTTCCTAATCCTATACCTCTTCGACTAAATAATGGGTGTCATTTATGAAGGGTTAAGGGACGCTTCCCCCTGGCATATATTTTTTGCTGATGACATTATTTTGTGCGGCACTAGTAGATTAGAGATTGAATGGAAGCTGGAGCTTTAGAGAGAATAATTAGAGAGGAGTGGTTGAATATTAGAAAGAGAAAGACGGAGTATCTGAGTTTCTTGGATGACACCGAGGGAGAGCTTAGAATGCAGGAGGAAATCTTGAAAAGAGTGAGGAATTTTAGATATTTGGGGGCCACCGTGAGAAGTGATGGAAATTTGGACGCTGACATTGCCCCTAGATTCAAAGCGAGTTGTAATTAATGGAATAAGACATCTGAAATAGTATGTGACATAAAAAGATTTACATAAGAAAAAAGGGGAGAGTTTATATGACACTGGTTAGAACAGCACTGTTATATGGAGCGAAAACGTGGTCAATAAAGAAGACGCAACAGAGGAAGCTCAAAGTCACTGAGAGGAAAATGCTGAGGCAGAGTTTTGGAGTGACTAGGATGGATAAGATCCGGAATAAACGAAGAAAAGGAACAATAAAAGTGACGCAAATTTCAAATAAAATACCGGAAAAGAGACTACAGTGATATGGGCACGTGATGAGACGAGAGAATGAATATGTAGGAAAAAGAGGGTGATGCAGATGGAGGTGGAGGTAATCTTACCGTAGAAGGCTGAAAACTGATTGTATGGAAAATATTAGGGAAGACCTAGAAGTCAAGAGCCTAACACGATGAGACACGCAGAACCAGAGCGAGAGACAACCCAATGCAAGAGTGGGTAAAGGTGAAGAGAAAGAAGAGGTCATTCCTTGTAATGATCTATTTATTAAATTCCATACATTCAATTCTTTTATATCAAATTAATAATAAATCGTAGTTCTGTTGAACTTTCCTTTTCATCAGAGTTTAACAATTTTTTTATCTACTCTTGTTGAATATCTATTTAAGCATCGTATATGGTCCGTTTTAGCATATACTTACCAAGGTTGAAAGATTTTTTTAACAGTAATAGGTAAGTAAAACTTGACCTGCATTGTTTGAAACACGTTATTATCCACAAAGTGAGACGCAAATTTTTGTTGTGCTCAACAATTCTTGGATAATTTTGATCTTGGTTTTCTCAGAGGGGGTAATTTCTGCCTTGAAGAAAAAAAAACCCGCTTCAAGTAATATTGCTGTAGAACTTATTATTGAAAACTAACGTGAGGGTAAGACAGGGTATATTGGGGAAACTTCGATGAATACCGCCAGCCTATCCAATTTCTAATTGCTCAACCACGTAAAGCATCCCCTTGTAATATTAAGGAGGCAAACTATTGCTATAGAAAGCTCAATTACTTGATAATTGTTTTATTTCTGTTGCTTCAAAAAACAAATCATTATGAGAAATAAAATGGGAGAATGTCGGAGAATTGATTCGAAATGGATTTGTCAGGATATATGATTGATACGTGTTTTATATTAAGCTGTAGGAGACACGGCTGTGGTGGTCGTGACCACTCGGACTTTGTATAATCAAAGAAAGAAAGAAAGAGTATGTATTATATATTTATGATGAAAGAGAGTTTTAGTCACAAAAAAGAGATTTTATTAATACAAAAATGGTAAAGGAATGGTTGCACTGTGAACTTATTAAGCAGTGGCCTGTTGTGAGTTCTCGGAAAAAGCTTATAAAAATTGGCTGAACTTAATAAAAGGGAAAGAATTTGTATGTAAATAAATTAGATTTTTAGAGTTAAAATATTCTTGATATTTTAGCTATTTTTCATTATTTACTATTATCGCTAAGGCTAAATCTTGAAGTGGTTTCTTATGAAGACAAGATTTTTATACAAGTAGCAAAACCTATAATAAAATTTTAATAAGCCTCACGTTGAGGAAGCTTGCAAGTTTAAGGTTGAATGGCTCAAGATTACTCAAGAGTAATACCAACTATTGGTTTGTTCGTGTGTCATGAGATGTAAAGTCATTTATTAGAGTAAAGGCCTCTATTTTAATTACTCATTACTTATAACTTGTACAAATGCTTTTCATGAATAATTTAATCATTATTTTCTAATAGAAATTTGGTTCCAATCTCGTTTGGATCATATTGAACAATTCATTTTTTTACTCAATTGCTTGGCTGCTGTTAACTTACGTTTTTTTCATCTAAGTCTGCAAAGCCTTTAAACTTACGTATATTTTACATTAAGATTATCTTATACTAACTTTCCTAAACTTGAATTTTATTTGAAAGTTTTCTATATTTTCGGATTAAAGCTAGGTAGGTTATCTGATTCAGTGTTGAGACAGATCTCCATAACTCGAAAGCAACGGGATGCTATTGTAAATAATACGAGAAAATGGATGGTTTGTAACTTTACTCATTTTGGCCTTCTTTCCAGAGAGGATCCATGACTGGAAGAGATACTGAAGCACACAGCACACAATTGGTATTTAAGGCAACTTTCTCGTATAGAAAATTATCGATGACTTCCTCATATTATTTGTATTTCTCCTAAATTTTTATCTTTACTTGAACAAATATATATCAGCACGAATGTGTACACACTCTATACAGAAAGTTCAAGAACAAATTGTTAATTAAAACTATAGGATCAACGATATAAGGGAAAGTATGCATAAAACAACAAGGAATGATTAACTAAATTTGGCACAATTTAACTCGCGTAAATCGCCAGAAAATCTTTGATGCGAGGCAATTGTTTTATATAGAAGTGCCCATCATATGTAAATAACTTTAGGCAATGCAGCAACAAATATATTAGTCTAAGCAACCTATAATTAACCATATAGGTTTGGAACAAAAATGAAAATTTCTGTAACAGCCTTTTAGTATGGGGCTGATTTTTGTAAATAGGTAATATTGTACTCAATAGACAGGACCGAAAATGAATGTAAAGGGTCTTTCAATAAGGCTGCTCGATGTTTGAATGTAAATAAACAAGTTCTGTGTGATATATGCACTCAATTTATTTTAAATTTGAAACTAAATTTTATTTCATTAAGTGTCAAATATGAGGTCGTTCAAATGTCCGCCGCGGCTTTGCTTAGTGAAACGTAATCGGGAGGCCCAATTTTCGATGACTTTGTCGCATAAATCTGGAGGAATTTGCTGGATGGTGTTCGTTATGTTAACTTTGAGGACATCAACTGTTTTCCGATTATTTGCATAGAACTGCGATTTAAGGTAGCCTCAAAAACAGTAGTCTAATGGCGTTAAATCGCATGATCTCGTCGCCGCCGCGTGAGATGGCCCTGCCCTGAAATCGCTAGTGCAAAATGTGTATCGTGGCGTGTGAAGTGTGGCACTTTGCGCCGTCATGTGGTATCTCATATCGTCATTATCCATATCAAGCATATAATCCAGTTGAAGCTAAAAGAAGTTGCTTATCATCGATATGTAGGTCTCACCGTTGACGGTTATGGCAATCCCATCTTTGTTCTCAAAAATATACGGACCGATGATTCCGTTAGACGAAAATCCGCACCAAACAGTGACTTTGTTGGGATGCAATTAGTGCTCGTGTATCTCATGTGCATTGTTCTCGTCCCACATCCGACAATTTTGCTTGTTCACAAATCCATTCATCCCAAAATTGCCCTCGTCGCTAAAGATAATTTTTTGGCGGAAATTTGGAGTAACTCTCAACTGCTCCAGAGCTAAATCAGCGAACACACGGCGTTGTCTATGTTCGTTTATCTTAAGTTCAAGGGTAAGTTGGATTTTTACGGGTGCAGACCCAAGTCGCTACGCATAATTCGCCAAACTGAAGTCGCAGAAAGGCCACGTTCTTGTGAACGACGAGAAATTGACTGCCTCGGATTTTCCCGTACACTCTCATTTACGGCAGCGACGTTTTCAGCAGACCTTGCGTTTCGGTGATGTACGGGTGTTGGCTGATTGTTGATCGACCCTATTGCCTTGAATTTGGCCACCAAGCTTCGAACAGTGGACTCAGTAGGATGATTGTGGCGAGGATAGAAATCATGTATTGCGCGGACGTTTGTCGAACGGAGCACTGATTTTGATAATAACATTTGATGAAGTTCACACGCTGTTCAACGCTATAACCTTCCATCGTGACTTGCAAGTACTACTCAACAGTTCACAGTGAGGTTGCCAGATGTCGCTTTAACAACATGGCCACTATCGCCTGACAAAGCTCGAGTGTCCTTGTTGAAAGACCCTTTATATGTTTAGGGATGTATTAAGAAGAAAAATCTTCAGTCGGCATCTAGAGCCCTTGAGCTACTTAGAAAATGGAATTTTTAAAAGGATTAATGATACCGTAAAGAAAGGGCAGGAGGCTATCTCTATATTCTAGTAAAAGAAGTATATTGAAATGGCCCGGGAATTGAAACCAAAAGAGAATTTATGACGATGATTAAAATTAGAAGAAAAGTTATCAACCAATGACATTGAAGTATATCGGACCCAAATAACTTAATTGTTCTTTTTGGGGGTTTATGAACTTTCTCTGTTGATTTTTTATGAAAAGTAACTGATTTATTTTTTATAAAAAATGGTGTCGTTTCCCTGTAGTGATGGATGGTTATCAAAGGTGATTTATCCCTGAGTTTTGGTACTACTCATGGTTAGCTAGATAAAGTTTTTGGTTTAGCTTGCTGGCTACTGTTTCGATTCTTCGAGGTGTGAATTTGCATGAGTCAATGTAATAGAGTTATCTTCTTCTTGAGTGAAGGTTGCATTTCTTGATTGTTGGCTGGGTAAAGGTGAACAAAGATTCTTTATAGGCAAAGAACTCCTCAGTGTTGTTTTGATTGTATAGGTTAATTGTGCAATAGCGTACATTTATACATAATCATAATACAAATAATAATAAAATAAATACAAAACAAACAAACAACAAAAAAACAACAAAAAAGAAAAAAGCAGTAATAATATGATACAATAATATAAATACATGTATAAATGCACACATTACACAAAGCGGGCAGCCCGTTAGTGTTGGCGTGCAGTAAGACGTGGGGGAGCATCCCACGCGTTTGAGGTCTGCTGCAAGTGGGTGGGGTCGGTCTTCATCACCTGTCACCCGGCTGGGCGCGAGCGGCAATCAGCGTGGAGGGGGTGCTGTTCTCAGCACCTCCAGCAGCTCGTTTGTTGGGGTGTGGCGGACCACCTGGGCGGCTCCTGCCTCTCGCGCCGTCAGTAGGGCGCCTCTTACAGGGGGAGGGGCTGGCGCTAGGTCTGGCCTGAGGCGGGCGGTGGCTGGGCAGGAGAGAAGGTAGTGCACCAGTTGACGCCGGGAGCGGCCACCGCAGTGTTTGCATCTCCCTGCCACAAAGTCGGCGTGCAGCTCTTCCCGCGTGAAGTAGCCCAGCCTCACACGCTGTAGCAGCACGCCGTTGGCTCTGGGCTGCTGGAAGGATGGGTTCAGTGGGCGATAGGCTGTGGCTGCAGCATACCACGCCACTTGCCTCTCGATTGCTTTCCATTCTTGGTGCTTCTGGTGGGCGTTCTGGGCGGCCCTACGTTTAACCTGCACCTTGAGCTACTGCAGGCTGGGGCGCACGGTCCAGGTGATGATGGGGCCGTGGGCGGCTCGCTTGGCAGCCTCGTCGGAAGCATCGTTGCCGCGCACGCCATCCTGGCTGGGAATCCAGTGGAGCCGGACACGCCTGCCCTGAGCTGCCAGGTCCTGCAAGGTGCACAGGATGGTGGTGGTGAGGTGGATGTTGTCCCGGGTGTGGGCGTGGGCGTGCTGCAGCGCCTGTAGCCCCGAACGAGAGTCAGTGTGTATCACCACAGGGGCCTCCCAGCGGAGCAGAGCGTGCTGGAGGGCGTGCAGGATTGCTACCAGCTCCGTTTGGAGGGTAGAGCAGTGGTCTGATGTCCTCCACGCTTGCGTCAAGCCGCTTGTGAGGGAAGCGGCGCCGAACCTCCCGAAGTCGGGGTCGACGGAGCCGTCGGTGAAAAACACTGCGCTGCCTGGCTCCGTGATCTCAGACATGGCCATGAGGGCGTGCTGGCGCAGCTCCTCGGTGAGGCAGTTCGCTTTGCTGTCGGGCAGCTGTGTGGCGGTGAAGTGTGTGGCAGTGGGGTCCCATGGTAGTGGTGGAACGTAGGCGGGGTTGGGGGTGTCGGGGTCGCGCCACAACCAGTTCCCTGCCCGGTTGAGGGAGTTGGTTGCTAGGCTGACGTTTACCAGCCACCTGTTGTTACGCAGGCACTCGATGCTCTGCGCCACGGCCATTCGGAGTCTCCTCTGTGCAACACCTTCCACGTCACGCTAGAGCACTTTGGCCACCGCAGAGGCCACAATGCAATCCACCTTGGCGGTGAAGGGCACCAGGTTGGCCCCACTTTGCATAACACACGCAGTGCACCACCTGGGTGCCCCTAACCTGGTCAGCACGGCGGTGTTTTGTATTACCTCCAGGCGCTCTTGCTGCTGCTGGGGCAGCGCTACAAGGAACGGTGCACTGTAGTCCACTAGGGAGCGCACTACCTGGAGGTAGTAGAGGCGAAGGACGGGGAAGGTTGCACCAGCGCTCGGCTGCGTCATGGCCCTCATCACATTCAGCCGGGCCTGCGTCCGCTCCCTCAGGTGCGTGACATGCTGCGTGAAGGACAGCCGTCTGTCCACCCACACTCCGAGGTACTGGTAGGAGTCGGTCCAGGCCAGGCAGACTTCTTGGACGCGAAGCTGCTGGCCAGCAGGTGTGCAAATCTTGATGGCCATGGCCTGGGACTTGTCTGCCGAGATCTTGAGCCCCAGCTCTTCGCACTTTGCAGTGATGAGGTGCAGCGCTTATTGGGCCCGCGCGAGCTTGTCGCCGCGCATGGTGACGACGAACGCCAGGGCGTCGGCGTAGCTGAGGAGGATGGTTCCTTCCCGATAGGGGAGGGCAACCAGCTGTTCCATCAGCACGTTGAAAAGGAACGGGCTGAGGATGCCGCTCTGAGGTGTCCCGTTGTCGAAGGTAAGGTAGGAAGACTTGTGACCCTGGAACTTCCCGCGGGCTCGGCGCTGGTAAAGGTAGTCCTGGAGCCAGCCCAGCAGTCTCCCTCGGATGCCCTTCCTCACAAGGGTGGCCAGTATGGCGCGGGGGCTAGCCAGCTCGAAAGCCTTCTCGAGGTCAAGGAAGACTACGATGGTGGGCTGGTTGTTGGCGTGAGCCAGGAGGGTGATGAGGCAGTCTGCAGTGCTCACTTCCCTGGTGTAGCAGATCACGTGGTGATGAAGGCTTCCCACGCTTCACTGTAGGCGAGTCAGCACCATCTTCTCCACCGTTTTTCCGGTGCAGCTCAGGAGAGAGATTGGCCTGAAGGTGGTGTGATCCTTCGGCTTGGGGATAAGCTGGATGTAGGCGTCCTTCCAGGAGGGCGGCAGACGGCCTGACAACCACGACGCGTTCAGAAGGGCTAGCAGCGCGGCGTCCCCGGCGGGCCCAGCGTGCGCCAGCATGGAGTACCACACTCCGTCGGCTTCCACCGCTGTGTCACGTTGACGTTACGCCCTGGCCAGCTCCTCGAGCGTGAAAGGCTGGTCCGTCGCGTGCACCTGGCCCCGTGCCTCCCTGACCTCTTCATCGTGCTGTGGGCGTAGCTGCTGCTGGAGGTAGCTGGTGTGGGGAGGAAGCTGCTCGCTAGAACCCCTCGCTGTAAAGCAGTTCGCGAGCCGATGTGCCTCTTGCTATGGGCGTGGGTGGGCAGCTATGCGGGTCGGGGCAGCGCCTGAGGCCTTCCTGAAGCTCCCCCACAGCTGGCAGAGGGAGGTGTGTTGGCTGAAAGAGGCGCACCACTCCAGCCACTTTGCCTCCCTGGCGCTCAGGGACACCTGTCGCGCGCGGGCTACCACGTCCTGCAGGAGCTGCAGGTTGATGGCCTTTGACGCGGTGATTGTGCTCCCGGACTTCCTCGTTATAAAACCACCAGTCCGTGCGCCGGCGGTGATTTGAGGCTGTCCTGGGCATGGCCGCGTAAGCTGCACTCTCTATGGCCGCCGTAAGGTCCCTCTCCTGCAGGTGCAGGTGCGCCGGAGGCACATACGTTGACCACCATTCGGCCAGGGAGGCTTGGAACTTTGCTCAATCCGCCCTCCTGACGTTCCACTGGGGCGGCGGGTGAGGAGGAGCTGGTGGGGCCACAGTGAGGGTGGTGAGGGTCCCATAATGGTCGCTGGTGAGGGTAGGGTGGACCTGCCAGGGGGCACCGGGCTGTTGGTCGCCCGACACCAGCGTGAGCTCAAGCCGCCCCCCATGGAAGTGCGTGGCCTCCCTTGTGTTCAGTAGTCGAACGGCAGGAACTTCTTCGAGCAGGTCGGCCAGGTGGCGCCCGGTCACGTTAGTGGGTGACACAGACTGCAGCATGGGGTGGTGGGCGTTGAATTCGCCCGCTACAAGGAGGCTGGAGTGGGATGCGAGGGAGAGCAGCTCCCCAACATCCTGCGGGTACCGCTGGCTCCTGTATATATTGTATACAGTGAGAGTGAGTGGCCCCAGCTGTAGCTTCAGTGCCAGGACCTCCACGCCGTCACCACAGTACACGGGTGCGGCGATCCTCTTGTGTGGGATTGTGTTTCGTATGAGGGCTTCACAGCCACGCCCATTTCCGTCACCAGCCGGGAGCGAATGGAGGGTGTAGCCTGCGACTCGCCATTCAAAGCTGGCGGGCGTGAGAGTCTCCTGTAGGAGAACCAGATCCAGGTCTTCTTGGAAGACGGCTTGCAGCAGCTCATGTTTCTTGAGGCGGAGCCCCTGCACATTCCACTGCAGCACCCTCAGCGTGGGTGCCGGTGCGTGGGCTGGACTGTCAATCCGCGCCTCCATCTTGGTTGTGGGCGTGCGGTGGGTGCAGAGGGTGTTGGATGGGACCTCTCGGCGTGGTAGATGATGGTGGGGGCTGGAGGGCACCCTCTGTGTCAAGCCTCCCGAAAGCTATGTTTGGACGAAAATAATAAGAAATTCAAAATTAAACGCACGAAAGGGGCATATGTAAAAAGCTATCTAAAATATATAGCTTATATTACGAAACATACGCGGACATTTTGGAGTATCATACTTTCAATGTATTTTACAAAAATAAAATAAATCAGAAGTGTTATAATAAAATCCTTTGCTTTTTTTTTATTATTATTATGTTAGATGGCTTTGATGGTCAAATTGGTTATCGTAAATCATTGACTGGTATTACGGTCGGATCCTGTAAAAGGCACCGGAAAAAAAAGATAATAAAGAGGTACTCAACAATTTGCTATGAAAATTTAGAAGTGTAATAAATTTGAAAATGAACATTGACAATCAAAAGGAGAGGGACTACTATAAATTGAGTTTAAATTCGAGGGAAAAATGAAAAGTGCTCTAAAATTAAATAAATAATGGAAGGATCCAAAATTTTTACCATGTATTCTTTCATTCATCCAGCAAGAGATATAATTATATAGAGTATATCATTTCTTCTGACTGTAATTTCTAAAAAGAACTATTGTTTATATATATATATACTTTTGGCTTTGGGAAGTCCATCGAGATCGATGATGACGGATCCTCCCGTGAGGGCAACAACCTCGACTATGCATAGACGGATAGGAATTTGTGCAGTCTTCAGACCCGTATCTTGATCGAGGGGAGAAGAACCCCGGTGGCAGGAGAGGCTTGAGACGACCAGGCTTCATCCTCGGCTGCAGGGAGCTGCCGAGGCACCGGTCAATTGGTGCTCGCCTATAGGTACTCCCGATCCTGGTTTGTGATCAAGGTATCCTTCTTATAGCCTTTGTCTAATAGGGCAGAACCCCCAAGGCAGGGGGTGGGGGTGCAGTAGTTAGGCAATAGGTTTTCTGTGTAACATATTTCATTGAAGGCGACTGCTAACTTATCTTTAATTGTTTTCTTTTCGAGTCTCTCGCTTTGTCTTATATTCTGCTTTTGGTCTTGGCTTAACCGGTGGATTAGTTCTGTAAAATTTATTAGAAAGTCGTGACGCACAAGGGCAGTAAATTGGTTTACTAAGAAAAACGAAATTCTTTATATATATGTATGTGATAGGTCGTTTTAACAATTATACGAACATATTGACAGGAAATGGAATTTCTTCAAACACGTTAAGGTACATGCAAAATGGCTGATACTCTATAATGGTCACAGGATTAAGGTGCGAAGGGAGTCTTATTAGGAGCAGGTGGACGGGAGGAAGGCAAGATGAATTGTGCGTTTGTTTGAATATTTAAATTTGACTGTTTTTCCTTTATGTATATGACTTCTAAAATAAGCATCTGTCGTCGGTTTGGAGTGTTTCCGGTCTAGTTGTTTTCCATGGTTTCCCAACGTATGTGTCCATGTGGGACCGTTGCTTATGTGATAGGTCAATCTTCGTGTTAGCTTTGTTTCGGTCATTTTGATATATGAATGAGGTTGGAGTTCACAGTCCCCATTTTACGAGTATATTGATATTTCAGGTGACTTCTCTGCTTGGGTGTTAGGCGAGGTCCTGGTTCTTTCTCATTATGAGGTTGGAGGTGCGTTTGTTATTGTAGTAAATTATGAGGGATACATTATTCTCATTTTGTGTAGCTTTAACTCCTCTGTTCATAATTTTCTTTATAACTCATTCATCTGTTTTTAGGTTGTAATCCTCTAATCTTGCTTGCATTCTTTTTAGAGCAAATTGGTCTATCAAGCGATGCTGTGTTATGTCTAGTGGCTTCCCGTCAATTAATCCTGTGGCAAAGGCACCAAACACGTCTCGTCACAAAACTCCTACTTGACCAACAATCCAGCTTCCTTTAGCGCTATCCCTTCCATCTTAAACGAATTAACCAAATCAAACAAGGATAAACGCTCTCACCCCTTGCAGATTTACCACGTTCATCTACTTTCTCAAATCATAACTATGTTTTACACACAAGGTTTCTCTTTATCACGCACTTTACACTTGAAACTTTTCAATTACACTTTGATCACTCTCGATCTTGGGGCAAACATACTGTTATACTGCTTAATGGCACCTTTCATACTCTAATCTCCCCTGAAACCCTTTTACTATTAAGAACCCAATAGTTATCATCAGCTTAATTTTTACAAGGATCAATGATTACACACATAGGATACTTAAAATATCACACTTATTTGAATTCTCATCACTCTGGTGGACGCCGGTCCTCACTGGTTTAGGTAATAATGACCTGCAGCAACGTAGAATCGCATGCCATTGCGATCAAGAAAACTTCTGCCACAGTTTACTCCACCCTTTTTAGTGAGAGGAAGAGCGAAACGACCTTCTCGTCACTTTGGAAGATAAAATTTCATATATTCTTTCTCATTTCATCGGAAGTCAACTTGCCCTGGAAGGAAACTCTAAACATAGTCTATAACAATTTCCGATGACACTCGTCTCTCAACTCTGAGACTTTTCACTACTAACGCTGGTAACTAAGGCAACGGTTCTCTCTTAACCGCTTCCACACTGGATTTCAAAGTTGTATTTAATCACTTGATTTCTTATCGTCGATGCAAATCCAAACCGAAACTATATTTCTTTCTCTTGGCACATTTTTTTCTAACGAGTTTCTATTTAATTCAGAAAACCTAAAGATCATTTAATTCATTCACCGCGTACACAAACTTTAATATACGGTGAAAAATCTCATTGAAATCGAAAATAACACTAACCTGCGTTTGAAAATAAAAATTTTATTGTCTAAGGTTTCTCAAGTGATATTATATAAAGTGACCTCGCAAAATATAAAATGATGCTACTTTTCATATATCAGCTCAATATTTCCTTCTATGGAAGATATGTGAAATACCTATATAATCACTTCTGTAGTCTATTTGGGCGTAGATTATGTTTTGACAGTTAGAGACATGAAAGAACAATTAGACCACAAGACAAAAAATATTGTACTATGAATTATAAATATAAGACAACTTAAGTAGTTTCTCTAATGTATGGCTTCAGGTTTATCCCTTTTAAACACTAACAGTAATCAGCCATCTTGTTGATGCCATAGTGACCTTGATACCTGAGAAAACTTATATCTTTGTTTTCTAGCTAATACACACAATATTTGAGGAAAAAATCTAAGAGAAAGGTCAAAATTTGCAATTTTATGGACACAGATGTTTCCAGTTTCCTAAAGATTTCTAACAGATTAACAACGATTGCTTGCTTATCAGTATTTTCTTCTTTTCTAGAAAGTTAAAAACAATATATTTGAAATAAATCTAAGCTTTCTGCGATATTTCGTCTAATCTTCTTAAACTGAAAATCCTTTATTAAGCTTTATAATTTGGGGACCATAAAATATACGCTCATTTCATTTTGCATCACTTGAATGTGAAAACGTCCTCTGGGTGTAAAGACAAACTGGATCTGCTTATTCGGGCCTACACGAGATTTAGCATCAAATCTAGCCTTATATGCAGCAATTAGAGCAGAATTTCCTCAAACAATCAAAAGATCGGCGACTATATTTTGGATACCAGGTATAAAAGATTTTTGAGTTGGTCATTCATACTGTTCACAATAGTTAGTGTATGCGAGGCTATCCCACAAGCAAAAAATCACGAATATTTGGTGTAACCTCCTTGCATTCCTAATAAAAGAGAGAAAGGTTATAATCAGACAGAATTCTCCGCTCATGATTGTTGTATTTAATAGCATCAAATAGACTCTTCATTGTGTCATATTTTTCAATCAATTGGATCGAGTGAACAACGATAGAGAAAACAAGATTATTACCATTATTAACCACCAAAGCTTTGAGATTTATATTTGATGAAACCCTGCATAGTCTCGATTAGGATTAATGATAGACAACTCTTTAAGCGTTGATCAAACTTTTAATCTTTGAGATGTACACCAAAAATGGATTCTCACGAAGAGAAAAGAAGTTCCTGAATTTTTTATCGGTAATTCTGTAGCAGTATTATGTTGTTTCTTGTGCCAATACTTTGCTCTCTCTAAACGAGAGCTAATGAGCTAGGAAGACTAATTTGAAAGCCATAAATCTCTTGTGGCATTATTGAGCTGTGCTTGTGTTACTGGTTTTTGTTCAATGAAACTTGATGATGGTAGACTGAATGCTTGAGAGTTGTCCTAATTTTTTAACTCATCATCTCTGACTTTATCCAGATCCAAGCATTCAGGTATGTATTTCTGAAACTTTAATAAAGGGGACACCTGGATATTTATCATCGTGATTTCTTTTCTTGTCTACTCTTGAGACAAAAATAGATAATTTAGGAAATTTTTAACATAGATAAAAAGTGGTTAAGAAAACTAGTTGCTTCACTTTTGGATGAATCATAATCTAGTGAAAATAGTAGCTGTTCTATTAATGATATCTGCCAAATAAGGTTCCAAGTTTCTTTTGGTAACTAAATGGCAACCCAAATTTTTGTTCATATATCCAAAGTACTTTATAAATTAAGAATAACTTTGAATGCTCCAAAAAATTGTGTATTTTTGTGTTGCAATATTAGCAAAGAGTAGTTGTAAGTTCGTTATGCTGAAGAAGCAATCTGTGACGTGGTACTTTACTACCTTCTAAAAAAAATAGAGATACCAAGAGATAATAACTAAGGCAGCATATTTGACTAGCAAATTCCTATTTTGCTCTAGTATTAAGATCTCAATACAAGGATGATAGCAGGTCTTTCTTTCCAAATGCTGCGATGATCGTTTGCACAGGCAGCGCAAATTTGCCTCACTTTCTAGTTATTTAGAGTGATTATGTAGAATAATATATAGCTCTAACTTGTGATACCAAGTTTTCTGCGAACTTATCAATCAAAAGTATAAAGCTATGAAAGAAAACATTCAGTTAACTTGCCATGTGGGAGGATGAAAGTCCCCAAATTAAGTAGTGGATTTCTGCCATATGCAGAAAGTTACAAACGTTAAATTTTGTACATATGTTGCCCAGGAGAATGCGCGTGGAGCCAATCCACCATGTCTTCCTTTTATTTTTTGTTATGTATTTTTTCATCAGGGCAAACTTTCAGGAATTTGGCAAAATTTTAGAAAGTTTGCACATTTGATAATTTTTATGGGATATATCTTTAGTTTATTTCAATATTATTCATTCACCATGGTGTTAATATAACAAAATAAATGTATTCTTAGATATAATAAAATAGAATGAAAAATTACACGGTATCATGAAAATGAAATTACACGAAAATTGCGGTTGAAAACATGTTCAGAAAGTAAATATGCATGCTCCTCACAAATTGCTCTATCACACTTTCTGCAGGACTTCTCTTTCTTCTTATCCATCTTTCTCGGACAAAGTCCACATCTTCTTCTTTTCACCTGCACTCCTTGAATCTGTGTTGCTGATACTGATGGTGTATCTTCTTCCTTCACAAATGCGTTAATACACATCTTAACATGTTTTGGCGTAGATCTTCCAGATGAAACAAAACGCCGTTTGATTTGTGGCAAGCAAAATTGTCCTGACTTCTCTGCTAGGAACTTTCTTCGCCCTTGAGGCACTTCATATGCAATTGGATTTTCCTTCTTGAAACACGTGAAATAATTGTAACCTACAACGTCCACCATTCAATAAAAGACAACCAAAGGCCATCTGTTTGATATGCACTTCCAAGTCTAGTTCTTTACAAGCTGGTCTATTTGGGCAACGTTACCCTTTCTTTTTTTATAGTCAAGAATTACATGAAGATTGAAGGGTTCTTCTTCCTTTCCCTTTTTTTTCAAAATGCATTGAACTTAACAATAGAACATTTTTATTTTCCGTTGAGACATAGGAGGGGCGGTCAATACGTTTTGCGAATCGGTAGGGCAAAACAGAGGAAAGGGAATGGCTGTTTGTGGGGGTGTTAGGACAATCTATGACAAGTCAGGTTCTGCAGCCGCACGCTCCTGCCTCGTCTATTTAAGAAGTAGTAGCTGAACGCCAATCGTCAGTAACAAATTTTTCAACAATGGAGAAGGTTGAGCACCGCGAAGTGATCAAATCTTTGACCAAGGAAGGCAAGAATGCAAAAGAGATCCATGAACGCATGGTTGCAGTGTACACCGACACTGCCCCTTCATATGCAACCATTGCTTCCTGGAATAGGGAGTTCCGCCATGGTTGTAAGTCCCTTAAAGATAACCCCCGTCTAGGACGCCCGTTAGACGTGACCAACGAGGACAATGTGGCCCATGGAGAGAGGATAATCATCGAAATTTGACGGGTGAAGGTCGATTAAATCGAGCGACAACTTGTAATATCACATGGAAGTGTTATCAACATCATCTACGACAATTTGGCCATGACCAAGGTCTCTGCCCGTTGGGTCCCTAGAAACCTCACGCTCTGTGATCGACTTCAACGTTGTCAAAGTCCACAAGGCCAGAGTTGCACAAGCTGCCCTGTGCGAGGGCAAATTCGAAGAGCTCAACCATCCTCCCTACAGTCCATATCTGCCCCCTCCGACTACCTTTTATTCCGCCAGCTCAAGACTGCACTGCGTGGGCGCCGGTTTGGAGACGATGAAGATGTCCAGCACGCCGTCCAGGAGTGGATTAAACAACAGTCGGGAGATTTCTGGTTGTCGGGAAGTCGAAGCCTCAGGGACATGTGGCGCAAGTGCATTGAAGTCAAGGGTAGTTATATTTAAAAATAATAAAACACTTTTCCAAATATCTCGTTTCCTTATATCCGAATTGTAAAACTTATTGTCCGCCCCTCGTAGCTGCAAATTGTTACTCGTTTGTCCTCGGAGAAGCCAAATTTGGATGAGTGCACTTTACGATCCTATGACAAGTAGTTTTTTGGTGAGACCATAATCAGTAAATAAGTTGTCTGTCGTCGTTTCTTTCAGTGTTTTGAATTGTTGTTATAAGATCACGTACGACTCTTTTGGGTTGTCCTCTTTTAACTATCCCATCAACATTTCCCTTATAATGTTGGTCATTCTGAAGATAAGCATTTGTTGCATCAGCCATGCTCCACCCATTTATGCCTTATTTATCAGGTTTATTAGGTATATAAACCTATAATGAACATTTTGCTATATACTCTAGTAGCGACTAATTAATAGTTACGTATAGACTAGTCTTGTAGTTGAAATGACAGGCGCCAACAAACTTTTGGTAAACATCATATATAGGTGCCAACTTTCCTTCTTCCCCATTACTTTGTTTCGTTCGATTGTTCATGTCATCAAATCTGATGCACCTTTTAACTTGCAAGAAATGGATACGAGTCATGGTAGCTCGATAAATAGGCGAACTTGTCTTGGTGCTGAAAAGTTCCATATGACGCTTATTATACTTGTCGATTCCACATTTAACGTGAAATCCTAGCTCTCCCATAAGTTTTACAGCATCCACATCGTCCCAGTGTGTACCATACACAGCACTTCTTCTTTCATTCTTAGCTTCAAAAATGGTTTCAATTATTTAATCTGTTATGTGTTGGAAAGGAACTGTGAAAACCAGCCTTTTCACGAACAATATCTTGCAGCAAGTACTTTCCACGTCCTGGAGGTAGATTATACCACTTGGTTACTCTGTCTTTTCCTAGCACAAACCCTTTTCGAGGAGTATCACCATCATATGAATTGTCACTTTCAATATAACTCACATTATCACTGCTTATTTCCCTATCATGATCACTTCCAGCACTAACTTGTGGCTCATAGTCATTTGCATCTGATACTTCACTACAACAGTCATTATCACAACATCAAAAATGCGAGGATCATCTTCAATTCCCTCACTTTAACTTTAAAATAGATCAACAAGCAGCGCATGGTTCAATTATTGTTACTCGGTATGCTAGGTGGGGTATCAGATGACCCCAACGAAGTTTGCTACCTTATCACTCCTAAAGTAAAATATTTTTACTTTTCAAACATATTGTCCCTATTCACTGGCCGATTACAAAGATACTTCTGAAAGGCCAGAGCCCAAAACAATATTTGACTAAATGGCATGTTATTCAAAATGATTTGGGGTCAATCTGACCCAATATGGCCTACCTAGAGTTAAACAAAGAGTAATTACCGCTTTTATATAAAAATCTCTATTCAAAGTTGGAAAATGCGTAGATGGAAATAAAAAAAATTCTACGAACAAATTAGATCAGATCCGCCAAAACAGACTGCAGATTTGAATTCAGCAGAAAAAATTCTATAGAATTTTTAAATATTTAGAACTCAAAAATTACGCAAACCTGTGGTAATTAATGTTTTCCCAGTGCCAAAAGGGAGCGAATTAATTCTTAGTAGCTATTCTCACTGTTTAATTCTTTTTATTATGAATTAGCAATAAGATATTTAAAAATTTTAATTAATATATTTAAAATAATTATCTTCTTTAATAAAAACCAATTGAATTATCCTCTAGTATCTTTGCGGAGTAATGAGTAATCAGCTCTGAGCCAGAGCTGGATCGAAACAAAAGCAAACAGGGCCTACGGATTTACCGTTTAGTGCAAGCAACACGACTGGACCATACATAACACACGAAACTAACTGCCATTTCCGAGAAATGATAATAATATTGAAGTTGATGCAGAATAATTAGGACTCTAATTCTTTTCTGATCAAAGATTGGTAAATAGCAACCCCTTTATTAAGAAGCGACCCTGCTGTCATTTATGATTCAGTCACGGTTAGACAGCCTTCGAGATCTATTAAGTGGTGAGCTAAAATTTAAAATATGCCCTTCCTTGTGCCAACATGTAATGCAGCTCTAAAGCAGAAGGAGCTGGCTAACTGTACATCCACATTAAGGTGACTTCTCAAGTGGTAATCCTAATGAACCTTTCCCCCAGACAGGCAAAAGCGAGGCTTTGAAGTGTGACTTAAAATATTTTGGGTTATATTCGAGAATCTTTTCATCAGCATCCGAGACACCCGTGCGCATCCAAATGTTACCCACATAATCCCGCTCTTTTATCCATTGGGCAAAATTATCACTGGTAGGATCACTGCCTAGGGTGGAGAAACGCCTCCCATCGCCTAGTGGCGGTCATGAAAACAGGATATAAAGAACGGCCTCTTCTATTAGTTAGGTTTACGACTAAAGCCTTATCCTGGTTGATTTCAGGGCAGCCTTGAGCGTAATAAAGGTCAGAATTGCAAAACAAAATAGGCCTGCTCAGTCTATTTAATTTTTTTGCTTAAATTGATCCCAAACCACATGAAAATGCAGCTCACACCTAGATCAGAGTTAATTCACTCTTTGACATGTATCTTTATCATGCCAAAGTTTTTACGAGCAATTATCAAGCGGTATGGACTATTTCACTTGCAAACAGAATTTTTCTCTAAGGCAAAGTGGGTCGAACTCATGTACATGCAACTATTCGTCAAGTTAGCCAGGCAGCGCGCTTTTAGGAGATGAGCGTATTACTCATCAGTAACTTACTAGATTTAAAGCTACGGAATATTCCTATTATCATACAAAGAGTGCCTTGTATCATAGATTACTCGCAATGGATAATAATGAGTGCGAGGATGTGATGTGTACCACCATCATACGGCTCTCCAAAGGCTAATAGTAAGCCCCCCCTCTTGCAGAAATAAATTTCTCAAATGTTGCGTTAAATAGAGAACCTGAGCCAATTTTGGGGGCATCACTGTGCAGACAATAAGCCACCGTTATCCTTCCTCAAATATAATCTATAAATGAATTTCGCATTCTTCATGGTCAAACTGGACACGGCTAAACAGCAAATCCTCGTTGACCTAGAGTTCATCCCCCAAAATAACCCTAAATTTTGGTGGCAAATTTTAGGAAGGCGGAGCACATTTCCAACCTACCAGCATTTTTCAAAGATCTAGAGGAAAGTAGATTCCGAATTAACCTCGCTAAATGTAACTTATTAGTGTCTCGGATGCTATCTTTCTTGGCTATTATGTCAAAAAGGATGATATATCACCCATTAGATATATAATTAGAGCAATAACGAAGTTACCACAGCTGTGAACCTTCCTACTATTACGAATTCGTTTAGATGATAAACTTTTAACCTAATTCATATATCACACTGTGAGAAAATTTAAACCCTTAATTGCGCTCCACAAAGGTAAATTTAGAAAAAAAATTCCAAGCTATTTTGGACTGATGTAGCAGTCAAAAATTTCAAGGAGTTCAAAAGCGTTTTTGCTGTCCACACGTGTTTATCGTACATGATCTCTTCAGGCTTGCTTTTCATCACAACTCTGACATCAGACGAGAGCTTGGAGGGCGTTCTGTAACAAATATAATAATGAGAATAGAGTATCTTAGCATTCATCTCTAATACACTAAAACTAGCTGAGAGACCATCCAACCTCTTTGGTGATCGCTTTACGAGCTTGGTTAAAGTTGTTTAAATCGCAACTATGGACTTCTGGATCATTACACAGGCATTTTTTTAACCTATTCTGCAGCAGGTTTTGGTATCCCTTCGACCATCATAATGGATCGCTTTCGCAACTTTAAGTCATGACTTAGTATAGTACTCGCTCGGACTCTTGATATTAGACACATTCGAACGATCGCTTAGCACCCAGAATCATCTAAGCTTGAAAGGGGTTATGTCTGAAGGTCGCAACTCCTAACCATGTATAAAATTACTCTCCCCTGCCACATTGGGCCCAAGAGAAACCTTGAAGAGAAAAACTCAGCTCTTCTTCGGGACTCTTTGTGTGTGGCCCTGGGCTCCATTGGTCGATGATAACTCACGCTGCATCTCTTCATCTGGTTTCGTTGACACCTTCAACTGCACATTAGGATGGTTAGGTCGACGATGAACAAGCACAAGGTGGAAAAAACGCCCCACGTTGCTAATAATATTTCTAATTTATCTTCTGTATTCGTTGAGTAGATTGTATAATTCTGCAGTTACTTCATTTATACATATGGCAATCAACGTCGTCAGACAAACCTCCAAGTTTAATGTAATACTAGAGAAGAAGAAGAAACAGAACACAGTTGTAATAAATCGCTTTGAACCTGAAAACCTCAAAATAGTGGCTCCCAAAACACTGCTAATCACGCTATAAGAAAAGGATTGTGATAAGGGAACCGAAAAGAATGATTGTCTCTTTTTGCACCTTTATACTCTCTCCTTTAACATTGTGTAGGTTCAGTGCTGAAGAGATATAATTATTCAAGATGTCACTCATGAGTTTTTATCATACATGGCTGCCCCAACGTACATGTGCATGTCTAAGAGATCAAGAAAATATCAGGCCAAGATTCCGCCTGCCCCTGTAGCGATTGAAAGGGCAAAACTAACCTTATATCTGTTCATCTGATATTAGCTCTTATGACTCTTTTCTCTTCCAGCCGGAAACAAACTTGCCTGGGACCGAAATTATGCTCCATCTATGAGACATGCTGCACTCTAATTTGTCTGAAATCACAAGCATAAGAAACGTATACCAACCAGCAGAAACATCTAAACTCCATCTTTGTTTACCATGGTATCTGTCCGCTAATAACTACTGGCTTGCTATATTTTAAAGTATCAGCTAATCATATCATTTCTCATAATTGATGTGAATCTAAACCGAATTATATATCTTTTATCTTACAGGTTTCTTTCCACTGGGTTCCATTAAATTAAATATCATTTATTTATTTCTTCGGGTTCACAACTTTAACACAAGGTAAAAAGCATAACGTAATGATGAAGTTAGGGAGGATTTGTCTTTTCTCAGTGCTTAAATAAATAAATTCACTGCATTAAAAGCTAATTAATGCTTAGTAGCAATTCTCACTGATTAATTTCATATTTTAAGTCTTACGGAACTAATTTTATAATTAATTAATATACTTAGATATTTAAGTGTTTTTTTTCAATAAAACACAGACTTCAATCACTTTCCTTACAACAATACTAAGTAAAGAATATATATTAAACATCCTAAAATTTATTCGGAGCAAAGCGTAACTCGAAACAAACACAAATAGGTCCAACGGGCCGACCTTTTACTTTCATAAGTGCCTAAAAATTTACTATCCTTTGATGGGGTCCAGAATCGAGAATTTCTCCCCTAGTGAACCACAGTTTGCGCTTTTTCTGTATTTGAATTTTGGTCGCTGTTCATAAATTCTGTCATACACTTTTCGACCTTTATTTCCAAATACTACTCACTTTCCACCATTACCATATGGCACACTACCATATACAAACACAGTGTAGATAGAAAGTGGGGGTTCCCTTAAGTGACTCTTACGAGCTAAAATTTAATTTCCAACTTTGGCTTTTAAACCAAGTGGAACAGTTCTTCAATTTATTACAAACGTCCGATTATATAATACCCAGAATGCCATCAGAGAGTTTTATAAAATAAAGGATGAAGGTAATTTGAAGATTTTTGTTCGCTTTTACTAAAAAAATACCTTTTATATTTCTAAAATATTTTAAGCTTCCAAATTGCACACGTTATTGATGGGCGCCAAAATAATCTATAACTCTTAGGATTTTAAATGTTTGCATACCATTCGCGTATCAATTTTAATTTCTGGCTCGTACTTTTATTTTATTTTTTTATATTTGATTAGAATTTATTTGTTTATTCTATTTGCATGATTTGGCCCCTGAACGCTCTGCGTCGATTCTCCCTGGCTCAGCCTTTATAAATGAAAAGTTCGGATTTTTGAGCTCTCTTTTTTTATTAATCCTTTTGAATTGCCTTTCATATTCTTCCTCGCTAAAGGACAAGGTAAATTTCATTGCAATATTTACCAATAAGATTAGAGCTTGAGTGAATGTTTGCAGCTGAAGGTGAAATGTGAGAGAAAGTGTGATGAGAGAATGCTGTGCCAAAGTTGTTGTCTAGGCTGTGTGAATATTGTATAGAAGGGAAAGGAAGGATCCTGAATGAGAGCAGAGCAAATGAATAACTTGAGATGGATGGTTAGGGTTTAAAAGGCGGAAAGAGTAAGCAATGACTGATATAGGTAAGTTTGGGGCGCGAATAAAGATGTGAATGAGGTTGTGAATAAAGGAGTTCATAGTTCGTAAGGGAATATAGAGGAATGTATGGAAATTCCCGCAATGGACACTATAATGGAAACAATGTTAAATAATAGTTTTATTATTTACCTAGCAAAGATAACCGGCGTTTGTGGGGTATAAAAAAACTATCTTGAACAAATTAAATTCTGTGCTTCAGTTAAACTACGACATTAAAAGTTGTTAATTCTAAAATATGAGTTTATTTTATTTTTGAGTAATGGAGTAGTGCATCATGAATGAAAAAACGAGAAGGATTTTCACCTAACACTATGCAGTCGGGCGAGCAAGTGAGTGAGTTGGCGGGCCGACAAACGTAAGTAATCGGGTGGCAGCCATAGACTTTAAAGCGCAAGTTTTAACTAAATATCTAAATTATGCGAGTCTCGGGCATCCAGACAATAGGTATTATCGCGTTTTTTAAATATTGCAGTCGAATAATTAGTCTGGCAAAGGTTAATTTTTCCACAAGCAAAGTTCATGTTTTAATTGTAAATGATAGATGTAATTAATTGTCTAAAATCCTACCCTAGCCTAATCTAAAAACAGGTGGCGCCACTTTTTCCAAATCTGACTAGCGTATGTTATTCCCCGGTGCGAGTAACTCCCAATTGAGCCTTCAATAGCGGTCATCCATAACCCTATATTTTAAGAACGAGATTTTTTGAAGGTGTTTGAATAAGATTTTTTTTTTAGTTCGGTTGTCACCTAAGTAGATTTAATTCTTTTATCAAAGTTATTTCTAATAATTCCTTTATAAAAATAAAATGGTAAAGTTCAGAAATAAATATAAGTATCAAAATTTTGTGACTTTTTTTTAAAACTAAAAGAATTACAAATGGTGAAGTTCAGAAAATTTATTAAAATTTTGGCATGGAAATTATTATAGCAAATTTAGATGGAGAAAAGAAAAAAGAATCATCATAGGTAGTAGGATGCAGACCGAAGAGAAAGAAGAAAAAGGTGTTCAGGTTGTTAAAATAAAGAGTCTATAATGAGGTTTAAAAAAGGCGGTTAAGATTAGCAAATAAGGCCGTAGGCCACACCTCGCAGGAGTGTCTGTGTAACCAAGCTATTCTTGTTAAGGAAGAGAACAGCGGCTTGTATGTATATATATATATATATATATATATATATATATATATATATATATAAATAGATACAAACAGACTTCTGGGAATATATATTAGATGTCTTGTGATATTTCTTTTGTCAGCAATAAGTGGGCTTATCCGGCGAAAAATAAAGAAATTTAATTTTTGGACAATGTCTTCAAAATTTAATCCATTATTGAAGAAGAACCTGTCCAGCTCTTTCAGGGATGATGGCACGGGAAAGTGTTTCCTTACTTGTTGCTTCAAAATACACCAGAGTTGTTTGAATATGTTAGGATCTGGTTGAGTGTGGTAGCCATTAATTTTAATATATCATTAAAATTATTTTCTTCTGAGTTTTTAGAAAGTTGCAATTGTGAATCGGCGCATTATACTCATCTAAGATAGTGCCACCATAGGGAAAGGATTTCTGCACCATTGGAAGAATTTATTTACTATAAATTGCAAAATACTCCTAAGAAGTAAACTTAACATTTAGCCCTATGAAGATAGAAACAAGATTCAACGATATAGCCTCTAATTAATCATGACCGACTCTATGCTACACGTTCTGGTCACGCATTCGTGAGTAGATACCTTTTATGCATCTTATATACATAAGTTCTTACTTAACAAGAATTATTCTTCTATTCTTCAAAGATGACATTCTTCCTGGAAACCATTTTACACTTAGTGTCGTCTTTCCACTATTTTAAATAGTTTTTCAACAGAAATGGTGAAAAGAAAAAGTTTAACAATGGTAATCTTTCGATGGTATACAGGAAAATGGAGGTAAACTAATTGATACTGCTGTTAAATTATTAAGTGTCCTTTGGAGATTGATTACCACAATATGTTTATTGTTCTAAGGTCTCTAATTTTCGTGTTCCGATCCCTAGTGACCCTAGCTAGAGCTAATTTTCCTTATTTTTTGGTATGACGGCATAACTGTGGACGCAGTTTCTCTCAAAACATTAAACAAATCGTCAGCTTTTATATCCGAGCACTCAGACTGGGGTGCTGCAGCTATTATTCCTCTTTGTAAGTTAGAAAAGTTACAGGTTTGTGAATAAATGCAGAAACTTCTTGGTAATTGCAAGGAGTAAAGGATGTCTGCAGGGCATATAATTAAGATTTATGTACCGTTGAGATTCTGAATTTTCTCCAAACTTTGTCGAAAATATAGCGGTTGAAGGAAGACCTGTTTCTATAAATTCTGTCCAAAGAGACTTTAAGAGAGTAAGTTTCAAATAAGAGAATGGATGGGGTATCGCGTAAAACGGGGCTGCTTATATGGAGGAGTGTTTGAAAGAGATATGGATGAACGAAGGTGATTTGAATGATATTGTGTATGGTGTGTGCAACGAGGGTAGTTTGTGAGTGGGATAGTTTAGCTCCTTCTGACCAAGTATAAACCTTGAATAGGGTTTTTATAACACATATCACCACAATACTATTAAGGGAAAATTTGGCATAGCAAAAATAATGGGTGAGGATGTGGTTAATGAAACATGAAAGTAATTGGGGAAAGGCGAGTAGTTTTTTATGCACGCCAACCAAACTCTGAGAGAAAAATGTCGATGTTGATGTCTTTAATTCCATTTGTAAAGAAAACTACATCAAGGAATGAACCTAAATTATATCTACTGTTTACAATGTTCGAGAGCAAAATATTGACGCTTGAAAACATTTTTGTTAACTTGAATATATTTTGTCTTTCTCCGACCTTCGTCTTATGATCGATTTCGTTCTATTTCCACAACTGATCAACATATCATCATGTACTACATGTGTTTCTTCTTGAGGTATTAATGATCAACAAATATAGTTCTTTTGTTTTTCTTGAATAAGATTTCTTTCAGCAATTTGAAAGGATGAAATAATTTAAAGGGGAATTTGGCGTGGAGGTTTTCAGAAGACGAGTTGAAAGATAGATTGTTCCAGGTTAATTTAATTTAATTAGTGATGTTCTTAGGAACCAATGATAAAGATGGATCCTTTATATGCTGTAATAAAATTTAATTCCATAATTTACTTCTCCCCCAAACTAAAAAAGAGATAAGTTACGTGATATCACGTATTTGTTTAGATGCAATGGATGCTAATTTATAAGTTAAATAACAAATATCAAAGTAGCCGATAGATTTAACAAAAGCACACATATGGAAACATAAAATGAAAGGGAGGGAGTATGTGCATACCAATGGAGTGTAATCAAACTAGTATGAGACAGTCTGTCCCTCAACTCTTCTGAACTTGCCCTACCTTGCTGGAACAAATTCATTATTACTTGATTCGCTCTGCATCTGAATTCAATTCCCCTTTTTCCTCTCTTGCCTTAATGTCTTGTGATCTCTCGATGTTATCAGGATAGAGATGGAATCTCCTTTTAGCCAACTTTCAAGATTGTCTCGAAAAGCATTCAGAGGTTTAGAAATCTCAAGAATCATAATGATCCCAGCTTTATTTCAGTGCAAGAAAATGACTCAATTAATCTTCCATTTACACTCTAGCAACCTTACAAGATACATCCATATCTATCCACTTTTTGTATATCTGCAACGCTCTGCCAATTACAACCGCACCCAGTTTACCCTCACACAACTTGGCGGTCTTTATAGCGCCCATCTGTTGAATGCCTTCCCGGGCAAAAGTCGCCATTATTAATTCGTAACCTGATCCTAGGGAGGATTTTAAACAAAAACAGAATCAAACAATAAATAAACCTCCAAAACAATTGAAATAAAAGCAAAGAAAGAAAGAAATACCCTTCGCGACCACCCCAAATTGAGACAAATAAAACAGAGGCAGAAATCCTACCCCAACTCGTTCTGCTACCTGAAACCCTCTTACAAACTACAACGCATCCTTTTACCCTGGGCGTATCTCTACACACGTACAACTTTTAATCAGAGAGAACAATTGACTTCTATGTAATTATCCTTTCATTTTCATATAACTTCACGCGCGAGCAGTATTTAATAAACCTTAATCACGATAAATGAAGCACCAATGGAGTTTTTATCAAAATTTCACAGATGAATCAAGCAAATATTCCTCCCTTTCCATTTTCCTTAATAAAAGGTCAATAAAGTTCCCTTTTATCGTTTCCATTAGAATCTATGGGATCATAATTACGAGTTTTTAATCGTTAATACTCGTATGTTATTGTTTTGAGATAGTTGAACGACAGTGAAAGACAAGCATTACAGGAAAATATGCTACCTTTCAAGCGACACTGTGTATGGCTGCTCTTCCATAACATACACGAACTCATAAATGAAAGAGTTTAAGCCTTAATAATTTGCTTGGCTCATATTGAGTGTGATAATGGAGTTATCATCCCTGAATACGCAACACTCAAAATTACTTAGTGAACTCTTCACTAGGCATTAAATTCAAACGAACTGTTATGTTGTAGCTACTTGAGAACATTAACGCATTGTTCGATTTTATTTAGTTGCTATAGTTAGAATTTACTAAGTGAGAAATAAATTCAGACAGAAAACAACCAGTATTGGTATCTTCCTAACTCACTAAAAATATATTATATTTATTAAAAGATTGGTTATGAGGACATCTTCATGGGTTAGAGAATGATTTAAGATTTTAAAAAATAAGAATAATCTGAGTATAAATATAATAATATAAACGAGTAGTATTATGTTATTTTCTTTTTGAAAAACTTGTTAACTATAATTCAAGTGGCAAAGCGGATTAGGATAACTTCGCTCTTGGAGTACAGACCTCGAGTCAGCAGTTGTAAACTCTAAAAGGTTTTAAAATTTATATACAAGGAATATCTAAAACATGAATTTATATACTTTATTACTTACGCCTGTTCTCTTATTCGCAATATAAAACTTAGTTGGATAACATTAAGCATTTAAAATCAACAAAGGTATTGAGGGATTGACTGGACTCATCCGCGCCGCTTGTGAGGTATAGCATGTTTGCCCATGTTATACCTGAAACCTATTACTTGGGGTGAAGGTCAATTAATGCCAATGAATTCTTTAGAATATGAAACAGAAAAGTTAATTATCACTTTCACTATCGTTTTACATGAATAAAAAAACATAAGCAGTAAATTATCCATCATAGAAAAACAGATATGAAAGTTTGGTCCAAAACAGTAAACAATTCGGGCAGCTTGTTTTGTCTTGTCCGGCAAAGAAATATACGAGTTAAATGGAATAAACGCAGTCATTTAAAATTCATGGCATAAAAACGCCGTCGAATTAGAAAGAATCTTTAGTCATATCTTTAATTAATGATGGTAATACTCAGATATGCGACCCGCCACCCTCGAACGATGATGGCTTGCATTGATAGAGCTTTTTTCCACGTATTCAATAAAATGGGTCTCAAATGTAAGTAAATTGACTTGTCATACATACAACACACCGAGAGAGACAAGAAATATAGCTATATATATCTATATTTATATATATATTTTTTTTTAATTGTTGAATTTTTTATACACTTACGTGATATACGGTGATTTCTATTAAGCGCAGAGAACCAACCCTATTGAGTAAGATAAATCTGCATAGGTTAATTGAGAGTTAGATTAATCATTATCTTAACAAATTGGAAGTAGGATATCAGCAAAAATGAAATGTTTGATATAACCATTCTGGTTAAATTTGCAATTTTGACGTCGAATTATTTTCTCGCAAATACGAAAAAAATTAAAGATTCTTCCAGATCAAAGAAATTAAGATAAAATTTACTTCTATTTTATCAATTATCTTAAAGACTAGTAAATGATCTCAGCTTTAAATTACAAAAAGAAGGATAAGGATAAAATAACAATATTTTCAACCAAGGTAGTTCAATTTTCAAGGTACTCAGGTTACATTCTGATTTGTCAAATCGATAAGGTCCTTAACAGAATTCTTGCAAGGTTAATTTGGCTGATTTATCAGTACTTAGATTAATTTAATATAAAGGGACTGAAATATTATAACTCTAGCTATAGCAGAGTAATACATGAACTGTTTATAGCGAATGTGCAAGGCAACTATCTTGCCTTGATACCATGTATTACAAAATAATTCAACACCAAATAAATTACAATTCCCCAGCTAAATCCACCACGCGTGAAATTAACCCCTAATAAAAATTTTAGTTCCTTTATAATACATATTTCGCTTATGATATAATAATGGAAACATTACATTAAAAATGGAAAGTAAAACGTAATCTAGGTACATAAAGATTGGTTGGAAACAGTGCAGCTATGAGTATAATGTAACTCCATTTATTATAATTGGAAAGATTTTGTGAACATTTTCCTATTCAAACGTAAATTGTTCCCAAGGTCTTGACGAAAGGTTTATTGGTAGCCCCTTGGAATATACGCTTAGTGACTATTAGAGAAGATATATTTGTAGATTTATTTAGTTATAAACTGAGAAATGAAATGGAAAGTTAATAATCATTGATTTTCTTTACCACATACTTAACTCTCTATCTTTTTCACAATTCTATTTCCTTTTTATTGTTTTCTACCTCATGTATTACTTCTCTGGCTGAATTGGTAAACCATTGGTTGGGATCATTGTTCATAAAACTCAAACAGATTTCTTCTAAAGATCCCCAAAAGGGAAAGCTGTCATGTTTAGCATGGTCAACGTTAGAAAATATCATATGGGATGTCCCTTTTTCTCTATAAGAAAGGTTAGCTTATAGAATATGAATCTAGCTAGACCACAAGAGCTAGACCGATTAGCATTCTAATATCCTTTGTCTTTTACTGTCGCAGAAAACAAAAATAATACTTCTACTTATGTCCGTTTTCTGCAATAATAAAGAAGTTGAATCTACATATAATGTACAATTTAACCTAGCATTCTTGGGCTAGCTAGATTTATATTCTCACCAATAAACTTTCTTATTTAGGATGAGGGACGTTTCAGAGGACACTAGAATAAGTGGGCTGTCCTATTTATTGCTTAACACTAAATGTACTCTTGTTAAACTTGATTGGGATGGAAATCTAACACGTGGACATAGATGTTAATAAGTGGAAATTGCTTTTAGCCACTTAGATTTAAGGAAATGAATAAACTCCCCGAACATTTAAATAGTATAAGTGTTGATATGTTTAAAAACATGTTAAACGAAATTATACATATTCTGTAGCCTTATAACATTGCGTTAAAGTTATCGGGTCGCACTTATGTCTCTGAATAGGTAAACAAAAAAAGTGGGGCATAATGCCTTTGAGCTTTTCCTACCTTCTTAACTCCTTTTAAATCCCCGCCTCAGGGATTCTGATTTATGTCTCTTGTCAATTTCGAATCTATTAATGATCAATCATGATTCTCATTTAACAATCGAAGTTCCCAAGTTTTTGGATGATACTAAGCTTTAGAGAATTGCGATTAGGTTTAATTTCAAAGCAGCTTGTGGTAGCATATAAAAAATAACAGAACATTTCAACATTTCTTACATAACTAGAAGCTTTGCATTCAATTTGAAATATATTATCATCATCATCACTAACTCTATAATTTAAGAATGGGTGTTTTGGGGGTATTTGAATAGTAATTTCATCTTAGTTTGGTTATGACTTACGTATATTCTAAATTTTTATCAAGGTAATTTCTAAGAATTTCTTTAGAGTTTGAAAAAAAAAGAAGTTTAGTTTAGAAAAAACAAATAGGATTATCCAATGCTTGATAATGTTTTGAAAGAAAATGAATTACAATTGGTGAAGTTCAGAAAATTTATTAAGATTTAAGTAAGGCTGCTTTTTTATTTTATCTATAACTATATTTTAGAAACGTGATTTTTTTGAAAGGGGGAAATAGTTTAGAGTTCCTTTATAAAATTATTATAATTGGCGTAGAGATAACTCTTATGGCGAGAGACAGAGAAATCAGAAATTGTTATCTTGGGAAATACTCATTTATTCGGTTAACTCAATGCAGTTCTGCAGTTTTTAAAATCCCAAAGGTTTTACTAATATAATTAATGAGTTGGTATTTCAACTAAATAACGAAGCAACCACTAGAATTTGAGGGGTCACGTTAATGGATCAAAGATTTAATACTGCGACAGCACAAAACAATTTATTATATAAAATTATTCGAATGGAGAAAGTTTACTATCGCAAGTCGACAATAGCACTTCAGGGGTTAGTAGAAAAAATATAATGATAAATATTTTGTAACTTATATAAAATATACAGAGTTGATCATTTTAAAGTGGGAGCTTCGCCTCACATACCTCACTTCGATAGTGGGGGATTGCCTCATTTAGACCCACTCCACTATTTCTAATTACCTAGTAGTATAGACAAGTCGAAAACCTAGTATTACAGTGGATCAAATTAAAATGCGATTTGCAAACGTCGTTAGGCCCTCTAATGTTCATTGTTTTTATTCCGTGCTTCTTAACTTCAGAGATATAGGCCGCGTCTCCGAATGATAATTAAATCAATCCTATTTTCCTCAATATTGATTTTAATAAATGTCATGTTTTAATTCACAACCAACCCCCTCCGCTAAATATGCAATACACATTCACATTGTCAATTGGCATCGCATTATATTGTATTATATATAAGTTTAAAAGTAATTTTGGGGGTATTTTAAATATGATAGGGACAGTTTATATTAATCATTAATATCAGATTGATTTAATTATTATTTTGGCGTGGGCCTTACGTAATGTCTGAAGTCAAGAAGCACGGCATAATAACACTTACAATTAGAGCGGCTAGCGACTTCTCGTAATCTAATGACCTGTAAATTCAAATTATTATACTACTAGTTGATTTCAAATTATGGGGGCAACCACAGCATTAAAAATGATCATGATGGCCAAAGCCCCATCATCAAGTGCCCTCCATGCTGAGTGGTTTTGGGTCTCTCTTCTTTTTTAAGAACTCAATAGTGACTCTTTTTATATAGTCTCGTATTTCACTTCTAGCTTTAAAGGCAACGGCCGAGGACTGTTCCTTTTCGATATAGACTGGTGCTCTATTTTTTATTGTATCTCTTTTTTATATATAGGTGGAGGAATGCAATAGCTACGTTTTCCTTTAATTCATAGCTGAATTAGAGAACTGAATAAGTTTTTAAAGGTCCATTTACCATGTATGAAGTTTTCTTTTTCGTTGATTGTAAAAAATATGAGATATTCTCGAGGAGCGCAATACAAAAAAGGTCCTATTTTATTATTATTTGCGTTTATGTTTAGGGATTTTCCCATTTATTTTCCTTGTTTTTTACAGATCTACAAGGAGAGAGGCGGAAAGTTAAACAACGATATCTTCATACACGTTTAAATAAGCTTATATCTCTTTAATTGATCCCCATTTAGAGTATTTACTTAAAACACGAACGAAATAAATTTTATAGTGAAATTTTAGAGGTAATCCAATTATAATTCCGATAAAACTTTTATCGACTGAATAATAAAAAAATATATAATGCTGGAATTAACTGTGATTTTCAGTAAAACGCGGGGAAAAGGATCAACATCATATTTTAGCGACTGGAAGTCAGATTTTCTCAATAAGAGGAATATTTGAATAAATAATGAGAAAAATCTTGATTTTACCCACGGTTCTCTTGATTTTCTCTACATATGGATAACATGTGAAAATTTCGTCTTAGTTTTTAGTATAATTCTGAACTTAGGCTAGTCATGTTTCCTCACTCAGGAGATTAATCACATCGTCGGAGGGACGATTTAGAAGGCTACCCCGTATGCAGATCAAAACAGTCGATAAATTTAATAATTTTCGATGTTTTGTAATTCAAGACAAAGTAAAACATTGATAAGGGGATGAATTTATCTAGAGGCCCCCTAAAACCGTCCTGAACCCCTTTAATTCTAATATATTGCCATTTTAAAGAACTCAAGGTATTCCTTGTGTTCATAATTAATTAAAAAATCAAATTATATAAATGATTTCAATCATGTATCTATTCACTCTGCGCAATCAAACGGAGTAGCCAAAAGAAACTTCAGGTAAATAAGATGGTGGGATCTACTAACAAATCTATGAAAAAAACTGGCGCTTAAAGATTACCAATAAGTCATACAGAAAAATTACTACCACATCCGTAAATAATTTACTGGTGAGATCAAGGGAATTATAATTATACATTAATTAAGATTTAATAATAAATTACGCTAAATGAAACAGATACACATCATTTAGACTATGAAAACCAGGAGCACCCATCCATGGAATGGTTAATACTTTCACTTCTACTTCCTGTTATCATTAACCGTTTCCCAAAACATGAGTCCTGGGTAAAACAAAGCTATTAAGCTCCTCCCCATTACCACGCTCTAGACTCTAACAAATACCACGCCACCAAAAATGCAAGTTTACCCTACGTGGAGCAGGTCCCTCTGAGAGGCGCGACGAAGGTTCCACCTGAATGCTGTTTTGAACCAAGGCATACGAATTCCTGGCACCTCTACCCAAAGAGGACCAGGTCCTGGTGCCCTTGGGCCCACGAGCGATTGTCATACTGACCTTTATGTCTATTTTATTATCCGTTCGATGGTCCTAGATAAAGACAGGTTGGCGAACGACTTCTAGTACTAGTAACATTTCTTATTGATTGAGTGTTTTGTGCTGTGACAACTCTTGCCGCCAGAATTCAGCCTGGGGAGCATTTTCTAAGCACGTCACCCCCCATCTCTTTGGCACAAAATCCATACAATATATCATCATCCTCATTTTTACACAATTACACAAGTACCATTCTACCTGCTATACAAATCATTCACACATCTTGATAGTCATTCGGGTATCTTCTCTTTACTATCAGATTTCAAGCACATCGGTAATAATTTCTTCAAAAAACACTTAACCAAAACATATTACTCAGGAGAAATATTAAAATGAATGTAAGAAAAAATAGAGGAAGACTCATGTCAACTAGAGTGCTGAAAATAAATTTTGCCACACAAACCACAACACATAATTTCAAAATACCGGTAGAGCAAACGAGTTCGACGAACTTACCAATCAAGTTAGAGAAATTTAATGAAAACCCACCGCAAAAAATTAACATAATCTATTTTTTAAATGCTCGGAGTTCGTAACCTCAAATGAGAAGCTTTTAACTTAAAAGAGAAGGCGACTACCTAGGGTATTATATAGCATGCGAAAAATAAGTAAAGATAAAAAACTAAAAGGAGAAATGAATAAATAAACTCCTGTGAGAAATGGTCCCCTCTCTCAACAGCATGTACCATTATTACAAACTATAACAAACAGTTGACTGCAATCGTACACAGAAATTGGCCAATTTCGGTGGTAATTATTATATGGAAATAGTGAAATTTACTGGAATTTTATTCCGTCATATATTTATGGCCAAATTCTTTTAAGACTAATACATATTTATAGCTTGAAAATTTACGTTAGAGGGATAATTATTCTAATGTTTAAATTATTGTAATACACTTCCTCGAAATAACCATCATAATTACTATAATACTCTGCCCATTATTAATCTCCCTCCTATCACAAGGAATTTGTGTGATTTAGTGATTATCTTGCAATCTGCAACTACTTAATGACGGGGCCAGCGAAGTCATTCTCTTTGTGCCGCTGGAATAAAATTCCACCGTATCGGACCAAGACGTTGCTTTCTAATCTTCTTTGTGTAGCGCGTTTTCGAACACAAATTACTTTTCACTGACCCAAGAAGAAACAAAATTGAAATTGTTTATGATAGCCTGAGTTCAAAAGAGTTTAAATGACACACATGCATTTTCGAAAAGAATTGATTTTATATTTGGAGGGCAAATAATACCGTGATTTTTAGTTTTAAAAATAGGGAGAAAAAAAAGATTCCCACTTAACATCAGCACCTCAAACATTAATCTATGACGCTTCATCCATTTTCGTTAAATCCTTCATCTCGTCATCGACAGGTAATCATATACATTGACAACCTTAATCATTTAAACAAAATATAAAATGGAAGGAAATAGAATACATAAATATACTTATACTTGAAACAATAATGGAGAAAGAAGTGAGAATAAAAAAACAAAAAAAGTTAAGATAAAGCAAATAAAAATTTACCAAGAAAAAATAGACACTAGTACTAAAAAGGTAGTACCGACCAGAGGTTAAATCATTTAAAGCCTTCTTGAAATAAGCTGCTACATTTTTCCGATCCCTGAATGAAAATTGCAACAACCATCCTATCTGTAATGAACGGTGCGCAAACTTTTCACCTGCGAGGAAAATTTCACAATACACAAGTTTTAATAGCACTAAGATCTTTACTTACTTATATGCTTATTACATCTAACATATAAATAATTTATGTATAAATAAGAACTCGTATAATAACTCATAATTACGCAATTCAATTTACAGTATTATTTGCCATTTATATAGTTAAGCACCAATGTCTTCTGTCTAACAAATCTACTAATTGTGTGGATATTATTTTATTTATTCACACAAGGCCCCTGCCCTAGCTACGGATAGCCGGATCAGACAGCAAAACAAACGCTGACTAACATACAGCTTTGCCTCCAGGTCCAGAAACCTAGCCTGCTAGTCTACAGCAGCAGAAGGAGGGTTCCCCACTGCTGGTGTCGTAATTTGTCAGAGGTACACCCGACGCAATGCAAACTTCTGTGCACCTCGTCATATGGCTGCCTAAACTCATCGGACCAGCTAGACTCATAACTAGGTCTATCTAATCCGAGGTATCAAACTCAAGGCTGCGTCATTTAACAATTGTTCACAAACATTCTCCATGCATCCCTGTCTTCGCATACGAGTTTAGCACGATTAAAGAGAGAAAATTAGCAATTGTATTTTTAACCTTAATAATATTTCCTAGTCAGAGGAAAAAATGGGGTTTGAAATAAATCAGAGGACTACACTATTGAAAGTTTAAACCAAGGAAAAAGAGGATAAATATGCGCAGAAATATATGAAATGTGATGAAACATGCAACTGTCAAGAAAAGAAAAACTGACACTTTTCGCCACAACTTATCTACACCACAGAATTCAGATGTAGCCTATAATTTTCGTTGCTGTTTTTTCAAGTTTGGAACTTTTTGAGGTCTTTAGTCAATCATTTTACCCTTTTTCCAAACCGAAAATGTAAAGTTACCTCTACTACAATTAACAGAAAATCGAGAGAAGTCGTGACAGTGGTTTCGGTTAGGTATGTGTACAACATGAAATCAATATTAAAATTAAGACAGAAATAATACCCAAGTAAAGATAATAAATATAAGGAAGTAAAATAAAAATACGTAAGAAAGAGCAAAGAGACATGAAAGAAAGTTAATAGATTTTGGTCTGGATTTTATTCACTAAACCTTGTGCGAGGAACTCTCTCCCACCTTTCGGCCTCCTTCTTTATCCAACCGAGGAGAGTAATTTGCGCCTCCTGGAATGTCATGTTTCATGTTTTTCTTTCTTTGATATTTTTCCCTCCACCTCGCCTTTGTTCTAAAAGGAAACATGGTGCCTTTTACTTGCAAGCTTAAAGTGAAGGGGACCAATTAATTGTGTGGATTCATTTCCCCGATCATCAAATGAAAGCCAAGTTAGATTGATGAAAATCAATGCTAATGGTATGAGTCATGGCCCAGCTTCCAATCGCCACTTTGAGCTCAATTTGGGGGCGAAAGAGCTCATAAGGTGAAGCAAAATTAGAAGGTAGTAATCTGGACGAATTGAGATGCTGACCTTTACAGCGGCTTATTTAACTAGTCAGAATGAATTCAAACCTACATATGTAGGTTGCCCATTAGAACACGAAAGTGGGTTTTCTTAAGGGTGGAAGGGTTTTAAAAATAGCAGATATTTATAGATAACAGTATGGAGCAATGTATTTGTTGAATTGACAAAAGTACATTTTCCTACCTAATTCTTGCATACTGAATTCAAATCTGAAATCAGATTACCTCTAAATACTAAATACTTTTAGTAATATCAATAAGTAATATTATACAATAATTTCCATTTTAGCACGCCTATCATCATGCCCGGAAATAATTTTGAATCATCTTTTTGCGTTATTTAAAGTAAGGCAGTTCTTTTTGAAGAAACATCTTATTGCATATGAGAAGAAACTGGAATTATACATTAGGCTTATAAATACTGTAATCAAATAGATGCTAATTTATTAATGAGCTTACATCAGGCTGGATGACCTCTTCTTGATTTCAATCGGGCAAAAATTTGCGTTTGTAACTCTTTCTCTTGTAGGTCTTCTCTGGCTGAACTCTTCTAATCGTCCAGCAGTAGTTCACCATCATGTGTCTATCCCAGTGACCTTGGGAGCGCTCTTACATCGTCATTAGACCCTGATGGAAGCGTTCCCCTTGTTCGTGACTCACGGGTCCCAGATTCACTGGGAATCGGTCGAGGTAACTATTTAGGAAATGCAGCTTCACACTCATGTTGCATCCCAGATCACGATATACTAAAAGCATATTAGTAACCAGATCCTCGTAGTTATGCGCTGTTTTGTTTTCCAAGAAATACGAACAACGGCAGAAATTGAGGGCCAGGCTGCCTTCTCTTTTTCATTCTTGATGTTCACGAATCTAGAATCACTCAGAAGTCTTCGGATTTGGGGACCATCAAATACTCCTGCTTTTATTTTTTCTTATGACAAAGCAGGAAACACCCATACTATGTACTGAAAACAATCATTGTCCGTGCTTAACGCCTTGACATACTGCTTTATTCACACCAGTTTGAGATGAAGGGGAGGGAAAACGATCTTCTCTCGCCTTACGATTGGCTCATAACAATGTTTGGCATTCCTGCTTCCAAAGTTTCCCGAACTAGCCAATCTTTTGGAGACCAGCGTTTGTGACGGGCTCGAATGTCCCACATACAAATATAGCATGGAAACTTTGTATATCTCTTCTGCTGGCCAAGGAGGAAGTTGACCATCTTAAAGTCTACACATATGATCTAATTGTATTCATGGTAATTAAGTAAATCCACGACCTTTCTTACGTCATTGTGAGTTTCTCGCAGATGGAGAGAGTGATCGAGAGGAACTGCACCAACGTCATTGCCATTATGCAAAAGGGCACACTTGAGGCTACGCTTGGAGCTAGCCAAAAACAGTCTCAACTCAGCAGGGCTATAGGTGCCAAGGCCCAACTCCTTAAACAGACCAGGAACATCGTGGCAGTATACAAATTGTTTGTCCTCAGAGAAATACTTAACAAATGTACACTCTTTTGTTTGGTAATATGATACCCGTACCGACCTGTCGAGCATTTGTCTTTCACTAAACGGGCAGGCTAAAAGTTCTGCAGCTTTCTTGGAGAGCGTCAAATCACGTATCAAGTCATTAAAATCCCCTTAATTACAACAGTTAGGAGCTAATGACTGTTAAGCATCTGATGATGAATCTTGAGACTCTGAATCCATTCCGTGGACGTCAATATCTAGTACATCATTTGCATCCTCGGAGAAAGCATATCAACTGAAAATCAGAACTGGTAATAAAGACTCAGAATGAGGTACTGGTCGGATCGCCGAGGGAATTTTGGGCTAGTCGATCTTGTGCCGATTTTTCTGGCCAATCCCTTTAGTATTCAGGAGACAGAAATAACAGTCCGACACATGATCCTTTGACTATCGCCACACCATGGGGATTCCAAAAGGAAGACCATTTCTCTTTCCTTTCGTCCCCTCACGAAGATGTTCCACACAACTATGGCAAACAGGATTTGGGGCCCACTTCTTCTCTTGATCGCCAAGAGGAACATAACATATGCCTTATAAGTGCGGATCACAAAGTTTGATATATTACGCCTTTCAAAAACTAGCATGTAACAGCTACATGTTAGCGAAGCCATCACTCTAACATGAGACCTGAAAAAAGAAACTATAATGTCAATATTTTGCACAATAACACTTATTACTATCTTACTACTATGTACTCTGAAGTATTTGGTTTTTTGATGGACCCTCTCTTTCTGTCTTGAGTGCAGTTTTCGGGGAAAAAAGAAAAAAGAAATTACAGAATAACTATAGCAGGTAGGTAAAGAAATTCTACATTTTCCTGATAGTTGAGTGAATACTTGTTTTGTGACTCCATAAGGAAAATTAGTTAAATATATATATATATATATATATATATATATAGAGAGAGAGAGAGAGAGAGAGAGAGAGAGAGAGAGAGAGAGAAAGAGGGAGAGAGAGAAAGAGAGCCTTGGCCAAATTTATGGAGTAGGTAGGAAAACTGAAGAGTATGATTGAAACTCATTTATTTCATTCTTGACATAATACAAGTTAACATTTTTGCGTTTTTCAATCAATGATTGATATTTTACGACTCATTCTTTGCATTTATAATGGCTTTGATGCGTGATGTATTTATGAAACTAATTTAGCTTAATTTTCTGCCATTCTTCATGAATTTTGGCTGATAATTCACTTTTTGACGAGTATTTGTGCGCCCTAACTTATGTGCCAAATTGTCGCCACAAAAGTTCAATGTAGTTGAGGTCTGGAGATTGAGTGGGCCATTTCATCAACCTCACCCCTCTCTTTTCAACCCAATACTTTGACACTCGAGATTTGTTGCATGGAACATCTTTTGATGGAAGATTACACCATCTAGTATGTCATCATCGAAAATTTTACCTAAGAAAGGTTGATAAACTTAGTTTAACATGCTGGTGTAAATGTTGGAATTCATTCTCCCCTTACAAGTGACCAAAAAACCTCAATCTGAAGACAACATACAGCCCTTGACCATTATACTGCCACCTCAAAAACAATTGTTGAGACAACGAATCTCGGAACAAAAGCGGCCCCAACTCTTTGACGAATATGAAACAGCTTCGGGATTTAAAAGATCTGAGGAGAAATACAAATTTTACTAATCATTGTTGGTATCCAATAAAATTGTATACAAGGGTAAAAATTGGTAGAAACTAATGTGGGAAACCTACCTGAAAGTTGCTCTCATCAGACTACTTTAGCCCAATGCTCATCAGTTCACTTTTCATGCTCTTTTTTCCAATGAATTCGCTTCTTTTTGTTTACTCGAAACAGCCACGGTTTCCTACTAACCTTAAATCCTTTAAGCTGAGCTTCTAAAAACCTTCCCACGTTTTGTCTTGATTCTCGTTATTTTTTTTTGCTGTCCGAAATTCAGAAGTTACATCAGAAGAGGTGTTTTGATATCGGCCAGAGATGTCTTTTTCAGCAACCTCTCTTTCATCGGGGTTTTACACCTTTTGTGGCCTTGACCATCACGAATTCTCAAAAAAATGGTCGCATTCTACCTTTTAATGGTTGATCTGTCACCGTTTCTCGGGCATTTCAATTTTCTTGGAATTTTGACTTGGGATAATCTGACTCTGGAGTATGCATTGATTCGAGCTCTTTGTGCTTTAGAAATCTGTTTCTTCGGAGATATTCTATCAAAGATCATCACTTGTTAGTTACTAATAAGAAAATGACTAAAAAAATAGGAATAAACGTTAGTATCACACATTCATTGGCAGAAGGTTTCTCTCAAACTTATGCACATTATGCAAAAATGCATTAAACCAGTTATAAAAGCAACAGGAGGACACATCAAATATAAATTATTGATAGAATATACGCAACAATATTTAGTTGTATTATGTCAGGAATGTAATAAATAAGGTTTAATCATATTCTTCACTTTTTCATACCTGCCCCAAAATTTTGGCCAAGGCTGTGTCATTAATTATTTATGAGTCAACTATCTTTTTCATTGCACATTAATTCTTAATTAAATAATAAGAAAAAGTATAGATTAAGCGTCCTCTAAATTCATCCTCAGCAGTCCAAAGTCTCGTTGGATTAAATGGTGATGAAATCAATATAAATATCGGTTAGAACAATTAACAAAATATTTGTTGGTAGGAGACCTGTGGGGCCTACATATTGAATAAGTGGGGAAAATTCAATTTTCACATGAATTCTATCACTCATAGATTGTTCCAATAGTTTTGATATATATTTATCCGTTTTATGCATTTATTTAAATCTTGCTCTCTATTTTCTTCCTACAGTCATAGACCGAAATATGAAGGGTGGAAAGGTAAGTTTCGTCAAAATAACTGCCATATAATTAATTTATACCAAAATATTCCATAAAACCAATTCCTAGGTAAAAACCATAACAAATTTATTGATACTTTACGCAGTTTACAGGATACTAGAGAGCGAGATACCATCGTGCAGAAGTGACGAAGTTTAATAGAAACGACAACCAGATATTGCAACCAGCAATCATTAATATAACCGGAATGATGAAATATCACGCAGCATTTTGTAGCTAATATCCAGCCAAAATGAATGGAAAGAGTCATAAACATTTTCTTTTTGAGAGAATTGTGATAAACCATAAAGAGCCTCCAATTATCATAATAATATACACCTAGGATTACCCCTTAAACATGTGGCTGTTACAATTAAGTAATTTGAAACTTTATACTTTATGAACCGAAAAATCTTTCTCTTTTAAAGTAATAGTCGAAGATTAGACCAAGAATGAAACACAATTCACGTCGCTATATGGCGACCAGGCTTAGAAAAATTTCGCTTTCAATTATTTTTGCTATGTGTCTTATAATCTTTAAGTGTTTAATGTCCAAAAAATTCCATTCCCCCCCTAACCCTTTTCCCTTCAATTCTTTCACAAAAAATTCATTCGTGCTTCGTCCATATTATTTCATATCATAAGAGTAGACAAACTAAACTTTTTAGTTCTCATCTCCTCTTATTTTCAAGCTTCATTCTCCCTTTCTCATAAACTTTTCCACATAACTTCCTTACCTTGAAATTAAGCATCGGAAAAAATAAACTTCAAGAATTTATGTTCTACATAAAATATCCGTAAAATTGTAGAAATAAAAGTTTTATAGTGTTTGGGAAATTCTGTCGTCTCGAAGGACGAAATATTTTAATTTACTATTTTAAAGAAATTAAATAATTGTTTGGGGTAAGATAAATTACTCTAAACATATTTTTCTAAATATTCAAAAATATTTAATCTTCTTCCAAGCGAGAGAAATCTTCGTCTCATTCAAATGCGAAATACCAAGAGTCGAGTGTTTTTTACGCGATCATGGTTTATTAAAAAGATGGATCATTGCTGCTTGGAGAAATAAAATTGGTACTTCTTATTGCCTGTGCTTTAAATAAGAACTATTTAAGAGCCTTTAATAGTTGGTGAATTGTAGTACTGCATATTTTGTTGAATTTAACCTTTTGCATTTATAATATTCTTTCTATTTTCTCTGTTTCTTGGAACTGAACAAAGAATATTTCTACTTTGAGGCTCAACAAATTTAGAGTTGTTAAAAAAAGAAAGAAATGGTCAAAGTAGCACATTTCCATTTGAGACCAGAGATATCATGAAGGAAGTACGAAAGAAAATATCAATTAGGAAGAATAGTATTAAGGAGAAGGATGAGTGGAAAATTAGGTGATTCCTCTAGTTGACTTCAGCTATTGTGTAAAATGCAAGAACATTAAGGTTCGTATTTACAGGCTGGGTATATTCAAGTAAAGTTTCGAAGAAGTAAAATAGTGAAACTGAAACTTGTAATATAAATGGTTTCTAGAGAAAGTGGCGAAGAAGTTGCTTCCAGAGCAAAGTCAGAGGCATGGAGTTCGAAACCCATTATGAACTCGATCATTATACAAAGTTTTTGGAAGAGAAAGAAAAGATATAGACAGATGGAAACCCCACACGGAGGCCGTAGCGACAATACGCGAATGCAGACACAGATATACACCACAAATCTCTTCCACCAGAGCTCCCCTCACCTCCTCTGTTCAATAAATCATTTGCAGCCACTGGAGGCACTGGCGGGCCCTAAAAACTCACTGTATCTAACTATAACCCCCTTTCCTCAGCACCAAGCAAAACGTCCGCAGAGACTTAATGTACACACCCAAAAAACAAATACCACCAGCCACTAAACACAATTGGCCGCTGTGCTCTCTACGGTGGCAAAAGACGTCTTGGAGCGCCTCTCGCCCATACGCCTACGTCCTAGACAAGCTATACTGCACCAGTTTACCCCTTCCAAACAACAAACTCCGCATTGCACGCTACTAAACTTACCTAATTCTACAAGTATCGCAAATAGGATTATCAATTCTACTTATACAGTGAATACACCACTCCTTTATAAGCATGCAAGACGACTAGCCTCCAAAATACAAATGAGTTCCGGCTCCATCTTAGTGGCTACATATTACAGACCGCTTGACGAACAACTAAACATTGATGTGACACTCCCGGACATTTGCTACCATAACCTTCTTCTCTTCTTCGTGGGGGATCTGAATGCTCACCATCACACACTACAATGTTGTTGGAAAGTATCTTGCCGTTGCATTTCACCGGTAACGCTGCGAGCATATCGGCTCTGTCTTCCCGCACATTCAATCGCCTTTGCGGGGGGAGAGCACATTAGTCCAGGCCCCTAGGTGCTATCCAAACACATTCCTGTATGCGTAATGATATCATGATCGGCAATACTCATAACCGCACGCTCTTCTTCGCATAGAAAAACACGTACTGGGGGATTTTAGGAGACGCATTACAGAAAACACACAGCACAACATAAATCTCAAATACAAAAATAGCCACTTACACATCCACTAGTGCTCACTATTAGACACTATAGACACCGCTCGTAACCTAAACACATCACGTAAGGCATACACTCCCACCAAACACTTCACATACGCCATACACAGACAAAGACTCATTACAGTCTATAACAGCCACTCCAACGTATCCTACACTGGGTGCAACAACATCAGAATCGTCAGTGGCGTGAGGTGGTCCGCATTACTGACGACGTATGATTCATTGACCCTTTCTTTTCTGGCGACGCGTACGCTGGAGTTAAAGCAATCAACCATCAAAACCGATCACTCTCCTTCCTAATAAACAACCACTAACTAACACTAATGCCATCTTCGACGCATTAAGGTCACAGTGGGACTTGTTGCGCACAAACAACCGGCCTAAACCACATGCACAAATCCACTTCCAGGAAGTATAGAAAGAGTGACGACTCCACAGCGATGAGATTGGGCTAATCACACTGATACAAAAGGAGGCACTCGATGAAATCACCATATTAACCACTTCTATCATCGTTAAGGAAACGAGACACTACATGTAATCAACAACAAAACGTGACTCTGGCCCTTACACTCTCCCAACCATCCCTACCACACTTACACACCCATACAATGCTACACTAGCCTATGGTCAGTAATACCCGCAACCATTTAAAAAATCTAACAGCATCCTCCTACGCAAAAAACACAGATCACTGAGGTACTCCCTTTGAAACTACCCAACAACACCAATCTCCTTTTTTGCACAGGAAGGCTTCTTTCCCACTTAATTACAAACCATAGAAGTCAAACAAAATAAAAAACAACGCATGCCCATTCCAACCACGTTCAGCATATACAGGGTAGCCTATTGTTCCGACACTGTATAAAATATAAACAAAAGATACTCCACGCCCACCTGAAGTCTTCAGACAAACACATACTCTGTCCTCTTCTGACAACGAAACTATTATCATCTACGGCCGTCGACCAGATATGATTGAACTCCACGCACAGATTATAAGAAGCACGAAGACAGATTATGAGGACAAATCGCTCATAGCTACAAACTCTTAGAAGACACAGGTGACACTAATAGGTGCAAATAATCACTATATGCAAAACTTACTAATATACACACACACATGACGGAATTCATTAACCCAACCCAAACAAGACTAACATATTAACCTGACATCAAAATCCTAAGAACAATATTTGACAAGTTCCTAAGATTTCACAAACAAGAAAATATTAATCAATAAAAAAAAAAACACCCCACAACAAGGTGCGCAATTTTTACCCTGCTAGCCTTAAACAACAACTAAACTTCTATAAAAGCCTTGTCAGATCCATCCTTACATAGGCCCTTATCACTGTCGTAGCTGCGTGCCCCACAAAACAGAAGAAAGAACAGCGCATCCATAACTCTGCTGTGAAGCGCGCCTGACATTTCCCCATGTAAATTAGCATAACCACAATAGAAAAAATCAAACAAGTAAGACCACAAACCTCTTACACCTACTTGCCTTTGATGCGACATTTGGGAATACTCGCCATATACCCCGCATACATAGTCATTCACGTTAGGCAAAACGCTGCGGAGGCAAGAAGGTACCCCGCAGCACGAGACTACTCCTCGCCGAAACCTTTTCTCATATAATTGTACCAGTAACGTGGATTGCGCCTTTCAATTATTCTCTCCTCTTACTCAACCTACCCTCTCTCCTGCCGCTCTACTCATGTTGAACACCAATACATACACGAATAACAACCCCCTACGTCGGTGTATAACCACCGAGCTGACAACTCTCTCTATGCAGTCTCGAGTTATTTTCTGAATTATTTTCTTCTACGAGTACTAGATCTCATATGGCCTTTACAGTGATCTCTCCTAGTTCTTTATAAACACAATTTTTCATTTCGCTAATGAAAGTAAGGGTACGCAACTCACCTAAATATGTCATGGCTTGGCAACGAAGGCTTTTACCGAGGAGACCGGATTGACCCTAAATAATTTAAATGATTTTAATCGTAGACAATATAAGAGCAATGACAAACCTAAATAAAACACGTATCTCCCATAAGGAGATATTACGGACGTCCTACATCTACTGTTTACCATAACTTGAGATTAGAATTTAATGAAATACAAATTGTATTATTGGATGATTTAGTTGATCAAACGTTCATATTTACTTTGTGGTCCACTCAAATATGGCGTACATGACTCTACCTAAGTAAATTTCCCTACGGCCTCGTAAGCCTTAATTTGGAAATGTTACACACTCCTCCATGCAAAGAGAAATATATACATTTACCAATTTGTTAAATTTACAGGAAGATTGGGAATGTTGAATGTCTGTATTCAATTATTGGCAAATTTAGTGTAAATTTTAGGAATCGAGAAGGTACATACGATCATCTTCCTGCAAACTCTTCCTAAAGGAAGAGTAGCAAGGAATAATGAAATAGTAGAGCTAGTGCTTTCCTTATTTTCTATTTAGGTATTACCATAAAGATTAGGATGCAGGTAGTGATAGAAAAATGTGGGAATAGAATAAACCAATTTAGGTTTCAATATTAATCGTTGGTTGTTTTCATGCTTGTCACTATTACGATGAGAATTCTTTGATAATGATGAAGATAAGGCCTTTGGAAGACTATGCTGTTTAAAAGACGACCGGCGGAAGTCCTAGGTGGGATTCAATCAAATGCATTGGTGTAGCTAAGATGCTAAGCAAAGTCGATGTGGTTTAACTTCCGAAAGACGAAACTGATTTGTCCCAAATAAACTTAATATTAGAAATCTTTTCATATATTTTACATACTTAGCCCGCAAGACAACAACTGTGGTAGAATGACCAGCGCATAGTTATATATATATATATATATATATATATATATATATATATATATATATATATATATATATATATATATATATATATATATATATATATATATATATATATATATATATATATATATAGTACAAGAAAGAAAAATTGGACGCGAATGAGCAATGAGACAAGAAACAGGAGTTTTTTAGAGGTAAGAGAAAGGGACATTAGAAGAAGACTAGAATCAAAGAGAGCAGAGGAGGGCACAATGAAAGAAATCCGTAACCGAGAAGACAGAGATAACGCCAGGGGAAAAAAGTTTGAAATTCCTGACTGGGACTTGGCCCCGGGTCTGCTGATTGCCGGTCAGATGCTCTACCGCTGAGCTACCAGGCACAGTGACTCTATTTCGTCCAAAGCGTTACCCCATCAAACTCAGTATCTCTCTAAGCTAGGAACCTCCCAGGAATTTTTATACCACATCTTCTTACCCGCTCACAATTTAAAAGGCTCATCCCCAAGTCACATATAAAGAAAAAGGAGCAAATGCAAGTTTTGCGGGTGATAACAAACACCACAGGCTTTCACCATATTTATTTTCAAACTTTTTTATCCTGGCGTTATCTCTGTCTTCTCGGTAAAAGATTGCCTTCATTGTGCCCTTCTCTGCTCTCTTTGATTATAGTCTTCTTCTAATGTCCCTTTCTCTTACCTCTAAAAAACTCCTGTTTCTTGTCTCATTGCTCAGTTACGTCGAATTTCTTTTTCTTGTACTATATTGTAATATAATCTGGAATGCAAGGTTTCTGCACCTTTGTTTCTGTCTTCAAAATTGTTTTGAAAGGCGGAAAATAAATATGGAGAAAGCCCTGTGGTGGTTGTTATCACCCGCAGAACTTGCATTTGCTCCTTCTTCTTTATATATATATATATATATATATATATATATATATATATATATATATATTATATTCAGACGGAGTGGGCAGTCAAGGTCATTTTAGTGACCTTCGCTAGTCTCCCAGCAGCGCCAGACGAGGGAGACTATATGGGAAATGGGGTTTTCCAATTCGAGCGCGTGGAAGCTTTTTTCTACAGAATCGAGTGCAATTGACCGTTAGTATAATAAAAAAGGCTACATACTCGGGGCTATGAAACGGTAGTTCCCAAAATAATCTTTAAAAATGACAAGAGATATAGGACATAAATACATATGGAAAAGGTTGCAAACGGATACTTAGTGTTTACGAACATAATCTTTACGGGTCGACTAGTCAAGAAACTACAATTTAGTCGCTGAAGCCTAGCTTGGGGTTGGAGGCTTTGTGAGACGACACATGGGATGGCTGATCGCACGAGTAAATCGTACTCGACGAAGTTTAACCTCGATGAGTGAATTCGAGGGAACACTTGGACCAGACGAGGTTAAAACCGAATCCAATGTTAGCCAATTGACTGTGGCTACATTCCTTCGGTGAGAATTCTTGCTTACGAGCTCGAGAAGGGGAACGGAGCTGAATGGAGAAAATGACGTGCCTCGTGCAGAAAGGCAGGACTATACAAGCTTTAGCCGGTTGAGCCTAGCATTATGCACATATGGGCCGGCCGGTCGCGAAAATGCCTCAGACCAAGGAGGGACATCTTTTTATCCAAATATTTCACTGGAGGATAGAGATGAACTCCAGCGCGGTTTATTGATATTCCCCAGAGATGCGGGCAGCGCCTTCTTGCGCCCGCGCGCTTGTAATTCTTGCTTTTGTGAATAGCTTGTTTTGTGATGATGTTTTTAAATCTATATCCTACAGCTATTTAATTTTCCAGCCTCTTAATGCCTGACGATCATTAATGTGGTTCTTCACCTGATCTTGAGGCTATGAAGTAACTTCAATTAAATCCCCCCTTCCTCTATTTCTGAATTTTCAGGGGCCTTTTCATCTTTTAAAGTATCAGTTACTTTTTAAAGCAAAAAGCCCGTGAACAATATTGAAACAAGAGTATAATTGGACGTCACCGGAAGAAACACTATCAATAACAAACTTTCCAAATTTTCATTTGTATTTCAAACTTTTATCCACACTATCATTTCCAACCTTTAGGTAGATGGTTTATACAGTGTTTGGCTACCAAATAGAATTCGTGCCAAACAAACATGGTGTTATGTGTTGTTGGTGAGAAAGACCAGTGAAATAGCTGCAGTCCTGCGATTAGCTAATCTATGATGAATTATGTGGATTGACCGCTTAAATCTATTTGAGTCAGGTTCTGTTGGCAATCAAAGCCGGTACTTAGGCAAGAAAATCAAATCCAGTCTTATGCGCTAGGCTAAAGAGAGACTGTGGGGGATAAATATCACGAAGACAAACAGACGCTAGTTCCTTTATACAGCGTCAACTCTTACGCTCCATATGGGCCAAGAGTTCCTCCCCCTCCTCCCCTTTTCTCGGCAACCCCAAAGAACCTTCGATGGTCACTCGCAAAGAAGGATTTCAGTGAGAAAATTTCATAGTCCGTTAATATAAACAGAGAAGGGTGTGTTAGCTTTTAGAATAAAAATCTATGAACAGGCTCACTGTCCCGTCCGATTGTTAATGTCTATTTTCGCCAAAAATTGATGAAATTTGACTTTCTTCGTACGTAAACCAGAAGGGGCGAACTGTTACAACGTTGAAATATTATGACCTCGGCTGGATCGAGAACTGGCTAAGTGGCAGACGGAAACAGGTGGTGGTAAATGGACAGGCATCTGAGTGGGTACTCGTTACTAGCGGGGTGCCTCAAGGTTCTGTCCTGAGACCACTACTATTCATCATCTACGTCAACGACATGGACAGTGGCATGGTTGCCAAGATTTCCAAATTTTCCGACGATACCAAGCTTGGTATGAACGTTACAAAGGATGAAAATACTGCCCGCCTGCAGGAAGATCTTGGGAAGATTGGGGAGTGGTCGGACACGTGACAAATGCCTTTTAACGTCACCAAATGCAAAGTGATGCATATTGGCCACAGAAACCCCCAATCTTAGTATATCCTTAAGGGCACTGCTCTTGAATCGAGTGACACTGAGAAGGACTTGGGTGTAACTATCACTAGCGACCTCAAGTTCTCGAAACAGTGCATTGAGGCGGAGAAAAAGGCCCAAAAGATGCTAGTTAAAATAAAGCGCCAGTTTGGATATCGGAAGCAGGAGATTGTACTGTGTTTGTACAACTCACTTGTCTCACCGCACCTGGAGTATGCCGTACAATTTTGGAGTCCTTCATTTCGTAAGGACATCGCGAGATTTAAACGCGTACAAGCCAGGGCAACAAAGCTTATTCCCTCTATCCGACATAAAATTTATGAGGATAGACTAAGGGAATTAGATATGTTCTCGCTGGAAACCCGTAGACTGCGTGGTCAGCTCATCGAGGTATTCAAAATACTTCGAGGGTTCGACAATGTTGACAACCAGGATATTTTGACACTGAGTGAGAACAAAACGCGCAATTATGGCTTCAAACTTGAATTGAAGCGTTACAGTATCTGCGGTAAGTGGAATGCACTTCCAGTGGAAGTTGTTAACAGTGAATCTGTTGACCAGTTCAAGTCAAGACTTGACAAAGTCTTAAAAATTGGCCGTTTAGGGACGCAAAACAATTGAACAGCCATGTGCCCGCTCGATTGCTAGTCCAAAGGTACCCTCTTTGAATGGACCGTAAGGGCTCCTAGGGTACTTCTTTTCCTAGAAAAAGAAAAAAAGAGGCTTTACTGCGCGCTAGTGAGGGTTCGCTCCTCCTAAACTTCATCGTCTTCGCTTTCCCCCCAGGGCATAATCGACGTATATATAGTTCGATCCTGAGAAATGAAAAAGAGAATCCGAGTAGCAATCAAAAGAAGAAGATAAGTGAAACCAAGCGGGACTTTCCCTCCCGAGACCGTTCCTTTGGTCAGTTAGAAGAGTAGACCAGTATTATCGAGACTCACTCTCATACCGTTCTCGCCCAGAGAAATTTCCCTCCTCAGTTTTTGGATTAAAAACAGAAATCCTCCTCACCATGGAAGATTACGAACGTGAATTCCCAATCGAGAAAAGATTGACCTCTTGGTCGAGACTCATCATTGAGAAGCCCGAGTTTATAACACAGGAAGTGAATAACCTCCTTTCATCCAACATCCCCTCACTTAAATCTTCCGGTAAAGAAGTCTCGCCTTACGTTTCCACCTCCTCGGGATAAGTATCAGCTGTTTTTTCCGAATAGACTCGACATGCGTCTCTTTCACCTAGTGATGAGCATCAGCTGTTTTCTTAACCATTCTCACCTTCGCTAGGAAGGCTTCAGTCCAAACGCACGTAAGCCGATCACAACACCACTAACAATTCCATTTCTACCCTCATAGCAGGACTCCTACGAAAGCATTTATATCAGGGCTTGGACGAAACCCCACTCCATCCCCTCTCTGAATTAACAAAGGTTTCACCCACGTTGGATGTCAAATACACAATACCACCTAGGACAGCTCCTCTACCCAATGAGTACCGGTCTCTGGTGCGTTTGGGATCACCAGCGATTGTTTTTTTAACCTACTATTTCTTTGTTACTGAAGCGTTTTCATCGTTCAAAATTCAATAAAATTTAAAAGTTTTAAACACGGACAAAATAATTAAAATAACAAGCTTTTTGTGATAAATGATAGTGTGAATGCAAGGTAGGTGACTTCGTGTTTAACTGCGCATAGATATAACATGTTAACATGATTTTAACTCCAATATTCATGGATATGAATAGTTTTGTGTTTTACATAAATTTAAAAATGAATACCATTTTACTTCTCAATTTATTTTACCTATTCAACTTTTATTACATAATATGACACTAACGCGAAAGATTTTGACAGAGGTCATTTAGACCCAAGAACAGTAAAATTACAGACCAAATGGTTCCTTAATGCGCCTTAAAGGATAGTCATTAGAATGGTACTTATTTATTTTGGTGGTTATACCTTTTTACCCGCATGATAGCCAAATATCATAGGATAAAAAAAAAATCCTCGGTTCATAACGATATACTCACTTTAGACAATGACTGGGAAAATCCTAAGACATAGTTTGGATCGAAAACCTGCGCAGGATCCTAAAAAAACGGAGTAAGAAGCGGAATTTCTTAAAACCTGAAAGGTTTTGTGCATTATTAAATGTAAATTAGAGATCCAGCAATCATGATTTAAGGTTTTAGTCGATTTTCTGCTTGAACGAATGTCAGAAGTGACAATTAGTATTTTTTTATGGAAAGGGATTATAAATCGTTTGAAACTTAGTGATATCATATGTATTGTGCTGTAAGAAAGTTGTCACCAATATTTGACCCTAAATGTACAATTTCACTTCTCCTTATATTACCACTCGCAGGTGAAACTCATTTTGTTAAAAAATCTGATTGGACATGTCTCCTGGGTTTTTGTTTGATTTAAAAATGAATAAAAAACAAAAGAAAACAAACAGAAAAGAGAAAACTTGATGTTTTTAGTAATATTGTACAAATGAATGAGTATTAAAGATATTTCAGAACTATTCAGTATATAATGAGGAGAAGGAGCTTTTAAGTACTGTAAGGACCCTTTAGGACCTAAGTTTGTAAATATTACAATATTTGATTGAATCTAATCCAACTCGTTACCTGAACTTGACTTTTTAAAAGATTAAATGAATTTTGAATTCGTCACACTTGATGAAAATGTAGCGGAATCTGGGACATTAATTTAATCGGAAATGATTATTAATTCTATTATTATTTCATGTTTATTTGTAGTACTAATAACAGGATTTATTAATAACATTATTATGTGGGAAGAAAAAAAGCACGACGACGACAGAGAGCAGAGTCAGCGACTGCTGACGACACGGTCTTCACATGCAGAAACTGCAACAGGACCTGCCGTTTAAGGATCAGGCTGTACAGTCACAGCTGGCGCTGAACTCCATCAGTTTCTCATCCATCTCCTAAACCGTAACGTGCTGACTCCAAGTCCGTCACCATGGTACACTGCCGCATTCAGCGGGCTATAGCACGTAAGGGGATGGTGTTTACACTGCAAAACCAACCTAGGCGAAGGAGCTGAATCTAGCAACCAACGCCTAGCAGGGCGGAGGAGATCCTTGAATGAACCACGGCCAAGTGTAGGGGATTAAAGATACCAATTAATTAGAGAAGAATCGAAGGCAGTCCAGTGCGCTGTGCTCACTGACTCCGGCAGCTCCTGTAGCCAACCTGGTGCCAAATGTACTGCTCTGCATTCCTTTGAATGACACAAGTGAGGTAGAGAGGGGGATTTTGACGACTGGACAACCCAGGATCTCAATACACTTTGCCTAAGCCTGTGTCATGGGGCAATATCCATTATCTTGCGAGACAGAAGGATGCCAACGAAGCAGAAATAACAGGAAATCAACGCAAACATTCATTGCAAAAATTTTGCGAGCAGATGTTTGTAAGGAAAGTGTATACAAGGTTTACTCCCTTACAGGTTATTGGCTTCCGTTGTCCACTTATAGGCTGGGATAACACGATTTTTTTATTTAGGTAGCAACTGTTATTTTTTATTTGCTTGTGTCTAGAATACAGGAAAAACAGTTATATATTTCAAACTTTTCTTTTGTGTCCTGGATAATGATATTTATATGAACTTTACCTATTCCTTCTGGAAGGAAGTGACGAATTTGAAATTTCATTTGCATAAAGTAGAAACAAGACAACACGATACAAAAATGAGTCCCGTTCCACGTTTCTGAGACTCCCTGCCGTCCTGCAGAAGAGTCTCTCGTGTTTGAGATCACACCCCTTAGAGAAGAGAAAATCTCGTCTTTCTGGAACAACTTTGGGTTTCAAGGTAAATCGATTTTGCTTTGTAAACCCATGAATACACTCCCCGTCAATCGCCCTCTGGATTGCGAAGCATCCCCTTTTAATTTACTCCCCACTCAAACTTAAATAATATTCATTATTCGGATTAATAATAATTTCGCACTCTCCGCTTAGCTCTGTCTCATAGTAAATTGACCCTATCCAATTAACTATCCTTATAAAGCATAATTTGTCCCCCTTTTTTATATATATATTGCCCCTTTTTTATTTATAATATTATTATAATTTTAGGTATTGATCTTTCTATAACCTTAACCTGCAACTTGGCAAGTCAGTGGATAAATCCCGGCCAATTGTAATCGCACTCACTCAAGAAAGCGGCCTTCCACTCTATCCATTGCTCCAAAGCATATCGCAGACTGCCACGTGTCAGCTATCTGCCCGTGCTAATGTACGCGCCCTTACACCGCAAGGGTCTAGACGGGCATACCTCGACATATATATATATTTATATATATATATATATATATATATATATACATATCATTATATTCAAATCTGGTGTAAGGTAAAGTTGGGTTATTGCGTAGTGAAGAAACCCTTATTTTTTCAAGCTCCCCTCCCAGTTAAGTTGCTCAGTAACCAGTTTTCCAAGTTCGTTCTAGTTTATCCAAAGATAGTGGAACAAAGGGGTAAATCTTTTTCAATGAGCAATCTATTGTGCTGACCGTTCGATCATAATTTTCCCAAGTTTAATTACTTTGTGTGTTTCGGTTTTTTTTTCGGCGACGAGCTCTTTCTAAATCCCATAGAAATTTTCGTGCAGGATTAAAAGGGCCTATAACTACTAATTATATAGGGATCAATCTTTGAATTGTAATCTTTCTTCTCCATTTATTGTGTTATAGTATTTGTGTAGGTAAATAATCGTTATGATTTTTGGTATGATAGAAAGAGTCCCATAATCTTTTCCGTGGGTTCCTTGTACGCACCCAACGGCCAGACGCACATTTCCACAAGCAAGATCGCTTTATTCAAGCGTTTTCGACAGCAAGGAAAGGTCCTTGGCATGTCCGGCAAGGATCTAATTGTTTATATTCAAGAGGAAGAAAGAAATAAAAGGGCAGGAAAAAGAAAGCAGAGAGAAATTGAATAAATAGAAATAATTCGTCAGCATGGACGCGAGGTAAACAGAAACCAAACTTCAACAGTAAATTTGCCAGTGTTTAAGGAAGGCGATGATTTCAGAGCCTAATCATCTCACTTTGAGAAAATTTTCGAAGTGTACCACTAGGGCATTGATCTAGATGGAGTCACTCGACTACTTCCGCTCCTCAATACCGATCTTAAAGAAATTTTTATTTCGCTCCCCAATGAAGCTACCCTCGACTACTCCACCCTCAATTCGGAACTATAATTGACTATTAACATTAATCCTGATTTTTCTAGGACTATGTTCCGCAAGGCGAGGATGATGCCTGGCCTTACCTACCGCCAAGTTGGATTCACCCTGCGGAGGAATTTTCGATTCTGGTTAGACTAAGCCTAAGTCAACGGCGATTACCAGTCCCTATTTGATTTAAAGTTACGTAAACAGTTAATGGCGGATGTGCTCGGATCAAGCCACAAGCTATACCCTACTACCCCAATAAATCGCATCCCCCATACCCTAAAGTAAAGGACTCGACCAAGTTTGTGAAGGTACCCGGTCCCTCCAAAACCCAAGTACTATCCCCCCGGCCGGAACAGAGGGAAATTAAGCCTCCCATCTTTAAACCCCCAGCGTCGAATTACCCTCGAAGGCGAAGATGGTCGCGTGAGAACCAACTGTCCCCAAAATTCCCAATTCCGTTTCACGCGTAATCAGCAAGTCCATCAAAAAAGTGCTTCTCTCTCTCTCTCATCCGCCCGCTTGACCTTAAATGCCAGCAAATTCACCAAGAAGGAGTCCCCCCGGGACAGCAAGTCAACATTTTATTCAACAAAAGCTCCTCCGGTGGGCTTGAGTTCGAAAAAGGAACCGTTAATAGTTGCAGAGTGTCAACCATCGCAAGAGACACTGGCCTCCCTTGAATCGTCGTCTCAGCAAAGTTGTCTCCCACATTGAGGCCCGACCACGATAAATTTGCAGTTGTCCATGACTATTTGGGGCGCGCAAATCAGTTCGCTGTGGTCCACTGCTATCCCATTAAGTTCTCTGCCGTGTTGGTCGGCCAGAGCCCAAAGCTCTAACTTAAGCACGTCGCACAGCCCGTTATCACGGGGGCCCGGGCGCTAAATGACACTGCGCCTCCAATACAATTAGATCCCCCTTATGCCTCAGAATTTGCAGCCCTTCACAAAGAAGCATCTGCAAGTGTTCTGAATGAGTGCCCCACCCTCCAGCCCTCGTGGGAAAAAGCGAGAAATGAAGAGCGTGTATCTGCCCGCGGTCAAAAAAGGTTGCCTACCTCTTGAGTAACGGACTCCTTTTTCCATCCAGTTCGGCTGAGGATATATCCACAACTCTCTCTTTATGTATCCCCTGTTAGCATGCCCCCAATGTCCTCCAACTGCGATACGATGGATTACTTGCTGGTCATTTTAGCCGCAATAAAACTGTTCAAATAATTTTCCAATAATTCTTTTGTCCCGGCGCAGCCCTCCCCCCCCCCCCAAATGCCGAGTTTTGCAGGTCATGTGTGATTTGTCAAAAAACTGCACCAAAAGGGCGCATACCACCTTTCTCCCTTCAGAAGACCTCAATTGTCTCTGAGCCTTTCTTTAAGGTGGCTATAGACTTCATTGGCCAAATCACCCGCCGTCTAGCGAAAGACACTCATACGTCCTCATGCTCGTCGATTTTACAACGAGATTCCCCGACGCAGTCCCCTTTAAAAGGATAGATAATGTGACCTGTGCCGAAGCCTTGATTTCTATGTTTACCGCGTCGGCATTCTGAAGGAGATCTTGTCTGGCAGAGGTAGACAGTTTACCTTTGAACTAATGGAGTACGTAGGCAAGCTCCTTATGATCAAACGAATATTTACCAGCCTTTTCACCCCACCGCTAACAGCGTCTTAAAAATTTAAATAGTACATTGAAGACCAATTTAAAAAGCTTGTGCCATTCCCAGCACCGAGAATGGCATCTGTTCCTGCTGGTTGCCATGTAAACCTGCAAAGAAATCCCAGAGAAAACTATCGGATTTTCCTCCTTAGAACTTTTTCGTATGGGCGAAATGTCCGAGGCCAGAAGAGTATATTAATGTACTCTTTGACAATCCTCGCCAGGATGAGTAGATAAAATCCTCATATTCTGATTTGTTAGACATAAGAAATCCCCTGGAAAAATGTTGAGATATAGCACCATACAAACATACCCACCTAAACCTGGAGAAGTATTGGACCTATTTTGACGTTAGGCAAAAAGTTTGGCGATTCAAGTCCGGTGACGAAGTGCTGCTACTCCTACGCTCAGAGACAAATAAGCTTCTGTCCCAATGGATAGGCCCCCTCTACATCCTAGAAGCGCGCGCCTGGTAGATTACTTAGTACAGACCCCATCAGGTAACAAACTCTTTCATGTGAATATGCTTAAGCGCTACTTGCGCCGCGCCTGCATTAATAATATAATTGCGATTGACGAAGAGTCAGTAATAGAAGCCTCTTATCCCTCTGAGCCTCTTAACTTAAAACAAATCATATGCATCAAATCTGACAATTTCTACCCTCTCCCATCGCTCCTCGGTTGCCATGAAGACTCCTTCCCGTCACTCGACTTAGATCTCCATCCCCAGCTGGAACCTTCTCAGAATACGCAATTGTCTCTTTAATTGACCGAATTCACGGATGTAATCACCGAGAAGCTTGGCTACTCTATCCATTTCGAGCATCTACTCTAAACCATAACCCTTGCCCGTTCGCTTGCGTTCTGCTTTTAACTACCAAGTAGAAAACCTGCTGAAATTGGAAATCATTGAACCCTCCACTTCAGATTATTGCTCCACTATTGTTATGGTCAGGAAATGGGATCAGTCTTTTTGCATGTGCGTAGAATTTAGGTCTTCGACGATGAGCCTATCAATTTGGCAGATCAGAACCTACATTTATTTGAAGACGCTAAGTTTATTTAGGACATATACTTCTGTAAGGCTTACTATCAAATCACTCTTAAAGATAGTGGCAGAAATACACCGCATTCCTTACAAAGAAGGGTCTTATGCAATGATGCGCCAGATACTGGATCGGCTAAATAACGTTACATTTTCTCTTGATAATGTTTACGTAGTTACCCGCACATGGGACAAATATCTGGTCTCTCTTCGCTCTCCTCTACGTAGGCTTCGGGAACACATCCTTACCATAGGCCACATCAAGGGCCATTTTTCTTACGGCAACATTAAATATCTTGGTTTCCACATTGGGGAATATCAAATGGTACCCCAGAAATCAAAGGGGAAGGCCATCGCCGGCATGCCCCTCCTGCGTAATAAGAAACAATTAGCCTCCTTTCTACAATCGACGTCCTTTTACTGGATGTTTTTTTCCGAATTTCCTTCCCTTAGTGGCATACTAAAAAAACATTCTCCAAACCGCCTAATCTGGAACACCAAGGTGACTGCCCACTTCCAACAATTGAAAGAAAAATTAACGTCAGCTCACATACTGTGAATTTCGAACCCAATCAAACCGTTTGTAATTCTTTAAGGAGAATTGTACGACTACACAAGTCTCGAATCCCTCTTCATGACTCCCGTTTCATGTATTTGAGACTCTGTGCCGTGCCGCAGAATAGTCTCTCACGTTGCGAAAATCTCCTCCTTACGCAAGAAGTACTCTTAAACTCCCATATACGAGTCCTCCTCGTCAACACCCTCAGACGTGAATTCTCGAAGACCCATGCTTTAGTCTTTCCCCTCCCAACAACTCTAAGCTTCAAGGTAGAGCGATTTTGCTTTTTAATCCCATGATTACACTCCTCTTCATTCGTTACCTAGATTGCGAAGCATCCCATTTGAATTCACTTCCTGCTCAAACTTAAATATTATCTCTTATTCAGATGAATAATACTTTTGCACTTCGCCGCTCTACTGTCGCATTGTAAATTGTCCCAATCTAATTATCTATCCTTAAAAGCATAATTTGTTTTCCTTTTGTATATATATTGCCCCGTTTGTTATTTATATTAAAATTAAAATTTGGCGTTGAACCTTATATATCCAAGAACAGCAACTTGGCTATCTGCCCGTGCAAGTATACGCGCTCTTACACCGGAAGGGTCTACACTGTCATACCTCGACATATATGTATATACATATATATATTAGGGTGACCCTTATTTGATGGTAATTTTTACTTTTTAATATATTACCAGAGACGTGCAGTTAAAATGTTTCATTTTCTCCGAAATCAATATTTTTGGGTAGCTCAACGAGTTTGAAGTTTCTTATTTTTTGTAAGATAACAGACATTTTCTTTTTGTCCTCATAGAGGATTTAGAAAACTGTTTGAGAATAACAATTTAAAAGTCACCTTATTTTATGAAATAAACATAGTTGTAAACACATTTGATTTCACAGCACTGATTCTAGGTACCCTTCTTCTCGAGTATTATTCCCTCAAGGGGGGCCTAGTTTGAAGTCGCTGGGGACTTGCGAGCGTCAGAAAAATTCTTCTGGTCCTTCTCCATTGATTGAAAGAGGAACTGCCTCTGCTCCTCTTCCTTTGTGAGAGCCAGGTTGAAGTCCAGCATCAGGGGGATGCCCCGCCAGCGAAGTCCTTCACACTGTGCAGTTCCTTGACGCAGGAGGCTTTGAGGTAGTATCCTTGATTGTCGGGCCACTCCGTTGGGTCAAGTGCCAGATAACTTGCATCCAACCCAAGGATCTCAAAAAAGGATGGCGTGGAAGACGTCACAAAACTCGCAACAGTTTTCTCTGCAAGTGCAGTAAATGTTAGCTTAACGGTTGCTCATGGAGGAGGATCGTCAGATCCCTCTTCCTCATGCAAAGCATTCAACATCTTCCTTTTTATCTTAATGGCCAGGTGATCATCAAAAAGGGCAAGACAACCAGTCTCTCGCTCAAGTACCAGATATGGCGCCCAAAAACTGTAGCTGTCGCCTTCGCCACTACCTTATAGTGGTAGGGACCAGCATCTTAAGCAGTTGGAAGTTTTGTGCAGGGGCTGCAGCTGGAGATATCGCGCGGAACCAAGACGCAATGTACGTCGAGATGCTGGAAGGGACGAATCGTTGAACTCTAGATTTTTCGCTCGCAGTGAGGTGGAATTGCTCTGAATCTGAGGGCGTAGATGATTTTTGCCATCCAGTGGGCAGGGTGGAGGGCACTAGGAGCAAAATATTCTAATCTTATGTTTAAGTGGCCAATCAAGACGATTATAGACAGCTCTAGTAGCTCCCTGCAATCGTCACGTGGCGTGTGTTCTTCCAGTAGTCGGTTGAACTAAATCATGAGGTCAACGCAACGCTCAAAGAGGTGTGGCAGTATATCTTTTTTTGTGAATGGCTGTGGCAGAGATTTTCCAAGTCCTTTCATTTGGCCTGAAATCGATTGAGAGAGCAATATCAGGCCTAGAAGAAGGTCCGATGCATGCTGTAAATACCTTTTCACACACCAGTTCTAAGATGTGGTGACGACGAGCGAGGAGAGGAACTCTTCAATTGAGCAGTTGCTCGATTATGGTACATGCTCCTGACGAAATCTCCGTGTTCAAAGCTGTCAAAGAATAGGGAAGAAATGCAATCCGTTACCCCCCATTTTCCAAGAGCAGTCATCACTGCATCGGCCATTGCTAGCCAGTGTCACTGGGAAGGACTGGAACTCCCAGTATCTTTGCCACGCCATCCCCAGAAACCATAACAGAAAGTTGGTCGATTATATCTGCAGCACCACTTGCCGCTGTCTGCATCATTTTCCCATCAGAGTGAACAACCATCGTCACCAAAGGCCTGGATGAGTTTTAATTTCCTTGGCGGCTTCTGCGAAAAACTTTATCCAGTCCCTCCGAGAGGACTCGCGGTTTAACACCAGCTTTTAGTGATCATGACCAAGGTTTTTTGCAGCTGCTGCAAGTATATGAACTGCACGATGGGATATCTTGTCCCTATCCATCGCAGCTGAGTGTTGTGGATTCATGATTTTCTTCGAGCTCTGGTGCGCTTTTTGGGGGTATGATTACTGAAGATGGCCCTGTAAAACAGCCGTCGGCAACCTTTTCTGCCCCACGACGCTGAAAAGGGAATTGAGTGGGAATGGAAAGGCTGGAACATGATGTAGAGCTGGATGCAAGCTCAGTGATTTCATCCAGTTTACGCTTTTCGGCTTGAAAGCGCTTCATACACTGTTCTTTCTTCGCTTCATTCCTCGGCTGTTGTTTTGCTGAACGTGCAAGAGACATGTCCCGTGTTAATGACATTGTGCTCCTGCGTACCCCCTTCCTCTGGGCTTGTAGAAATTTGTTGTCCTCAGCGATTCTAATCATTGACATGGCATCTTCATGTGAGATGTCAAAGAGGCGATCAAGGGACAAAAGGAAATAATTCTCGTTCTTCTGTTCTTTTTCTGTTTTCTTGTTTTATTTCTTCTTTAGACTTTACCAGTTATTATGTAGTTGTACGACTTTCTCTCTTCCTTGCTGCACTTTCTGCATTGAAATACGAGCGCGATCCCTGCAGTTACTCACTAGTAGGACCGTTTCCGCCGCTGCTTCGTTTGCCGTTATCTTCTGGTTAAGATGGAGGTAGAGGTAGTATTGAAGCACTTGTTTGTGTCATGGTAGCATGTTCCTAATGATGGTAGGCTCGACTGAATCAAGTAGGTAGACACTTGTCATAACTCTGGTTACAGACGCCATGGTACTTGTAAAAAATAAAGAAAATGACCCTTTTTTTCTTGGCCTCACTGTACAGTTGGGTAGTGGAGGGGGAGACAACTGAGTGCGTCTGTCTCTCACACCATCACCCAAGCAACTAGACACCACGGCATAGCAGAAGCGATATTGTGTCAGTGTTGGGCAGTTGCCATATTCTGCCAGATGTTTATGACACTAAGGAAACCTCGTTAATGCTGCGCCTTATTTTAATTTTATTTATTAATTTTGGTGCATAAATTGTGATTTCCTTTGTTTTGAAAAGTCTTCTACTTAAGGTAAAAGCAAAAATATAATGTACGAACTATAATTATAAACCAAGAACCATACTAAAATAATTGTGAAAAATATCAAACTTTAAGCTCATTGAGAAAAATATAAATATAAATATTTTTCAAGAATATTTTACACACTGTTTATTTTAGCAAATGGAACTTTCTGACTGCTCGTCCCAGTTGAAATTCAAAAGTCGCCAAATAAGGGTCACCCTAATATATATATATATATATATATATATATATATATATATATATATATTTATATATATATATATATATATCCTTCTCCATGCAGCCGAATATTTAATGGACGGAAAACAAACAAACTTCACTTCGTCTTACCTTGCCATAGCTAAATGTGCCACAAGAATTATATCGACGTCTGTATCGAATAAACCATAACCTGAAAATATCCGAAAATATATTTGGAATTGTGGCAAAATAAGTGAGAGTAGAATATCAAAAATTAAAAGTGGGTTGTCATATGCAAAACATCTGATGTAAAAGGAAGGAATAAGGATAAGCGTTCGTCCTTTCCCCGTGCACCTTTCTTATAATAATTTTGTGCCCATAACTAGCAAAACTAGTGGATATTGTGATATGGATGATAATAATACTCCATCGTACACATTTATTTTTTAAAACATTCGACTAACGTTAGTAGGAAGATGTTACGTTAGAATATCGGATACAATCTTGAACACAGTTAGATTAAATATTTGATATGAAATTTTGCAACTTCAATCAAATAATTTTGGCTTCATGTAAGATTAATTCTTGGTGTGAATTCTTCATTTTGTCTTTAAATGCAACTGCATTACCATAAAGTAGAGTCAATTTCCGTTTTACGAATATACGTTTTATCAGCCACATTGAGTCGTCGAAAGATCGTGGAGTAGGTATACGGTAACACTTGCGGTGCGATGGCGCGCAACTTTACGTTCCCAACTGCCATCACTAATCTTCTTTGTTGGACAACCGCAGGACTGACCTAAATTCTGGGATATAGTCATTGTGAGTAAGAGCAAAACGCTAGTCTAATCACCCAGGCCGCAACCTGAACTTTCCAAACTTGCTTCTCCAAGAGATATATATCACATTGCTTTGAGGAAGCATGGTGTGGCATTCAGCAATTCATAAACTTAACCGAACACAATAAGGATATATCGTGTATGCTCTCGTATGTAGTTTTGCATACCTTGGATATAAATTAAGTTGAACGCCTACATCATCAATTCCTGTGACCCAAGCAGTAGTAGTAGCACCTCGGCGGTAGTGGCACGAATGCCCTACCGATAGCGATATAAACATCAAGCGCAGACTTGGCGATCCCGTCACAAGCGAACGTAACGGAGTGTAGAACTAGGTCTGGTGCATCTTTTTTTTCTTAAATGTTCGGAGTACTCCACGAATTTCTTGTCAGAAATCACCCCTTTTGACGAAATTCATGAGAACCTTTGATAGAGTACTGCGTTCGCGTGAACTAGCTTTAGTCAGAGAAGCGGGTTCACCTAACCTCTTTATCGATCAGCTTTACTATTGTTACCATCTTCTGGAAGATGCGGCCATTGACCAACTTTCTGCATCAGTAGAGCAAATATGTGAGGAGTGTTTGAAGACAGCATTGCAGATAGGGTAGGTAGTCTTTCAATGAGTGACCACTACTTCATCCAGCATTTGCTTAACCTGCAAACAACCTTATTATTGTTGTTCTGGCTTTTAGTCCCTTTGCGCGGGAGCATTTATGCGAGGGACGTGCCGGTTTTGGGCTAACCACTGGATTAAATAACAGCCCTTTTGCTCCGGATCGAAGCCGCAGGGAGAGGGACCTATATTGCTATTGGTCTTTTTATTCATTTTCTTTCCGATACAAGTGAGCATTGAGAAGTGTGAGACGGCTTGACTCCCACCCCATCAAGGGCCTCAGGTAGGAAGAAGATGCATCAGTCATATCCGATAACGAAATTGAGAAGTCTATAGCTGCCCTCAGAGCACCAATCGGTAGAGGAGGCGCTTCTTCACCTCGAATCCCCCCATGTATTTGCCGCTTCATGAAGGAAAAGATCTCGCAAAAGGGCTTGTTTGGATCGGGTGTGTTTTCGACCGGCTATTTTTCGCCACTTTGGAAAACTATGGCGACTGAAGAGGGGTCACTCCTTTGATTATTTCAACACCAGTAGGAAGCTCCAGGTGGTAATCACGCCTAAGGTGTCAGGGAAGCCTTTTGGTAATTCAAAAAGGACTATAAACATTTGTAATCGTCATTGGTTACAGCATACCGTCCTCCATTATGAAAATGGAGAGCTAGAACTCTAGCTTCAATCAAATTAATGAATATCGTTACTACAAAGTGTTTCAGCCACGCATAATGGACTATTACGTCAGTTACCCCGCTTTTCGAGTTAAAATAGTTCACTGGTGCACAACAAGGGGGAAATCGAAGCAGCACTGACTCTGTAATACCATAATTTTGCTAGTACCAATGAGAAAGCAAAGTCGGACAAGTCGCTATAAAAGGGTCACGCGGATGCAACTCAACAAAAGATTGCAAGAGAGAAAGCCCTGACCGATTTGCAGAGAAGAGGAAGAATAACCCGTTGAATGAGATATTCTTTGAAAGGTTTCCTAGAAAGTAATGTGTGACCCGCCTTAACTTGGTGCAGAGAGCTTAATAATTATGGGAAGAAAGTGAAAGCTACACTTATAATGTTTTTTCGGAGAGTCTATTAATCAAGATGAATTCATGAAAGCAATCGTATCTAAAGGTTTCAGTTAAGAAGCTGATACATACAAGCCCAAATTCCAGGGTAGAATATCAAAAAGTAAATGTATTTTAAAGACAGTTGGAGGTTAGTGGAGAAGTGTAGTAGCCATAGGTACGAAGTGGAATGATTTACTACACTTCTTACGGGCTCTCTCCTTCAGTCCTGATCAACGAGTTTAACTCGAGTAAACGGTGAATCCAACTATTTTGGTGCTCCTCTCCTTTATTGGAAGATTTCCTCTCTCAATTGCGTTATTTAATTTTCCTTGCATTCAACTATCACAACTGTGTGCGAGGTACTAGTTCCCAAATCTGTTAATATTAGCGCGATTTTCTCGCATGCTAAAGTGTCTCAATTTTTAAATTGGGAAAGCGCACTCTCGTTTTTGAGCGCCCCAAACGTCAGAGAGCTAACTTCAATAGATTCCTACTTTTCCTTAATTTACTCCTACCTCTATTGGCTGCATTAAAAAATCGTTCGTCGCGTAATGCTCATGTTGCTTTGCACTTTTTTTTATAAATAAAAAATATTTTACGATTTAAATTCATAAATTTCTGCTATGCACATTTTGGCCTCGATCATTTTGTGCGTTGACTTACTTTTGTCAGGTTGAAAATAATGAAGGTATAATAGATAAAGTGGTGAATTTAAGAAGAGCTAAGTTAGATTTTAGAGTATTCTCAACCATTTGAGCACGGAACTCTCTCAAACTATATTTCGCATGATATGGAAGTCTCTTTGAGAAGCTATTCGATATTTACCTTTGCTGTCCTGCTTATCAAATGACTTTTGTTGTTTTTATCCTATGCATTTGCTCTCTTTCCTTGCTTCTATTTTAATCTATTTAATTTTTTCTTCGTTTTCAGATATACTTCTTTACTCACTCAATATTCACACTAAATTCTTCATTTTAGTTCATAGGCTTCAATAAGTATTAGAAGTAATTTCAAGCGTTGTTTGTAACTCAATTCATATGCATAATGTTTCGCGCCCTCAAGATTTTGCTGAGATAAGTCACCCTAACTTACCTTGTACAAGTTCAAATTCTGCAAAACTAAATTAGGAAATATGAGTCAAATTAGCCAGAGATACCAAGACTTTTGAAGGAAATTAGATAAACCAGCCATCGCTATATGTTTTCCGGAGTGAAGGAAAGAGTTCGTATTCATTTGGTTGTTAACTTTAAACGTAACGCAAGAAGGAAGCCTGGAGTTAATGTGTATCAAGGATACAGGATAGAGGCATTTAGTACCTTTGATTAGTAAATTCGCTAACTTGAGGAAAATAAGCTATGTTTACTGGGTTTGGCCTCTATCTTGCTAAATTCATTGAGGCATGCCGATAATTTAGCGTTAGGCCCTGGCCAAGGTTCACTAGAATAAAAAAAGACATTATCAAGTCGATCCGAATCGAGAATCTATCAGGTTACTAAACTTAGGTGATTTTGATTAATTTAAATCAAACCAGAAGCATAATTTATACCTAGCTCGGCTACAGCCCACGAAAATAGGCTTCGAATATATGCTATCCTTAGGTTCAAGGGAGCTTTAAAAACTGAATTTATGAAATATTTGATTCTAGGAATTTTAGATAAATCTAATGACTGTAAAATACATATCTCAATCGACATGAGATATAATTGGCATTATGGTTAGACTTACTCTGGCCTTTCACTTACTGGGTCTAAAATTTCCCTGCCTGGTATCAAATTTACATTCACTTGTTCTAACTTTTCAGTGCGAGGCTTTAAATTATCAATGCCTGTTTCCAAATTTTTATTTCATGGTTCAAAATTTTCACTGAATGGTTACGATTTTCCCTGCATAGTTCCAAAGTTTCACAGCCTGGTTCCTAATTTTGGCCTCATGGTTCCAAATTTTCACTCCCTGTTTCCAAATGTTCACTACCTGTTTCCAAAGTTCCACTGTCTGATTTCAAAGATTTGACTGCCTGAGTTTCAACTTTCACTGTATGTTTCCAAATTCTTTCTGCCTGGTTTAAAATTATCACTGGCTGGTTCCATTTTCCCTTGCCTGGTTCCAGCCTTCAATCCCTAGTTTCAAATTATAAACAATGATTTGGACTGTAATATTGTGTTAATAAGTTACCCCACGCCTAACCAAATGATTTAAGTGTCTATGAAACTGTATTTTTGACCGATGAATTCCAATCTAAAACGCACATGTTAAATTCCAAAAATTATGCCACCATCCATCATGATAAAAGATGATGTCAAATGATCTCGATCCGAAAATCACTGAAATGAACTACATTACTCTTGTTCTGTGCCATTATCTCACTTAAAATAATTAGCATCATGGTAAACGGACCCTCCCTCTCCCCATCATCAATGGGGAAATTATCAGGTACTAAAACAGCAGAATGTCACAATCTTCTGATATCTAATATCTGCGTTAAAAATGTACCTTAGGTTTTCTGTAGTATTTATTAATAAAATTGACGTCCTACATCTGAATATGGCATCCGTTTTTCTCTATCAGGTCCAGTTTAGCGATACAGCAGGTGGTAATAATTTTATAGTTTATACATGTCCTATATTACATCAAAATTCAATAGTTTTTGAACTTTTGTATCCGCACTAAATTCAATGTACATTTAAGTAATTATTTAATAAGTTTATATTTTTGCAGTCTTAGAAATTGCTTAGCATTATAATAATAGTAATAGTCTTGAGTTAAAATGAACAGAAAAAATAAGAATAGCTCCGACATACTTTGCTATGTTTGCTGAAAAGTGAATTTTTCTGAGCAGCAATGTACAATCTCTCCTGTAATGAAATCTTTGTATCATGCATATTTTGGAGTAAGGCTAGGAGATCAAGATAAAGGTTCTGCACCACATATCTGCTGCAAGAAATCCTACATAAGTTTAAAATGCTAGAATCAGGGCGAACAGAAGTCTCTCTCTTTTAGTGTTCTTATGGTGTGCAGTGATGGCAAGGACCCCACTACGGACTACTATTTTTGCATGACAAATATTAAACGTGAGCATTATATCAAGTATATAAACTTTCTGTATTATACTGGCTCCTGAAATGCCATTATTATGCATAGACCTAGCATAAAATTAAAAACTAACATAGTTCACTTCAGCATGAACATATCCCTTACTAGACATTTATGTACTATCTGCAACTACAAATCAATTCTTCTCTGTAATATGCAATTAGATTTTTCACAGGTAGAAATGAAAAGAATAAACATAGTGTGGCATATCCGGATGTTTCTCCTGCCATAAGACCCCTGCATCATGGTCCAGAAATTCCTAAACCTTCTCCCACTGAACATTTAGATGTCTATAAAGAGATTATTATGGAAGTTGATCAAGGTTATGACACTTCTGAGTCTTATGAGGTTTCCACACATGATATGATTGCAAGATCATTTGCTCGAGTTCAGTTAACTGACCTGTCCAGGGATATGGGGCTTTCAAAGGAGAATGCACGACTTATTGGCTCTCGACTTTAGGAAAGTAATCTTCAAGCAAAGAAAGAACAGTTTTTTGCCACAGAAACAGAGAACAAGAGTTTCGAAGCTATTTTTACAGCATTATTTCAGGTCTTTAGTATACTGCGCCAATATTAAAGGACTTATTAAGGCACTTAGAATTCTCTGCAACCTATTAAGATTTTCACGTTTTAAAGATTCCTCCAGTAGAAGTTTAAAAGTTGTGTTACCGAATATCGGTAATAAAATATCTTACGTTCCTATAGACCATTCAATCTAAATTACTAAAAGTTATGAAACTATAAAAAAGTTGCTGGATGCAATAAATTACTTTACCCACAATTGGAGGATATGTGGTGACTTAAAAGTAAGATCATCTTACACTTGGAATTTCTAAGAATTTTGATATTGACATTTTCATTTTTAATTGTTGATACTTGTATAAACCTTTTGGCCAACTTACATTTTACAAGAATGCAAATCTGGAAATCATAGGTCATTATTGAGTTATATTTATTGTTGAAGTGAGTCCCTATAGGTTAGTGCATCCTTTGGTGTTAATGAGGAACTTGCCCTAATTGAGAAGGTATACAACATAACTCAATAAACTCCAAATAATATGTACATATATAAAATTAGTTCTAATACAATGATTTAATTCATCGGCATACAGGGTTTGGAGCACATATTCATATTCTTACTGATTTAAGAAATATTACATTGAATTTGTTTTTATAAATATTACACTTTGTATTTACATGACTGCTAAATTTTTGTTCAGGGAGGGGCTCTAATACTTAGAATGCAAACAGGCTATATGAAGCAACCCTGTTTCCTATGGTTATGGGACAGTCGTGCAGATAGTATGCACTATGAGAATTCGGTTTGGCTTCCACGAGAAGCATTTAGAATTGGATCAAACAATGTGATAGCTGAAATTTTAGTGCCCCCACACAAAATACTGCTTCCTCCATTGCATTTAAAGCTTAGCATAAAGAAAACTATGTCAAGACCCTTAATAAAGAAGGCCATGCTTTTAAATTTCTTCTTCAAAACTTTACCTAATCAGTCACGCTAAGCTCCATGGGGGAATTTTGATGGACCTCAGATCAGGAACCTGATGAGAGATCAGCAGTTTGAAGCAACAATGACGGACATAGAAAACGATACCTGAAAGGTTTCCAAAGCTCTAGTTAACAATGTTGCCCTAAGTAATTAGCGCCTAACCAGTCTCAAACATTTGGGAGGTGGAAGATCTATGAAGATACACTTTTACAGCCCCATCTGGATTATTTTTATGACAAGTGCGGGGATTACAGTGAAAAACAGGGGGAAAGATTCCACCAGGAGTTTAAAACGATCCAATTCATGTATCAGGTAAATGGGACGTAAACAGGCTTGCTGACTATTGTTGGTGTTTGAAGCGTGATGCACTAGAGGAGAGGCACAAACGAACTTCGTCAAGGGCGTCTTTTCTTGGAAATTAAAATTATTTTCTTTATTATGGCTCTTTCTTTAAATTTTGTTTTATTAAAAAGATTATAGTTTACATACGTTTATTCCTGTTTCTATGATATAACAATAATAATGCATTATTAGATAGAAAAAGGTTTATGAAATTTTGTTTCTGGAAAAATGAGGTAATCTCAATGAAAATTGTGTATGCTTTACTGGGAAACTCTGACCTGATTAAAAAAAAATAAATTGATTTTTGCACTCAGGAGGTTTGATTTATTAAGAAACCACAAAGAAATCCTGATGAACATACAAGATTTTTTCAAACGTAAGCCTGAGTAACTAATCTTTTGTTGGGTAGCGAACTAAGTTTTCCAGGAAAATATAATTTTCCTATCTATATATATATTTATATATATATATATATATATATATATATATATATATATATATATATATATATATATATATGTATATATATTTATATATATATATATATATATATATATATATATATATATATATATATATATATATATATATATATATATATATATATATATATATATATATATATATAATCATTTAGGGAACTTGAAATTTAAATCCTACGCTATATTATTATTTTAGGAGTGCAATGACTTTCATGTGATCGCATTTTCGTTAGTGGAAGAAAAGGCAACAGTGGCCAATTCTTTCTTTGAATTTGTTTTAAAAATGTTGTTCTTTCCAAATTAAGGGTAAAATTTATCTTAATTATGATTTTAAGATTAGAACACAAGTTCAAACTTCTCTCTCCAAGCGGCTTAATTTATATCCCACGATGGAGATATCCTCGCATCTACTTGAATCTATGATGTTTTATAATATATGTATGTAGTAGCCGAGCATCCGTTGAAAAGAAGGATTGGGAGAGATGAGAATCGAGCTGATGCTTGAAGGCAGATCTTTTTGAGGAATTTATATTAATCAAACTTTTAATAAAAGAGAACTTTTGCAATTTATATACATTAGCACTGGAACAATAAATAATTCATGATAAACAATAAGTTTGGTTTTGCTATACGATATACACTACAGAACAAAATAAAAGAACCATTTACCTTAATTCAAATATTTCCAAAGTTATGATGTGTAAATAAATGAAATTTCTATGGTACATAAAGACTTTTATCTAAAATTCATATTATACAGCCGTATATTAAAGAAATCTTACTAAATAAACTAACAAAATAAAATTCTGCCACGTTCAAAATAAGTGAACGATTTCATCAAGAACATACTAGATGTTTCTTCAAATCATCTCGCAAAATTTTGCTCATTAAAGAAAAACTGTACTTATTCAGCAGAACTGCCCTCACACAAGAGAATTGTCCGCTTGAAGATTTCGAGAAAGAATCTATCTGGTATTTCAAGAGAGGAGACAGATTCAAGACTGTGATTTATGCGTTCTGAAGTTGTAAAATGATATCTAAACCTATCGATCTCCTAAAAATATCGGTCGACCCCGCATAAGCACCGACGAGAAGACACAGCTATTAGGCGATTCTCTATGAAAGATCCCTTTGAGCCTGCACCAAGAATTTCTCGAAATATTTATACCAATATTGGCAAAGCAGGGAGCCGTTTAACATTGTCTCGTTGGCTCACTGCATATGGTTTAAGAGCTCGGTCTCCAGCAAACAAAACTTTGATCAGGATAAAGGACCGGAATGAAAAAATTGAATATGCTAAAGCATATGTTGTTTTTAACGAATGAAGATTCAGAGAGAATACATTTCATCGACGAAATGAATTTGATTTAGTTGGATCTGATGACAGACACATTAATACACGAGCTGCAGCTCAAGGGCAACATTACACACGCTCTCATTTGCCACTTAGGAATGAGTCAATAGTGGGATTACAGAACATCAACGCGATCCACTTTTAAAAAGGAAAAAATAATTTTAACTCCCGCATATAAAATTAGGACTCATGAAGTGAATAGCTTCTCAGAAATGAAAGGCTGACAACTACATAAGTTTGATCGAAAAATTATTAATTGAAATAAAAATTAAAGCAACAATATGTCCCTAAATTTCAATTACTCCATTCGAATCTTTTTTTTTTACAGAAAATCCAGCAGAAATCCGCGATGATTATAGAAGAGATTTCAAAAAGACATCCTAATTATGTCCAATATAATTTCGTAAAACTTATTCATGTTTCAGCAAAACATGTAAATCACCGTACTTATTTATTTGGAATTTAAATGCACACTATTTATACTTTTTTTTCCAAAATACTGTTAAATTTAGAGTTACAAATATAAACATTATGGTCATTTTTCGAAATTTTATTAATTTATCATTCATAATTTACAGAAAAATAGAATTAATTTTTGAAAAAGAAATATAATTTTCGCTATCTAGCTAAGAAAATACCCTAGAACATTAATATCTCCTGCCAGTAGCAAAATCCTTATTATGTTTTAATTGAAATTATTTCATAATATTTATTTTTGTAAAATCAAGTTCTATATTATGTATATATCTATTTTATTCTTAAAAGAATTACTGTAGTGCTTCTAAAGACATTTCAGGTTCAGTTATTCTAAGTTTGTGTGGGTTTATCGAAAAAAAAAATCGCGTGATACTGTACTGTTGTATAATTTATTTCAGCTTGGCACGTAATTTTTAGTGGTCACTTTTATTTATCTTAAATATTGCTTCATAAGTTATATTAATGAAGTCCATTTACTTTTTTAATCCCCGTCTCTCTTTGTACCTTCTCTTTATCAAGAGACGATTTGGTGCTGCGACAGGACTTTTATCTCACCAATTTTATTTCATTTTACTTCTCTCTCTTTCTTCTCTCTGTTTACATTGACGGTTATTAGTAGTTTAATTGTTTTTTGGACTACTTCTAGAATTTGGGCATCTCCGTCGCCTTCGTTTGCTGATGCCAAATGCATAACCCACCATTGGTAGTATTTACTCCACGTAAGAGAACTCGATAAGCTGCTTTAAACCATAAAGGTCACTTAGTGCATCCCTATCCACTCTCAAAGTGGACATACCTAACGAAACCGAGTCGTGATTTGTTAAAACGCCAGTTATGGATCTCTGAGGAATAATTTGGAGTTAATTTTGTTGGCTATGGCTTATCTTAAACTTAAAACTTCTTCTCGAAAGAGTTCTCGTGCCAAACGTTCCTAAGTTCCTCTTTTATTCTTTCCTCTCTGGTTGGATATATATCCTAACGCTATGCAACATGATCTAAATTATCAACGATTTTTGGCAGTAAGTTTAACCTCTGGAACTACGCTTGTGAAAGTGGACGTCTTTGATGTCAAAGAATCGTTTTAAGTCCGATAATGATAAATCCAGCCGAATGTTACAAGAGTTCGTGGTGATGTTGCGATTGGGGTGTCATTAGACTCTCAAAACAATCTTATCCGAAATCTATTCCTGGTTGCCGAAGATACTGTAAAGGTATCGTCTCACTTTCATCTTCATTTTGTCAAAGGTATCTTTCATTCGACTGAACTAAGGGCCTAGGATCTCTCCCGTTTCCAGGGAAAGCTTATTGCACAATAAGTAACAGATGTACATAGGGTGACTACAAATGTTGACTCTGATCGAGTCCCAACTGCCACATTGATTTTGAAGCTTGGTATACCTTCGAAGCAACTCTTTGACGCCAAGATACCTAGCATTGGTCCCCTCTCTTCAGCGAGTCTACCTGGGACCGCCGCTCAGAGTGAGACTCTTGATGATATTGGAGGATAGTAAAAAGAATCATCTGTATCGACTAATGACGGTTATTCTACCTAGGCTAGTGGCCTAAGTTCCCGTTGTAAGAGGACGGATTCCTCACAATGGTCGTCGGACACGAATAAGCGGGTTCTGTCTGGAGCAAACTCATATGAGCTCAAAGGTCTTCAACAGACTTATCTCGTGCTACTCTATATTCTTTGATTTCAAGTCCATCCTGATCTTAAAAGCACCTATACCCCTTACATGTCGCAACGGTAAAAGAAAACCATCGATTTCCTTGTAGTATACCACTGATGCCTACTCCGTCAACTCAGCTCCCTACTCATATTTAGATAAAAGCTGGTTTTATTCAATATCACTCGATGTGGTTGTTGGATCAATCCTCAGACATCGAAAGAGTCATCGGCTGAAGATTCCGTGAGTAATGTCCGAAACTCTCTCTTTGACCTTTAATTTCCCCAATGCTGTGTGCCCATGTTTAGGGGCAGGGAGTTTGGAGGTTGTTAGGGCCCTCTTTCCCGGATCTCTTCTCCTACTACAGCAGCCTCTTCGAAATCTGCTTTCTATCCCAATAGCTTTGGGGGGGGGGCGCTTTTAAAAGAACTCAAACTAAGCATCAGGGGAGAAAAATCTATCTACTGTGGCATCTAACCGCCGCCAAAAATATCTGCTATTTTGAAAAGAAATTCTAAAGGTCTTCTTTCCAAGAGCCAAAACTCAATTGTGTCTTGACGATTCCTAATCCCGCTGTTGTTGGTTTTCAGGGCCATCTTTCCAGGATCTCTAACCTACTACAGTAGACTCTTTGAAATCTACTTTCTATCCCCCCTAGCTCTTTTGGTTGCTATTCAAAGAACTCAAATTAAGTATCATTGAAGAAAAAACTATCTACTATGGTATCTAACCACCGCACAAAATATCCTCCATTTTGAAGAGAAATTCTCAAGTTCTTCTTTCCAAGAGTACAAAATCAATTTTGTCTTGACGATTCTCAATTCCGCTGTTATTCGTTTTCAGAAGAACAAACTGGGTACTCGCCTTTTTACAGTGGTGCCTATTTTCCATATTTTCAACATTTGCTCCTGTTGGTGTCTCGTGTTTTAGAAGCGATGATAGTTATGGTTTCTTCATCCCACCCTATATCTCCTCTCCCCTCTACACAACTTTACAATTTTTGACTCTGAGGAGTTTTATTACAAGGCTTTTTACTCTAGGTTAAATTTACTTACCTCCTTAATCTATATTGTTAAGCTCAGATATTTTAAAATCTATAGATCAGTTGCCATCCTTTAATATATTACTTGGGTAATTTAATGCCATTCTCCAATATTGGGGCGACGTTAGTCTTAACTCCCAAGGTATAGTTTTAAAGTTTTCTTAATTATCTTATTATCAGCATTTTACACTCTTGTGGTTTACTTATTGACATCTCCAGCCGTATTCTTTTAGATCTGTTGAATTATCTCTCTGTTCTCTAGATTGTCTAACTGATTCTTTGTATTCCATCTTTGATGACTTCCATGGCTGTGAACACTTCCCTATATTTTGTCGGCCGTACATCCTTCGTCGAACCGTGCCTCCCAATTGGGACTTAAGCTATGCTGATTGGGAAGGCTTCTGTGAGTCGTATTTCACAAGCAGCCATTATGGACTCTCAATCAAGTGGACGCATTAGTGTCGTACTTCAATCGAATATTTACAACGCGGCCACAGTGATACTTTTCTGGAGGTAACCAGTAACGGGTCGGGTAACTGTGCCTTGATGGACCTTAGAGAGCGCGAAATCCGTTAAGAACTACAAAAAAGATCATGCTCCGTTCCCGCAGTAACCAACCATGTGTAACAAGTTTGACTCAAACTGAGCTTGAGTGCCTTGTCAGAAAACCCTTTGTTAGGTTAACCAAACTTCATGTCGTCGCTATGTTTGATTACTTTATTCTATAACTCTAACTGCGAAGATCTCCATCTAAATGTTGCCTGCTGCATTTTCCCTCTTATCGTCTACTCTTGCTTGCATTGACGCGACCAATTAATATATTATTCGGCACCTTAATCTACACGCTTTCCTGTTCTTTCTTGAATTATACAATCCTATATGCTAAAGGGTTCTTACCCATCATCATGGCAGATTGGATGCGGATCAGTATCACTCTATAGCTTTTACCATCGCTCTAAGCAAGATGCTGGAGAATATACTGCTAGTACCCTGATGAATTGGTTAATGAAAACTATTTTATTACTCTCTTCCCCTTTTGTGCGGTTTTCGTAGGGGTCATGCTACTCTTGACCTCTTAGTACGTTTGAGGAATTGGTTTAAAAAGCTTTCTCGTTAAACTACCAGATCTGCTATATTTATTTTCAAAATTAAGAATCTTTACGATAATACCTGTAGATATAGTCTCCTAAAACAACTACAAGATTGTGGCCTAAGAAGTCTTTTGCCGTCATTTATTCCAAGTTTCTTAGCATTTAGATGTTTTATGGTGCCTAATGTCGACACTTAGTCTGTCCTACAACTATAAGAGGAATGAGTTTTTCAGAGCAGCGTTATAAGTTTTTTATGTTTCATCTCGGAGACCCTGTCCGTCGATGACTTGGGTTCTACCATTTCTCGCCTCGTTTTTCCTCAGAGGAGCGTCCTTTGCAGTTGGCAGTTGGCAGCTAATGCAGTTTCGAAACGTGGACAATTTAGGCAATTCCACCTTTCATTAAGCATGAAGAAAGATTTGTACTTCCACCAATGTTGAGGGGTTACCGTTCCGCCACTTATCTCCCTGCTAGTTTTAGATATCGAATTTCCCCCTGAGATTCTGTTCCTGGCCTTAACTCCTGATCCCAAGTTATTCCGGTTACCACAAATAAGTCGACATCGTGAAACACTGTAGTCTATCTACAGTGTCCTGTTTCAATCTCTATTGGGGTATAAGGGCAAAATATACTCTTCATCTTCACCGTGAGCAAATGAAATACTGAACCGGATGCGCAACCTTGGAGTTTTTCTTTTCAATTGAGCCTTTCATACATTCCCCGTGAAGAAAATTTAATGGAATAGTGGGGTGTTCCTCTTGCTCTATCATGGACGTTGATCTGTATGCGATAAATCTGTCGTGTACAGAAGGCCCATGCATCACAAATTGGGACATGGCATTGTGCTGCCAGATCAACATGACATTTGATTAGTTACCATATTTGCCTTGCCATTTAACCCTCAAATAGGAGATCACCTCCCAATTTGGATGCTCCAGTTGTTCTTGTCCTTCCGTCATCGCAGATCGCACAATGTTTACTAGCATACAAAGTTTTAAAATATCATCCGTAGACCCTTGCTTTCTTAAACGCCTACTCCTCAACCAAAACACCTCGCATGCGCAACATTGCCCTATTTACACAGACAGTTCCACCTCAGACAGATCCGTAGGGGCTTCAGCCGTTTAATTAGGATAGTTCTTAAGTTTGATCTTGCCGCTGGCCGCTTTATTTTTTAACGCTGAATTTTCGGTGATTCTTTTATAATTTAGACTGACCTGAAAATTGCGATTTAAATAATTTGTTATATTCATGGGCTCTCGGAGTAATTTAAGGGAGCAATTCAACTTTTAGTACTGTCCATCTCTTAGATGCAAAAAAATTGACACTGGCTGGTCAGTAATGGGTCCCGTTATCGGGGGAAATTTTGTTAAGTTCCTGTGAAGGAGGGGTCAATACGCAGCGACTAGCTGATCAGCTGACCCGATCAGGATATTCCGATGTCCTGGATATATATTTTCCAGCTTTCTTCCCATCTATAAAAGATTATATAATCGTTTGTGGAAAGACGAATGGGATGCGTTTTCAACATTTTAATTATATAATATTACATATTTTGTCCGTTCTTGGCTCTCAAGCATACACTGCCTGTGTCCAGAAGAAGTGGCCCTTTGCCGCGCTAGAAGCTCTACACGAGAATTACCGATGGCCATCTTGTTGGTTGGGACCAATCGGTCGTCCATTATCTATTGAAATGCCCAATTTTGGAATTATCCTGTAGTCTTGTTAGCGATTATTTCAATTATCCTTGCCTGTTCACCCTTCGGGAAGAAGAATTAATTCTCCCCGCGATTTTTCATTTTTTATCTTAGTGGCGCTTTTCCTCCTTAATAATTATTTTACTCATATTTTTTGTGCCGCCTTCAAAGATTCACCCTAGATTAGGCAGCGCTTCATTTTGTTCATTTTCTTAAATCCTGACCATTAGAGTTTTTAAGACTTTAAAAATTGTTCACCAAGTTATTGATACATGAAGATACTTTTGAATCTTTAGACAAATATCAAGAATACTTTGGAATATTTTTAAATGATTTTGCAGTTGTCAAAGTTGTCAAGCTAATTAAGAATACTTTGTTGACGTATGTAAAAATCGGGCTAATCTTTGATATTTGAGACTTTTGAGATAGTTGTGATATTTGGAGCTACTTTCGGAAAATTTAGTTTAATTATAGTTTAATCTTGACGTACTTGATACTTTCGTCCTATATGGGGTTAGTTTGGATAATTTTACATAATTTCTACCATTTGCGCATAGTTCGCGATATTTGGAGATACCTTGAAATATTATAGTTTATTATGTATAGTTGGTTCGTTCCTGTGCCCCAATATGTCAAACATCATCGAGAATAGTCTTCCACACTAAACACTAATAATAACATATACAAATATATTCCACTAATAAATTAATCGTTTCTAAAGAGAAATTATTCTCTAATGTCATTAGGGACCTTTTGGAAACTTTAATTTTTCTAGTTAATTATTTTTTGATAATTTCCACTTAATTTATTCAAATTTGCATCGCCTTTACCATATGTTGTGTATACGTGTATGTTTTCGTATCCCACTTTGAATACCTTGTAACTTCTCTTTAGTAAGTGATGCAGAGGACTACAGGTGTTCTGATCGACAAATTTAGACGGGACGGTAGAGAACTTTTCAAGGGATACTTGCATTTATATTTTTGAATGATATGCAAGTTTTAATATTATCACATATGGCAACGCACTTTCAAACCCCCTGCCATATCTTACGGCTCATACTATTTCTCCTCGAACTCGTCTCCTGTTCTTCAGGTAGGGTCGATTTAAGAGTTTTTCGCCCTTCATGTCACTGTTATTTTCAAATCAAGTTATTATAAGTTTTTAACTTTATATCTTTCACACAATTTGACAATATAGTCCATATATTTTGCTCATCTTTAGTGTATAATTTAACCTTCTGGAGAAAATGTTACGTTTGCTTAAAGTTTCTTTTGTCAACTTGTGTTATCTCAACAGGTGAATGTAAAATATAGTCTGTTCAGTAGTTTCACTTTATTACAACAGCAATGATTCGCTGGATTTTTTTCAAATGTTTTCCTACCTCTTAATTTTACAATATTTCCCTTTTTTTATCAACAAATTAATGATAATTGGGTATAAATGAAGACTGTATATCCTATAAACCAGAAGAACTTGCCTACATTATCTCTTTTTGCCTTAGACGAGTGGTTCCATGCCAAATAATTCGTTCTGGGGCAGCTTAAGGCAAAGGGATGCTCTCATTAAATATAATAGTTGAAAGTAAGTCGAATGTTATGAATTTCCTATTTTCTAAACACAAAACAAGAAATGAATATGATTAATTAAGATGTAATGATTGTTGTTTAACCCTTAATTGGTAGCGTGAGGTCTGCTAGACCCCAATTATCTTCAGGTTCCAAATCAGCAGTATGACAGATATGCTATGTACCTTTCTATCACGGCCCGAAAAAAAATACAAGTTCCAAATTTGGAAAAAAATTGAAGTTTGGACTCAGGACAAAAAACAGGTGAGTTGGGGTCTATTGGACCTTAAGATACCATTTACGTTATGGTACTAATTATCTATACAGCTGTAAAATTTATTATATTTCATAATTAGTAATGAAATATCTATCTTATAACAATATATATATATATATATATATATACATATATATATATATATATATATATATATACATATATATATATATATATATATATATATATATAATAATGAATAAATAAAATCTAGCAGTAAGTCTAAGTATGTTTTAATTTTATTTATTTTAAGAACATGGCTAAAATTTTAGGGAGAAGCATAAGGACAGATGAGGAGACTGAAACTCAAATAATGAATCTGAGTTTGGATGGTGGTTCTCATGACAACCTACTATGGGAGGAACTTTAAGATAGTGATAAGGGAGATGCATACTACCCCACTTTAGTTTTAAAATGTTCCGAAGGTGAGGGCGATTTGGATGATGACGGTAGATGGAAAATGTCTCAAGCAAAGCGACATCGAAGAAATAATACGCCAGCACCATCTAGTGCCCAAGCTCAAAGACGTTCACGTGAAGCTGCACCCAAAATCTCGAAACCCATAATTGAAGGTTCAAATAAGTTCATCTGGGGCACGACATCCGTTCAACAACCGAGAATTAGTAAAATGTTGTGAAGGAAATCATAACTAATGGTAATATCGGTCCAAAAGGTGCAGCAAGAAGTGTTAACATATATCAGAACTGCTTCCAACTGTTCGTTGATTAATATATGTTTGGAATAGTAGGGGCGCACACAAATGTATTCATTTCAAAGTCCACTGTCAATTTGCAGCAACAACTAAGCATCCCGGGCAAATACGAAATCAAGGCTCTTCTTGGTGTTTTAATTTTCAGTGGTTGCTAGAAATGTAACTCATCTGACGGCACAGGAGTTTTTCAACCCCAAGACAGGCAATCCAATTGCTTTGAGCTGCCATGAGTGAACGTCGTTTTTATTCTCTTTTAAACTCGATAAGTTTTGACAATCTTGCTACGCGTGAAGTTAGAAAGAAGAATAACAAAATGGGAACAATAAGGAAAGTATGGGATTGCTTTATCATAAATTGCACAGATAATTATAATCCAGATGAGCAATTGTTAGCTTTCCGCGAAAATGCCCAATTCCGGATGTATATTGCGAACAAGAAACTTTTTGCAATAAGAAAATTTATTTAAAAAAAAGGAAAACTAGTAATTAGGCGGAAAACTTTTCTTGGTGAGTATACTTTTATACGCTTTTTGTATCATTTTAAACAACTTACAACACTAAGCAGAATAACTATTTTTGATAATACTGAGTTTATACATAAAACTGTTTTTCTTTACTGTAATATATTCGGTATAAAATATAAAACTACTGACTCTATTTTATTGAAAATGAATTAAAAATACTTAGAGTATTATAAAATTAAAAGTGACCTAAATATATAAATTTCAGGTGTGGGATCCTACTTACCCCAAAAGACAACCCCAACAAAGGGGTTAAAGAAGTTTAGCAATTTCTAATTTAAATAACGGTTTCTCATTTCATTAATCCTCAGGGAGTAATTCACTATCTCGATTTTAAAAGACGAAACAGAAATTACCAAATAAATTTTAGCCGTATTATTCTCAATGGTTCTTATTGGTTATGGATAATTAGGATATATCCTGCTATAAGGTGATAACAACTATCCAAGCCACTGTGAATTATATAATCACTGTCGATTGGAATTCATCTATAAAAGATAAAAGATTTTCATGTCTCAAAAAACTTTCTACCAAATTTCAAGTCCAACGAATGATGTTAAGTTTACTGAAACATTATTCCTGCAAGCAGAGCCGAAAATTCTACATGCATCACTTAATTTTAGGTGAGATGGATCCAAATTGATGTGAATCATGGCCGGACTCCGGAATGAATCCGAGAGTAAAGATTGGATCAAAAAATGTATGAAAAAATAATCAGTTTAATGCTGCTCGTATTATTTCCAACGGCTTACTTAAATTTAGATCTTATATTTTTCGGTTATTTGCACGAAATTCCACCCGTACAATATAAAGGGCTACCATATTTGCTTTTATAGCGCTTCCCCTAAAGTGTAATACTAGAGAAGTTTTTTCATCAATTCATTCAAACCAGCATAGATGAAAAGGACATAATGAGTATAGAAAAGTTTATATATAGATAGGAGAATATCAGAGGAGAAAACATTGAAAAATCCAAAGGATGTCTCTAAAATTGCAAATTAAATTACAGGGAGAAATTTATTTTAGTCGGGTGCACGAGACTATAAGTTAGTATGGCGGTCCGTGTGTTGTTGATTGGATTGTAACCATTTTACCTTTCAATAACACCGTAACTATTCTGCCGATTGTACATTAACGAAATTTTAAACCCCTTATTTTGTTTTACATTCTCTTTCGAATAATAGAATTCGCAAGGTTAACTCAAGGTTAGTGCGGGTATTATTAAAATAAAAGTAACTATAGTTCGGATTGCCGGACTGGTTGAAAGGTAGTCAGGTCAGATGATGTTTGTTAATTGACAAAACCTTTGTTAATTAAATTTTTGTATTCCAAATTATTGAAACAATTGGGAATTAAATCTTTTGACTTGTTTATAACAAACCTAGTTGCGATGCCTAATGGTCCTCTTTTATGGAATAGCAGAGAAAATAACGATTAAGATTTTTTTATTTCCCTTTAATATAGATTTTCAAAGAATAAAAATGTTCTTATATCTTTCTATCATGCTTCTTCGCATATTAAGTTTTTTTATTACCTTTAACTTATGTCATTCCATGTCTACCTTGCAGTCAATATTTTGCAGTGATTTCCAAACTTTATTTTTATTATGTCAGGTTACACATAGACTTAAATAGATTTGAAAATTAGGAATTATATTAAATTGTTATTGAAGATTTTTAATTCTATCTTTTTGACTAACATAAAGATGTGAATTTTTAAATCGAAAGCATATAATAAGTAGCCAATAAATAAAATGAAGAAATCTCGAACGCACAAACTAATAAATAAGGGAGGCAGGTAAACTTAAGTTATATTAGGTTAGATTATCTGATCTGCTCTTGCATCTCTTCATTTACTTTAAACATTTAATTAAAAGCTATTTTATTTACAGTACGGTATATTGAATGCCAATTTTTCCCGAAATGAATTGTCCTTTTTAGCCACATGTCGTTTAATGCCAACCCAACTTTCACTAACTAATTGCTCTCAAGTTAAAAGAAATCACAGTACCTCAAAGTAAAAAAATCCAACCGAATGTTTTTATTCAGTAAAGAAGTAATTCCTAACTTTATAAACAATTTATTTCTTGATTTTAAACTAATACTTTTGAAATTTATAATTTATAAGGTAATTTATAAATTACAATTACGAGTAAATCACTAACTGACGTGAATTCAGAATAAAAAAGTTGATTTCTGCTCGAATTAAAGAGATCCCCAATACTATGTTGACGTATTCTTGATATGAGTGTTAACAATTTATATCGTGTTAGGCCTAACATCATTTAAGATTTGCCCCAAAAGAGCAATGAACTGAAAAAGTTTGGGGTATTAGTTTATTTAATTATAACAAAAGATCTCCCTCACTCAATGTGTTTCCCCATATGTATACATTAGTTAGCCACCTGTATTTATAATAGAGAACTCTTGGTTCTTAGAGTAAGGACTAGAAACTTTCCAGGGCTATTAAGATTGCCCAATAAATTAGTAAATGGGCCTATTTTCATCAAAAAAAGGTGAAAACTTTAAAGCCTTTTGCACATATTTCTGATCTCAGGAACTCCATGATCTCCATTTTCTAGATCTAAATGTGTATAGTCTATCACTTGTTGATTTTCCTAAATTCACTTTTAGCCTTATACAATCTGATTGGAAAATTTCCCTGAGAAAATCTCCATTAGTTTTTACTGAAGGAATAAAATAATTAAATAGTTAAAGAAATAAAGACTGAGCATGCATACCTGTACGTGTTATCTTCTAGCACGGACAGGTCGTATCACCTCAACGGCTCAAGATTTACCTTTATATATTTTACTTCCACCATTGCACAGATATCGCGATAATATTACTCCTTTGCTTTTCTTTATGACTCACAAATCGGTAATTTTGGATCGCTTAAATTCTCTACAAATCTTCTCTTCCGTTTACCTTCTTCAAAGTCCCTATACGCAAACTTTACTTTGAGACAGACTTAAATTTCCCCGAAGAAATTTCCAGCTAAGTTACTTTAAACCTGTCTCAAAGAATAAAGAGAACTAATATGTTGACCGATCAAATATTAAAAGGCAATATTATTATAACCACAATCGATAAATGCCGGCGTCTCTAGCTACCTTCGACTCATCAGGAGCTCGATAATGGGAGAGCCAGAGGGCTACTTTGAGAAATGAGGTAACTGCCTATCTCCTAAACGCTTCCATTAGTGACAATTGTATTTCGGACCTGTTTAGGCACCCCCCTCCTCAACTCACCAGTTGTTTTGGCTCTTTTACTCATGAGACCTGATTTTACAAGGAGGTATAAACGACCAATACCTACTTGATTTGCTACTTTACCGCCAAATTAGTCTCCTCTGTCATCTTATACAATCATCTCAAATTTCACATGCAGTTCCAATAGGATGACTCTCATGGATATATTCGCAAGTACTTTCCCTTAGGAAAGTATGGCTTTTCCCTTTACTTCTTATATCTTATTTATCTCTTTCTCAGTTCATCTGTTTCTTACTTTCCATATTCCTTCTCCACTTAGGCAAAAAATTAATTGTTGGGTATCTAATTTCTTTTCTCTAGAGGAGAAAATAATGTTTTCAATCTCTATCGATGCCTGAGTTATTCTTTTAATGAATTTTGCCTTTGTCTTATTCTGAGAATAAATTTCATTATTGAGTAAAAGAAAAAAAAGGTAGAAAAACATTAATTTAATCAACTCACAAAAAAATTAACGAAGCTCTAAGAAAATACAACCGCTTTTCAGGTCTTCGTTTAATAGTTCTTTCTCATCGCTTTCCTTTAAAATACACCTTCTGCTGGATCCCTCTATCGCTCTGATTAAGTTGGATTGTAAAATTACCAAATCCATTTTATTACCATGTTTACCTCTTTTAGCTCTTTCAGCAGATAGGATGATTGGTGGCAAATGTAACCCTATAAGAGTGTTGTATATCTTGTCTCTTAGCGATATTTATCCTCTCTGGAATTAGTGTAACTTTAATTCCTCATTAAGGACGACAATCCCACAAGTTTACACTTTTCCGCCCTTAATTATACGATGTTTCTTAGATAAGGTAACTCAGCGGCCGATTTTAGTATTGCGTTTTAACAATCATCTTAAGTTACAATTCAAGTATTTATATGGTACCGATACTTTACCGGTTAGTTAATCGCAGACTGTTCATCTGCCGGTCACTTCCAAACCGATGAATGGATCCAAACAATAATAAGAATATGTCACCTGTACCTCTCTTCGGGCCTATTCTCCCGACAGGAGATTAGTGTCTATTATTAAGTTATTTGTTCTTGTAAGCTTTCCATGTACAAACCATTCATTTCACTGCTGTTTGTGTTACAGGTTATTTGTAATTCAAGCCTTTGCTCTGTTTATTTATATTCAAGCTATTTTCTATCAATTTATGGTTTCCAAATTATTTTTACTCGCTTCAGGATTGGCACTCTTTGTTTACAGTGTCTATTCGCATTTTACGAACTTTTTAATGGCGGTAAGCTACTTTTTTTACATGGCATCTTTGACCTTCTTAATAGTCAGTTTTTACCTTTTATCCGTGATTTTCTTTTATATTTTCCCCCTTTATTCATTCTTCCAAGAGTGAAAAGGCAATTCCACGATCCAGTTTCCTTAAATTTTTATTTTAATATTTTGTCTTTTTCTAATCTTATGTCAGTGATTTTGAGTGTCTCTGTTTTTTTTAGTTTATTTATTTTCCCCTCACTTCGCCATCTATAGAAGAGATAGAAAGTGCCCGTAAGTCATTTTAATTAATCAGTCACTCTAGATCCGTGATTCCCAAAGTTTTTACCTTCTAGACTCCCTACTCAAAAGATTGAACCCAACGCGACCCCCTATTATCAGTATCATGATTTACACTTTATTCTCTGTGAAAGAGAGGAAAATATACATCTAAGAAAAATATTTATTCGAGGATTTATAATTTATTAGGAAACTAAATAACAACATTAATCCAACTTTAATTTACAAAATAACCAAATTATTCTTGCAATAGTATCAACATAGGTGTCAACAGCTATCGAGCCCAGATAATGGGATGCCTGATATTCCATTTGGGCAGCAAGCCTTGAAACTTGTGGCTGAGCGTTTCTTAGAGCCAACATTATGGCATCTCCATCATCCAATCTTTTCTTATTCTTCAGTTAATATTGCCAATAGTTAAAGATTTTGCCTCACACAAGTAGATAGATCCAAATGAAACAAGGTCACTTAAGGTTCTCATGGTGACTTTAGACAATGGCTGATACAGAGCGCACCAGAACTCAGTAACTGATTTCAACTTGAGAAGGTCACGAGCTGAAGAGTTTCTCCTTTAATCCAGATGTTCATCTTGGGTCTCATCTGAGATGCTTGATACATCGAGTGAAGTACAAAATGGGTTCATTACTCGGTCCCCCTGTTTCTCTGATAGTTCAGAGAAGCAACGCTCGAATTCCTCTTGAAGAGACTAAAGTTGTTCAGTAATCCTATCCTTGAGGAACTGTTCCAGTTGTACCAAAGACTCATCCATTACTCCACAAATTTTCGAACATACCGATGTTTCCAAGATTAGTTACCGACGCCAGTTCTGCAGTTTGGAAACCAACGCCCCACGTAATTTGCCCGATTCGCCAAGTCCGGACTTTCTCTCGCCTTTGGCCTTCTGTTTTTATATGAAAACATATTTTTACTCTATATACAACTTAAAAATAGGAAGAAATACACAGCTTTTAGGAAGAGTTTATACAAATTTCATTTTATTTAAGATAGATATTTCAGATCTACGTCATAAATCTAAAAATAATAACCCGTAAATTAAATGGGGAAGAAAAGTAAAAAAAAGAAGTAAAAATAAAAGAGGGCTTTTGATAAGCCAAAATAAAATATTTCGTTATAAATATTCATTGAAGCATATAAAATACACATACATATGTAAATAACCCTATATGTTTATGTAAGAGGAGAAGGAAAATACTTATCAGGTGCTTCGCTGAATTCTAATTTTTCGGTTGGAGGGTGAATTGTTGAAAAGATTGACAATGCTCCTATCGAGGAAGAAGCTCATCAAGAAAATGAACGAGTAGTGGAACTTCTTTAAGTTGGATGGTTAAGAAAAGATTTAATCACACTCACCAAAGGCTATTATAGATCGGTTGCCATCTCAGTGATCAATAGGAGAAAATTAGTCTTCTTCTCTTATATGAACAGATCCGAAAATCCTAAAAATAGTCTCATCTAAATTCCATTCCTATCCTTGTGACTCAGTTTTGTTCCTATATTTTTTTCACTAAGTATACCAAATTGAAACAACCACACATTAAAATGGGACACGTTTGGAAATATAATATTATATATAAGTTTATTGCTTGGATATTATGAAATTATAGTATTTATAATAGCACTTAATTCCCACAACCTATAATTCATGCTTTTACAACTCTTGTATTAACATTATATAAAAGGAAAACATGTTAAGCTTTTCCTTAGCCCTAAGCTATGTCAACAAAACAGCGTCAGGACAGAAAGATTTTTAGAGAAGAGGAATTTTACCTCGAAAATTGACGAGGCAGACTATCACTTTTGTGTCCCTCTTGATTATTTTTATAGCAGATAGATTAACCCTGCGAGACCTGATAAAGGGTGCCTTTTAAAGAATTTAGCAAATTTATTGCCTTATGCATAACCCATAAATTAATTCATAAAGGTCAAAGCCTCGTAAAAAAGGAATATATCTGAGCTTTCATGACCTCTCACTAGTCTTCAAAATCAGAGAATGGATTTATGTTCCTAGTTACCAGGTTCAATTCTCTTAGAGAGTCGGGGCCACAAAATCTTTTATCTGCACTAGAGCAAGTTCACAATTGAAGGTGCGTTGAGTTGAGGCGAGCGAGTTGACAGATCAATTCACATACATTATGAAACTCATGGATTTACTATACCTTTATCTTATTCCACACTCCGATGGCAACTACTAACTACCCTCCGAGTCCCTTATGGTTCATATTGTCAAAATTTTATACCAAAGAACATCGACAATTCATTTATTGATTTTCTAAATGGCGATGACCAACACATCTTGCTTGTCATAGATTGCCATTCTGATCTTAATGTGAATTTCATTTTTATTCAAGGGAACTCGTTCAAAATTTATCTGGACGAGACGCGATATTAAATAACATTAGAATTTGATTTAATTTTTGAGAGACAGGTACAACGTTTTGAGAAAGAATTTCCATTATAAAATATACACATTGGCTTAATCTAGCTATAAAAAATCATATATAGTACTGGGATAGCATAGATGTACATCGAATGTCGCAAGTAATGCCAAAATAATGCCACAGTGTAACGATAACATCTCTTCTCTTCCCACTGTATCAGATTTCCACATGCAATGAAATTGACAGAGACACAAGAAAAATTACAAAACCAACGAAACGGTATTGGTTTTCAGCTCAATTTTGTCTCGCTATTTGTGAGAGACTAACATGTCCTTGGAATGACGGCCACAATCTTTTCGTAATTTGAATTCTTTCAAAGATAAACCGAAATGATGGTTTTTGAGAATCGTTTTTTTTTTTAATATTTCAATAGGAAACTGAGATACGTATTTTAGGTTGCCAATGAAGTTTTATCACCATAAAAATATTTTATTTCTTGGAGTTATTTCACTTATAAAATAAAATAGAAAAAATTAAAAATATATTTTGGAGTATGAATGTAAACAAGTAATAATAAGAATAATAGGGATGAAGTTGTGATATGATGGCAGAAGACACTAATAAAAGTAATAAATCGAGTGGAAAACTTAAAGGGATCCTTAAGCATATTAGATCAGGAAACAACAAAAATATATGATCGTTCAAATCCCGCAATTTTTGTTCGCTATAATTAGACCAAAATATCATTATTATTATTATTAATCTCAAAGGTAAATGGACAATCCTAGGGGTTAAATAAATTTAATATTATTAAAAAAATGGGTTTAACAATAAATGCCATAGCAATACATAATGTATATCGATAAATCAAAATTGAATTCCATGTTAATAGGCCTAAGGATTAAAGATGGAGGGATCTCCATCGAAAAAAAGAGAAAATGAACAAGATACATTATTATTATTATTACTAAGATAATTGGGCGAGGGTTAATGGCCCCATTAAAAATAACGGGTTGATAATAAGCTCAACTATGGACAACGTAAGATCTTGGAATAAATATTGCAGGAAAATGCAAATATTTCAACGAAACATCAATGAACTTTGTAATTTTGAAGATGCAGAGCAGATAGATCTTCTCGCCTATTCATCAACTTTTACAGTCTGTTCTTACTTTGAACACAAATGGATATTTAGTCGTCATCAGTTTTATTCAAAGTTTTCTCTGGACTTGTAAAATAAGTGACTCCTTTAGGTTTTGCTATATCATTAAACAATCGTGACTGATGAAAATACATTCAAAATATGAAAATATTTCCATATGCCACTAATCAAAGATCTGCCTTTAACAATAAATATTAATAGGTGAAGACTATTATATAAAAACACGATAAATATATGTACAGTCGACCTTCCATATTTGCGGTGATAGTGACCACAAACCCCTGCGAATATTGAAACCCGCGGATAGTTGACGCCGTTCCCAAAACACCCACAACCCTTCCCAAAGTTTGTAATACGCTCCCCATATTAATTCAAAAAGTTATGTTTTGTCATGTTCATGAACACATACAGTACGAAATAAAGTATCAGAACACATTAAATTATTTTATTGTATAACGTTTACTCACCTATAGATAGTTTTGTTTTGATTGAAGAATGATGATTGTAGATGATGTTGCCTGTGTAGTTCAATGATGACGATGATAATGATTTTATAACTAATTATCCTCAGACTCCTGCTCAGTAAACACCAGAAGAGAAGAAGGAGGAGGAAACGTTTCTCCAGAGGTGGAGGGCGTAGTTTCAGGTGTAGTTAGGGGTTCAGGTATTTTACTTGTAGTCAAGAACACTGTAATGGGCAATTGAGATCGTTGCTTTTTCATTTGCTTTAGCATGTCCCAGTAAGAGCTCATAGCAAGATCGAGGTTATTTTGTGCCTTCATGGAACGAACCATGTGAGGGTCCCATGATTTCAAATCTGATTCCAAAATTATGCCCACTACAAAAATCACCGCTAACACACGTGGGACACAAGCGTACTCAATGGAGCGCGAGATATCGGTACATATACTCTACTTAATGTAGTCGATCAAATGAGATATGAATGCTGATTGGCTGTAATCGTCCCGTCTCAGCCAACCAACACTTAAATTTTACGACTATGTACATAGGTTTCCGCGGATGTCTGGAAATGGCGCAAATTTGGAATTTTAAGGCCCCCCCCCCCCCAAATTTTCCGAGGATAGTTGAAGGTACGGATGACGAACCGCGAATAGCCGAGGGTCGACTGTATATGTTTGCGTGTGCGCTGATGATAATGTCCAGACTTAGAGTCTATTTTCCTGTCCTTTGATGCACACGCGTTCAAATGAAGATGTATCAGTTTATACAGTAATCTTGGCTACGGGTATTTATTTTGTTAATTTGTTTGTTCGTACTCAAGCGTAGAAAGGCCCTAATTATTCTGATAGAAGGTCCCTTTGCCGAGGTCTCAAAAATAATTTAGGAGTGGTTGCTCGAAAAACAAAGGAAAGAGCTCGGTTCGAGTAAATGGAATTTATATATATACTTAGAAGACAAAGATTAATTGGATGCATGTATCAGTTGCTCTTTAATTCATTCAACTATGTCTGATGCTCGTTCATTTTCTTCTGCAGAAGCGATTGCAATTATAAGGCAATAATTGACAGGGATGGCAGTTTTGGGTGTCTAATTTTCTCTCTGCAGTATTTTTCATTATTGTCATCACCTGAAAACACTGAAATTAGTTAAGGCGAGAGAGGGGTTATCTCTCGAGACAGTGAGCAAATGCACATCGTAAAGAATAATAAGTTCCAAATATAAGGAGAATGAGAAAGAATGGTAGGTCCTATTGTTTATAAAGCATTTAAAGGCCTCTTTATCACGGAACTATGTAGTTCAAGAATTGGAGAAGATGAAGATTGATATCAAATGTGGAATAGACAGAAAAATACTGCACTTATTAATAAACACTTATTTAAGTTTCAACTACTAATTGTTGGAATTTGACGCTAAATAATGACCAGGAGATCATTAATTAAAGTATCACACACGCACATTAATGTGTTAATGCTAATTTAATCTATGAAATAGAAGACATTTCACCCGAAGATGTGCCGTGTTCGTTCCATAGACTGAAAAAAAACTTAATAAATAAAGGGAAAAAAGATAGCTAGATAATGGCTAATAAAAGAGAATAAAGGCTAAGTTAAGGGTGGAAATTAAGGAAACAAGCTGAGAGAAGTTATAAACATTTATATAAACAAGGAGAAGTCTTCTTTAGTGTGATAAAAAAAAATTTAGAAAATCCTAATGACAAAAGCCTTCAAAACCTTTCCTCTCATCAAAAATAAGGAAATGGTTGCAAATAAAGTCGCGACCGCCGTGAGATGATGAGAGGCGCGAAATCGAATGTTGAGAAAATTGAATTTGACAAAGCGCCGGTGATATAATTCTCGGATGTTAATTTTAACCCCACACCCCAAAAGAAACTGTTTGGATTAGATGTCTAGAGATTGTGGATCAATCCTGAGATTACACCCAATATACTGGATGTCCTTAACGTCTGGACATATTGGTAAATATCACAAGAGGAGGGACTTCGCCACTATTCTTCATAGAAGAAACCGGAATTTCGCATACAGACCTTGCCTTTTTTACTTTCTGCCTATCCGGCTATGGCACTGGGGTTTTGTTTTAAAAGAATGAACAGATTTGCACTACATAACTCATAATAATTTACTCTGTCTCTATCTTTTTTCAAATCGATGCTTATTTCTACAGTTAAAGAGAAAAAGTTTCTTTCCTCGAAATTCGGTGTAATACGTAAAAAACAATCCTCACGGCTCTTTTTATTACATCAAAACTTTCTTTTATATGTCTATTTTTCTTTAGACGTTTTGTTTAGCTAGCAGATATTTCCTTTAGCTAAAGAATAACAGTAAAAATATATTTTAGAAATAACCTTCGAATAAAAGAAATAAGAAAAAAACAACCATTCCTAAATATTAAAAGTTTTTTTTAAGTTCACCTTTGTGATTCATTTTTGTACTTTCCTAAACATTTGATAAACATATTTTCTTACTATGAGCCGCTTTGCCACGCTTCTAAACAGGAGGAGCTTGCAGTTCGCATGCCAGACCTTTCAGTTGAATCCTAGGGATAATCAAGCTCTACCAATGTGGATATGATATAAAAATTAAAAGGTTTCCAGTAAATATCTCCTAATCATTCACTCATTATCTACGGTCTTCAGATCTATGCTTATTATTTCGTCTACATTTGCCTTTGTTTACGAAAAGAAACATTTTATGAACTTCACCATTTGTACTTATTTTTGTTTTAATAAACTTTAAAAAAGCTTTCAATATACAAAAATAGCCCTCGTGGCTGTTTGGCGAACTGTAAAAAATTCTTACAGAGAAATTGGTTAAAAGCTCCTCTAAATAACCTAAGTGATTCAGGGACTGAAATTCAAAATTTAAATTGTTTAATAAAATGGCATTCTTAATATATATATATATTAGAAAACCACTCCAAAACCAAAAACAATGATCAAGTGAAGTCAAACAGTATTGAATGCAAAATTACTCGTGTCCTCAGAGAAAGGGAGCTCTCCTGTGATGGGACGGAAAACCGAAACTTATTTCGCGGCAAATCATGAATATCAGCCCTACGCTATGAACGTGACAAGATGAAGAGAAAATAGAAGATAACATCTTGAAAGTAAATTCTCTCATTTGTGATTTACAAATAAAGCAAGTCAGCTGATAAAGTCAAATAGATAGAGTGAGAAGAAAACGAACAAAAGAACGTTTCCTGATTAGTATTAACCGCAAATCGTGAGAAGTAAATGCCTTAAATGAATCATTTCAAGACAATACACTGGCACTTTATTAAAGTGGCTTATACATTTAACATTCTAATACGAATAATCACTGAGGTTTACAACAATATAAAATTACGTATATGAAAGAAAATTGATTTTCCTATAGTCACCGAATTTGTGGTTTACTATCTGCATCAAATAGAAATTGTTAGAGGTTATTTAAATGTGTTTAAATTCAAAATCAGAAATTGATAAAATAAGTTTGGTTCATGTGTTGGAAAAGCTCAGCCTGTTTTTCTTCAAGAGGGACAAAAAGTTTTTTCTTTTCCGCTGAATGACCTTCGAAATCGATCTTTGAAAAATAAAGTTTTTCCCTAATGCCTCCTCGGTTTTGTTGAAACTTCTTCTCTTATTAAGATTTTCTCCCGCTTTTACTTAAGGTGAGCGAAAGATTTGAGAACCTTGATGTACTTCGTATTCTTCTCCTAGTTCTGTAAAAACTAGTTTTCAAATCAATGCTTTTTAAACTAAAAGTGGATACTAAGGTCTTAATTTAGCTTAACCTTTTACAAATATTTTACATGAAGTTCACTATATCATAGAAATAAGTTGGGTTAAGCTTAAAGTATATACCACAATAGAGTTTGAGTATACTCTGATATCATGGTTGAGTAGTCACCTAGTTGCAACCAATGTATGTTTCTTAACTAGTAATGGTCATGTTACCGTAGCCAAGTGGCAAGAATTTATAAGATATTCTTTTTTAGTTAAATCGGGTAGTATAGGTTAATGGTAGGAATTAAAGAACAACAACCAGAAAAATCCCTCTCATCCACTTAAAGCGAGTAAAATATGATTGGAAAAGATGATAGTCAGATGTTTAAGAGAGGTAAAGAAACAGAGGGCATAAATAAAAGAAAGATATATAACTTTAATTACTGCGGAGTCAAAATTTAAAGTAATAGTTATATATTAAATAATTATATAGAAGAATAACTGCTTTTTTCTTGCTACAAGAGCGAGTCACAGAGAATTTAGCAAAACGAATAAGAACTTCTCTCTGCACATTCCTCGTTTCTCCTCTCCAAATGTCAAAGCTCACAATTTCTCCTTTCTAAAGTATAGTTCATCCAAGTAGAAGCTAACGCTCTCTTACACTTGGGAACTCCGCTTGGCATTAAGGCGTTGCTTCCAAAGTTAGAAGTTCGCATATCTTCTTTGCTGGGCTTCAAGCGATTCAAACTGCGCCTTACCTATTTCATATAATTGAGACTTCTCGCCTCTCCGCTCAAATCTCCAACGCGAGTCTCCGTAAATATTATTAGTAAATCAGGCCATTACCTAATAACACGTATAATGCAGTGAATAATCATAGTTTAAAATCTCAGTGATACTTAATAGAGCACAAAATAATTATATTAAAATCATAGTGATTCTTACTAACGCAGTTCACTGGGAAACTAAATTGCAATGGTTATTTTAAACTGTGGCGCTTAATCCAACATGCTTATTTATATCGAATTGTCTGATTGGCAAAAAATGGCTTCAGTGCCAGTGAAAAACAATGATTCAGAATAAAAAATAAGAATAAATCAGAAGATTTAACAACCTAGTATGAAATAGCTAAATACAATAACTGTGACTAAGTTATATCTCACTAACTCACAGAAATTTATTCGCAAACATTTGGATTACAGTTGTAAACTTCTCTTAGTTACTGGAATTAAATGAAATAAGCTTCTTCCGGTTGGTTAAACGTATAATTACAAATAACTCTGTTAAAACTTTATTTATAAGCATATGCTTCACACATTTTCTAAATAAGAAAAACATATAATATATTTCTAAAATTTTTAAGTATGGATTTTGTGAGGCGAGGTATGGAGGATGATCAAACCAACCTTTATTGCCCTTTTCTCTTATGATTATCTCTGTAAGAACGCAGGAGCAGAGAATTGATGCAAATTGAGGATAGTTAGATGAGAAGGAGTAGTGATAACGATTAAAGAAGGGAAGGAATGCAACCGAAAACTTGCTATTAATAAATAATGGAGATGGCAGCATTTATTTTACTCTTCCGAGAACAGATTCGTTTTAACAACATGCATACAAATTTAGGAATTCGATCTGTTTGGCGGGTAAAATTTCTAATAAGAACCAATCTGAAGTCAAATAAGATGAGAGATAATGAATAGTAAAAGACTAACCTTAAACTTGACACTATCAGAAATATAGCTAATGAACCGAGTTGCGTTATATCTCAGGAAATGTTTGCAGGATCCACGGCTAATCAACTTGTTAATTAAAGTAGTCGATCGCAAAATTTCCATAGGAAACTGGAAACACCTTCCTTGGTTTTTGGTTTTGAATGGTGCGGTTCTAGAAAATGGTGATGTCAAAACGAAAGATCGCACTCGGATTCAGAGAGAGATAAGGGCTTAAGAACTTATTGTAATGTTATTCTCACGAGCCTTTGTTTATTTGTATGAAAACAACTTTAGGATTCAGGTGAAGTAACTTTCCAATTTACAAATCAGACTTTTTTTTCTTTTAATGATCCATTCTTCCTGACTTAATTCAAGATCTTTTCTTTTTATCTCTGACAATCGAATTTTCAAAGAAAATGGAATACTTATTTTATCATTTTTTTAATTTTAACAAAATCAAGTCTATTTCCTAAGACTGAATAGTTTTCTTTTATTTAGAATCATCAAGTTACGCTGATTTGGGAGTTGTCATAAAATAGGTTTAAACCGTTTGTTTATATATATAATATATATATATATATATATGTATATATATATATATATATATATATATATATATATGTATGAAATGAGAAACCTCACAAAGTATCACGTGAGGGTAGCAAATGAATGCAATGTCCCGCAGGAAAAAATGAAAAGGTGTTTCCAAGTACTTTCGAACTTTATTAAGTTCCTTATGTGACATATGGACAAAGAAAGCATTGTTAGCTTCCTCTCTTCGGACATTATGGACAAACAGGTAAACAACTCTCTGTTCGCATAAATATAAGGTCCGAAGAGGGGAAGATTACAATGCTTTCTTTGTCCATATGTCAGATTATGACAATCTAATTAACTGGAACTCGGCTAAATTTATTTATCGTTCCAATGACCCTATAAAAAGGAATATCATTGAATGTGCTTTTATAAGCCAATGTGATAATTTTAACCTTTTCCCTGGCTTATATAGAATAGATGCTATAATTAAAAGATTAATACTTAAAAAAATTAGATCTGTCTTTTGTTCTTAGTTTTTTATATACTTTCTTTAGTTATGTGGCCCCTAATTTATTTTTATTATTATTTTTTATTTTTTAATCGTCACTGCTCTGTTTTGTAAGATGTATTTTCCCCCCTTTTGCTTGTCGTGTCTTATAATCTCCCTCGTTAGGCTATCTTCATTTCTTTTAATCTGTTACCCTTTCCGTCTTCTCAGTTTGACCTTACTACCTGCTTCTTGTAATTCTTAATGTGATTCTTTACCTTCCCCCTTTTGTCTTCCTCATTGCTAAATTCTTGTTTTTGAGGCGTTCTTTCATACTTTTCTTTCGTATATATACCTCTAATATCATATGATTTCTTGTAGTAATCCTTGATAAGGAACTTAATAAAGTTCGAAAGTACTTGGAAACACCTTTTCATTTTTTCCTGCGGGACATTGCATTCATGTATATGTATGTATACTCGCTATATATTTGAGGGTATAATCACTCAACGGCGAAAATGTAGTGAATGATGTTGATAACACTTCCATGTGATGGTCTAAGTTCTCGCTCGATTTCTTCGACCTTCACCCGTCGATTTCCGAGGATTACCCTCTCCACACGGGCCATATTGTTTGTTGGTCATGTCTGACGCGCGTCGTGGACTGGGGTCATTTTCAAGGGACTCATGACCATGGGGGAACTCCTTATTCCAGCGAACAATGGTTGCATAGGAAGGGATGGTGTCAGTTTACACTGCAACCATGAGTTCATGGATCTATTTTGCATTCTTGCATTCCTTAATCAAAAATTTGATCACTGCGCGGTGCACAACCTTCTCCATTGTTGAAAAATTTGTGACTGACGATCTGTGATCAGTTAATGCTTCTTAAATAGACGAGGCAGGAGCGTGCGGATGCAAGTCGGGACTTGTCATAACTTATCTTAACACACCTATAACCATCCATCTGCCATCTTCTGTTTTGCCCTACCGATTCGAAAAACTTATTGATGCCCCTCGTAACATACTAAGCAAGTTCCAGATTCGCTTGTAGCACCCGGACAAGCTGCATTATTAACAAATTTTATACCAAAGTTATAGTTTATTTGAAGCATTTTCCTGTCCCAAATACTTACACAATTCATTTTTAAATTTCTTTCCACAACTATTCAAAATGCGGTATCAAACACGTGATTCTGCAAGAACCACGCCGCAAAGGATGCTGCCTTTCAACCTTCCAAATCAAAAACATGTTCAAAAGCGTTGCGATTTCCCGCTTTCAGGGGAGCACTAAGTAAATTATTTTTCTTTGCTTTTTATTTCCCGCACATTAACCATTTTATAAATATGAAAGAGTAAACATATTAATCATAGCAGCAAACGAATGAATTTTCCAAACTGATAATATGGAAACTATGATTACAAAAATGACATATATAAAATATATATAAAATAATCACTTATTTTCACTAATCTTAATGGGAGCATTAAAGAAGAAAGTTAATAAAAAAATTCAGACAAAATCTCTATATCTCGTTGTTAATAATGGATTTGGTCACTTTGTAACCAATTAAATTCATCTGACCATTGATTCAAACACGTCCCTTTCAAAGCATTATGTATTTTTGACTCACTCAAAGCATTAAACAACTCCCAATTCATTGAGAACATGAATAGGCCTTAGAAAATAGAAAGGTTTATTCAAACTATGATTTAAAGTAATGGCTCACAAGAGAATGAAATTAAAACCAGTTGCCTCTAAATCTTTTGTTTTTTTTCATTTGTTTAGCAATGCTGAAATTTCAAAGAATGGTCTTCAGGTTTTAGCACATGGTAGAGAATTTTCTCCAATTCCACTAATAGTAGTAAGAGCGCAAGCAAGGTAGCATCAAATCAAATCATGCTTATATGGATACGCTACTTAGAAGTTTTTATTCACATTTAAATCAGGTTTTTATTTTATCTAGTTTTTTTACGCAATTTGTACTTAGCTAGCTATAAGTTCTTTTATTTTGCATTACATATTAAAGAGAGTGAACAGCTACCCGATAGATCGATGTATTCAAACGTTTTCAGCACTAACTTCCTTTCATCATAATAAATACCTATTTTTCTTCCCTCTTCATCCTATTTTGTTTGAGGAAACTTTTATGTTATGATTTTTTTATAATTGATGTTATAATTTACTAGAACTGAACTCGCCAGAAATATCAATTCAAGATATTGAAAACAGGACTGAACAAATTATATTAAACCATTTATCCTGGACCTATAGTTTTTTTATTTATCACGTAGGATGTTGTTCATTTGTTCTTTGTATTGACGTTAATTTAACCAAATGGACGTTTTCTTCATCTTATTCGTTCAACTTGTCCACTTGACTTCTAACTGAAGAAGAAGTTTTATGACTGCATGAAATAATAGGTGTGTATTGTGTTATATGAGAGAAAAAGATTTCGAAGATGATTTGTTTAAGAATGGGATAAATATCAGTACTATAGATATCTTTTGTTTTCGAATGAGGATAATTTTTTAATATGAAAAAAATGCTACTAGTAATAATGTTTGTTATAAAATTTAATAGTAGCATAAATATATTTTATGTATTTCGATCATTAAGCATCAACTTTAAAAAGATTCATCATAAAACAATAAAATTATCATTAAAATCAACAAAAGTATAACCGAAAAATCAAACCTTAACCATATGAGTGGTCAAATTGAAGTATGCTCTATTCAAAATCTATTACTGCCATCGCATTGAATTGAACTTTTATGATCATTTTGTCATTAATTATTCTCCAGAAAAATCTTTGGAAAGAAACAATTGTTTCCGTTCTAACTTAGAAGGTGATTTTAATTATTATTCTTGGTACTCATATCATTATTTCAAGGTAATTTTACAAGACTTAAAAGCAAAAACTTTGAGTTAAAAGACAAAGGGTAGAGACTGACGTCCGTCTTTAATTTATTGCCCCGCAACCTGATATATTGTTCCATTTTGAATAATTGGTTTTATCTGGATATTATGCCTAAAATCTCGATTTTATCGTCGTTTTAATAATAAATCAACGATATTAAATCATTATCTACGAGCAAATGTTTCATGTTAATGGCTTCGGAGAGCTTTTTTTGGCAATTCTGTTTGTCTCGCAAACATTTCGTCATTGGGTAATCAAACCTAATTTATCGCCTTGGAGCTTGGAAAAATTTGCGTATTCAAAGGTAAAGCGAATTTCATTAATGTCTTTATTGAACATTCTGTCACTACTAAAACAATAGAATGCAAGAAGGTGGTACCATCAGAAAGGAATGGAAAAAGGTCAAACATTTTCAGCTGAAGAGATGATATGTTAATTGTGATATTCAGACATAATGGGAAACGACCAAAGTATTTAAATGTATTTTCTGTTGAAATACAATAATATATATTTCTATGTCATATATTTATATTTTGGGCCATATATTTATTCTTTAGTTTTTCAAGAAGGCGGGAAATAATTCCTCCGTGAAGACCAAGGGTAACTTAAACGGCAAAGGCAGAAAATCCTGAAGCCTATATCTTCTTAAATGACTAAATGTTACTAAATTTCAGAAAAAGAATAGAAAAAGGTGAATTTTAAGATAGTCAATATACTTAGTAGTGAATTAATGAGGAAAGAGGACATAATATCATACGAAGTATCCATAATTAAGATACACAATGAGTAAAACCATCTCTTTATTTATCTGCAGCACATAAAATTATAAAGATTAAATAACTATCGAAAAAAATATCGTTGTGTTTTAATATATTTTTAAACTTTTCATTAGTAATGATCGTATGTATATTAATTTTAAAGTTACAGTATGGTAATTTAAGTTAATTTTTAATTATTTAGTTTAATAAATTTAATAATTCGAATTCTTACCATTCGCTAATGTAGGTAACATCTGCTCAGATAATTCCAACGTGTATTTTAAAACTGGAACAAAAGGAACATGTTTACTAAAAGCAACGGATTTTTAAATTTGATCCACAAGAATATTGGGAAAAACCTTTCCCTCGAGGTACAATTAAATTAGCCATCGAAACCGCCAATAAAATACAGCTCCCCAAATCATATTACAGCCAGTGTCAATGTTATTTTATTTACCAAACGCCTCATTTCTTTTTAGTTTGATCAGGTCATTTCAGCCTGTCAATGAAACGAGCACAATGATCAACCTGGCAAACCCTGGAAATCCCCAGCAACAAAGTCTCGCTTCTCTTTGGAATAACAAGAACAAAGAGATGAGTAGAAATGTGGTTGGCACCGTATGGCGAGTCTTGAAAACCCGCTCCTTTGTCATGGGAAAGACCCTCCCGTTGCACAACAGGAGAGGTTCTGATTCAAGCCCCCATTGGCGGAATCTCTTTGCCTAAGAATGATGTAATTTATGTTTGAAATAAGCGAATAAAAAAAATGCTTAGTAATTGACATGAATGCACATAGGAGGGAAATACTTGTGTAAATTCTGTCATAATGGCCTCTCACCGTTAAGAACGGTAGTTTCCTACCTGCATGAAACACTTTATTCAGCGGTTCCATCCAGAATTGAATCCAATTGCCCCAAAATAGGGAATTCTTCTCTTACCCTCTTCTTGTCAAATCATTCACCACGCTCATTACTTTCTCACATTATTATTAAAACTATGCCACCTTGCATGGTTATTGGTTATTTACCTTTTAGAAAGATATGATTTTTAGTTACTACAGGTATGTTAAACCTCCTTGAGGTTGTATCGGGTAATCCTGGGAGACGATCCTCTATTCTGATAACCATTCGCATTAACCAATGTACCAAAGCACCAACTCTATAAATAAATGTTTTAATCGACTATTTTTAAAGACACAGATGACACTCTACGGCGCTAGAGATCACTTTATGCACAACCTACAAATCTACTCACACACTCCAGACATGATCCACCAAAACCCAACAAGGCTCGCATACACTCAGTGCACCAAAATCCTGGGGGTAACTTTCGACAAATCCCTCAGGTTTAATTTACACCAGAACATAATACAAGCAAGAGCCTCACGTACAAACGCATCGCTGGGTAGGTTCTACCCTGCGAGTAAAAAACTAAAGCTACACCTATACAAAGCACTCGTGCGTCCCATTCTCACGTACGCCCCACTGTCCCTCGTAGCTGCGAGCGACACGTGGAAGCGAAAGGCCTAGCGCATTCAGAACTCTGCTCTGAAGCGCGCTTGCCGTTCGCCGCAGTTTTCGAAAATGGACGCACTACACAACAACAACAAACTAGCTCCTCTCAACACTTACGCTCATACCAGACTCACAAAAAAACTCGACAAACTCACCACAGGCCCACTTTACCCCTCGCTACACGTGAGAAGGTACGCGATGGCGCCGCGATATCCCGCGGCCCACGAACACCCGCCGCCCGTACCGTTCTTCGCATAAACCAATAGGCATCATGAATAACGCGTTTCCAGATGAGCAGTCAGCCCCACCCTCTTGACTTGCCCCCAACCCTCGCCCAGTCAATACCACATAACCCACACCCTGACAACAACACATGGCTTCGGTGTATAGCCACCGACCAATCTACTCTCGCTGTCCTTTTCGTAAATTTTTTCCGCAACGCTCCTCTCTGACTACCTGACTGCCGTATCGCATACGGCGGTGCCTCTCTGTTCTTTCTATACACAAAAGTCAAAGTCAAGTCAAGACTATTTTTACATTAACTTTGGCGGTCACAGAGGATGGGTTGTTTTCATGTACATTTGGGAAAACTCATTCTCAGAAAACTCATTACTATGTGAAAATTAGTCCAACCTTAGCAAATTCTGAAGGCTCTAAATATTTTTGTCTTTCTGCTTCCTATTTTAAATATATATTGCGTGGAATTGAATTAATTAGTGCAGAGAAGTGGGGTCGTGGGTTTTCTATACACAGAAGTTTGTAATTTTCCTTCTTCGCTGTGTACAGCTATTTCTAAAAAATTAATTTTGTTTTGTATCAACATCAATCGAAAAACTTATATTTCAATGTTGCTCATTAGGGTATTAGGGTAGTGTACAAATAGGATTTATTACGAGCATTTATTGCGTAGGATTTATTACGAAATTGTTTATAAGCAAATGGTTTGTAGTATATTGTTAAATACAAATATCGTACGACATTAATTTCATGCTCCTTTGTCGTGCGGAAATGTTCGCTTGAATTCATTCTCGCAAAAAGATGAAATAGTTTTATTTGTAGGCTTGACGCTCTAGAGTGCGCAAGAGAGACTTGTGGCATAGTATATCTCACAGTTGGAATGTGATGAGGATAACGCTAGAATTAACGGAAACTAATTTTTTTCATTTAATTCTACGAAATAAATGAATTATCATTAAGAAAATTATCTTTAATTAAAACTTTTAGGTAAATGGTTAGGGTAAATTGGATATGCAGGTTAGGCTATAATTTTTATATATCTTTGATGACGTCATCATCTTTTTCATGTTGTACAGTAGCTTACGTTGTAATAAGTTATTAATGTGTCTTTAGTATGATGTTTGTAATAGATTTATATACTCCTTAAGGATATTTGAGAAAAATATCATATCACAATTTTACAGACACGAATCGAAAATAAGACTTCCCAAAAAATTTAATCATCTTTGTTTTGCTTGATAATATAGGAAACATATTAATTGGAAAGGAATTACCGATCAATTTCTACTTCTCTTGAAAAGCATTTTCTGGAAATATTAATGCATTTTCTTGTCTTATCCTTCTCAAACTCTATTTAATTACCTATTGTTCCCTACCTTATCTGTTCCCCAGAACAATTTCATGCAATGACCCATCTCTTTCGGTTAGTCACGGGTTGAGTGTTCCTCTTTTCTTTTACATCTAAATAATACAGGAAATATAAAATAACACCCTAACAATCTGGGAAGATTGTGAGTCAAGTAATTAACCTAGTTGACCTCGGCATATTATTGCTAACTTAAGGATACCAATAAAATTGTGAATTCTATAATAATCATGAAACAGGTAGGTCTTCAGTTAGGTTATACCAAAGACTTAATAAATTTGTATATATGGTCAAAGAGTTTAATATCTCTAAAATCTGAAAAATTGCAGCGACCCTTTTGCTATTCTACCATACAAAGTTCTCCTAATCTTATTTAGTAAACATTTAGTTAAAGCTTTACTCATATTGTATAGTAACTCAGTCTAACTCATACAAAAAATGCTTTAACCACCTCACATAGGATAGTATATGCAACCATCAATAATAGCCAAAACTTCGATACCATACCGAGACAGATCCTCATTTGCAAAATTCTAAACAATCGACTCAATTCTAAAGAGAAAAAAAAATTGCATCCTTCTCACAGACGAAACGGTGGACATATGGATTATCCTGCGCCTGTCATACCCCTCCGCAATACCAAGAATCTACAGGTACATTATGTAAAAGACATCACATTTCGCTAACATCCGACAAGCGACAACTAACCACATCGAAATCTAGACAGATCTTAATAGAAAAAAAAATCTTTTTACCGGTTAGAGTAAGAGCCATTTTTAATAAACCGCGCAAAACTGGAGCAAAAAAGTACAAATAATTAAAATAAACCGAAGATGTCGGAAGTAGAAAAGTGAAAACAGGTAAATCAAGAATAGTGAAAGCAGGTAAATCAAGAGTTCGAATGTGTTCATTTTGATTCTCTTTGGCAGGAAACATCCAATCAATAATTGATAATCATCCCTACGTATTTCTCTAGGTTTTGGCGACTGTTTGATCATTCGAGATGAATGGCAGTTTTATCAAATTATTCAGCAATTCCTGGGTATGGCAAAATCGCTATATTTTCTATTTTCAAATCGGAAAAGAACCACCTTATTTACTTCATGGAATTTACTTCGCGATGAAATAAAGCATACCGCGAAAATATGCTATAAAGTGTGCATATTTACAACAAGGAGTAACAACAAGGAAAGTAAGTACCCTAGGAGACCTTACGGTCCATTCAAAGAGGGTACCTTTGGACTAGCAATTGAGCGGGCACATGGCTGCTCAATTGTTTTGCGTCCATAAACGGCCACTTTTCAAGACTTTGTCTAGTCTTGACTTGAACTGTTCAACAGATTCACTGTTGACAACTTCCACTGGAAGTGCGTTCCACTTACCGCAGATACTGTAGGTGAAAAAGTTTCCACACAGATTGCGGTTGTAACGCTTCAGTTCAAGTTTGAAGCCGTGATTGCGCGTTCTGTTCTCACTCAGTGTGAAAATATCCCGGTAGTCAACATTGTCGAACCCTCGAAGTATTTTGAAGACTTCGATGAGCTGACCACGCAGTCTACGGGTTTCCAGCGAGAACATATCTAACTCCCTTAGTCTATCCTCATAACTTTTATGTCGGATAGAGGGAATCAGCTTGGTTGCCCTGGCTTGTACGCGTTCCAATCTCGCGATGTCCTTTCGCAATGAAGGACTCCAAAATTGTACGGCATACTCCAGGTGCGGTCGGACAAGTGAGTTGTACAGGCACAGTACAATCTCCTGGTTCCGATAACCAAACTGGCGCTTAATATAGCCTAGCATCCTTTGGGCCTTTTTCTCCGCCTCAATGCACTGTTTCGAGAACTTGAGGTCACTAGTGATTGTTACACCCAAGTCCTTCTCAGTGTCGGTGGATTCCATAGCAGTGCCCTTAAGGATATACTGAGATTAGGGGTTTCTGTGGCCGATATGCATCACTTTGCATTTGCCCACGTTAAAAGGCATTTGCCACGTGTCCGACCACTCCCCAATCTTCCCAAGATCTTCCTGCAGGCGGGCAGTATTTCCATCCTTTGCAACGTTCATACCAAGCTTGGTATCGTCGGCAAATTTGGAAATCTTGGCAACCATGTCACCGTCCATGTCGTTGACGTAGATGATGAATAGTAGTGGTCCCAGGACAGAACCTTGAGGCACCCCGCTAGTAACGGGCACCCACTCAGAAGACTGTCCATTTACCACCACCCGTTGCCGTCTGCCACTTAGCCAGTTCTCGATCCAGCCGGCTACCTTTCCGTCTATGCCAAGCGCTCGCACTTTCCGGAGAAGGCGGCGGTGTGGTACCTTATCAAAGGCTTTCTGAAAGTCTAGGTAGACCACATCCACCGCCTTGTCCCGATCGTGCTCGCTGAAAACGAAGTGGAAGAATTCTACAAGGTTCGTCAGGCATGACCGTTGCCTTCAGAAGCCGTGCTGGGAACTCCTCAGTAGCAGGTTTGACTCTAAATACGACGTCACTTTGTCCACCATGATGCTTTCCATGAGTTGACCGACTATCGAAGTCAGACTGATAGGTCGGTAGTTCGACGGTTGGTTACGGTCTCCTTTCTTGAAGATCGGAGTCACCTCCGCCTCACGCCAGTCTCTAGTAACGCATCCGGTCCGGATTGACATGTTAAAGATAGCGCACAGATGTCGTGATACTTCATCGCACACTTCCTTCAACACCTTGGGTAGAAACCCGTCCGGTCCAGGGGACTTATTCATCTTTAGGTCAGCGATCCTTTTCTTTATTTCTCCTTCAGTGAAGTCCAGTGCCTCCAGCTTTTCCCCCGAGTAGGAATCCGTCGGCTGGGGAATGGGACCACACTCTTCAGTAAACACCGAAGAGAAGTAGTCGTTGAGGAGGTTAGCATTTTCTGCATCTGAATGCTTTAATGTCCCCTCCTCATTCCTCAAAGGGCCAATCGTTCGACGGATTGGTTTACGGCTGTTCACATATCCAAAAAACTCCTTGGGATTCTCTTTACAGAGTCTCGCCACTCGGAGTTCCTCAGACCGCTTAGCCGCCCTTATGCTGGACTTCACTCTCCTGGCTAGCCTCCGGTATTCGTCAAAGTCACCCGAGATCTTCGATTGCCGGTACACATTTCTCTTCTCCCTAAGCAGTTGGCCGATTTCTCGATTAAACCACTTTGGTTGAACAGACGACCGACGGGGGCATTTCAGAGGGATGAAACGCGATTGAAGACTCATGAATGTGGTTTTGAAACTGTTCCAAGAGTCTCCAACAGCCTCGCACTCTTCTAGCCTCGCGTCAGTCAGTTCCGCGCGTAGACCTGCAAAGTCTGCTCTTCTCAAATCCAGTTTCCTTGATTTACTAGTTGCAGACTCTGCCTTGGGGACTTTGACTACGAATCTAATTAGTCGGTGGTCACTGCCACCGAGCTCTTCGCCAACAGAGAGGTCCTCAACGATGTCATCCTCAGAGGTGAAAACCAAGTCGAGGATATTGTCTCCTCTCGTTGGCTCTCTCACCCATTGAGTGAGGAACTCGTTGTTTGTGAACTCCAGGAGTGGTGCGTTCTCGCCACAGGGTTCTCTGGTTTCCCAGTCAACTTGTGTATTGAAATCACCCATGACGATACACACTCTGTCTTCGACAAGTTCTCCTAGTAGCTGGTACAGATCTCTGTCCTTTTCAACGAGTTGGGCAGGAGGTCTATAAAGCACCAGGGTCCTGTATTTGGCAGCACCTATCTCTAGGTCAACACCTAGTAGTTCATGGTCGGATACGATGTTGCAATCCGTCGAGTTGAGAGTATCCTTGACATACAACATCACACCGCCACCCTCTCTGTCTGGCCTATCTTTCTGGAAGAGCTGGTAACCGGGAATCGTGAATTCGCCTTCAAAATCTCGGCTTGAGGTTTTAATCCACGTCTCCGTTATGGCCACCATCTCAGGTTCCTCTGTTGCTACGAGGCCACGGAGCTCAAGAAACTTATTCCTGATTGACCTCGCGTTGAACAGAAGAACTTTTAGGGAGTCCCCCAGTGTAGGACTCCCTACCCTCTTCCGTTTCCCGGCTTCTTTTGTGTGGTAGTACCCCTCTTTGCCACATCTAAGAACGTCGTTCCAGGAGTGACACGGGCATACTCTCTTATGTCCGCCTTCACTCTGGGTCGGACGCTCCTCTGCGTCCGCTCTACGACATCCTGGATTAGGTTACAGAGTACAGCCTTTCCCTTGAATGAAAGGTGCACTCCGTCCCTTTGGTAAAGGTCGTTTCGACCGTAAAAGTTGCGGTAAGGGTCCAGAAAGAAGACCCTTTCCGCCGTACAGAGGTCGGACAGGCGCTAGTTCAGGGTCACGTTCCTAGAGTGAGCTGTCCGGCTAGGACCTCTTCTTGGGAGCATCCCTACAACGACCCGTTTGCGAGTTCTCAATCCACAGTCATCCACGGCTCCCATGTCCGTGTTGAGAATTTTCTCGCTGGGGCCTACTTTGCCTCCTCGGAGGTAGAGGTCATTCCCACTCACCATCAGGGCAACGACTGAATTCTCGGAGATCTGAGATTTCTCAGCCTCTACCCTGATGTGGTGGTTTCCCCGTCCTGGCTGGCAGCATACCTCCACACTAGTGCGAAGGCGGGCCGCTAGCAGGGGCCGCAAACCTTGTGCTTGGGAATCGCCCACAAGGGTAACCCTCGGACATTTCCGTGCAGCAGAGGTTTGATGCTTTCCTTGCGGAAGCGAACTCTCGGTTCCCGCTTTCTTCTCTATCTTATTTTTCTTCTTCTTTTTCTTATTCATCTTTTCCGCGCTATCTTCCTTTGTTTTTATCTTTTCTTCCTCTGCTTCAACTTTCTCTTTTTCAGCTTCTACTTTATCTTCTGTTTCAACTTTCTCTTCTTCCTGTTTCTTTCGCTTCCTTTTCTTTTTCTTTGGGGGTTTATCCGTAGCATGCGGACCTAGCTCTGGGGGTAGTACTGCAGAAGCAGTGTTTGGTACAGGGCTTGGCGTTAGCTCTGCTATTCTCACCTCTAGCTGGCGAATCAGTCCGGCGTGTTCTAATTCGAGTCTGCTTATTTTCTCCTCCAACTTCCTAGATCTTTCCTCGGAAACCCTGCACGTTTCCTTTAGCTCCTTGATTTGGTCGTTTAAAATACAGTCGGTGCAGGAACTGGATGGGTGGCATTTCGAAAAACACCCCTCCGGAAAGTCCACGCACCACTTATCTATGTGGCATATTGCGCACGTGTATTTTAGAGCTCCTGGTCCTTTCTTGCCGGTCATTCTGAACACTTTCTCTCTTTAAATACTTTGCGACCAATCAATGATAAAAAAGGGGGGTTGGTGAGTTCTCCCCGCGTGAGTCGCTCCCGCCTATTGATCGGAGTCGTTTCGGAGTCTTCCAGAAGGCACGCTCCATGTGCTGCTGTTCGTCCGACCGAGTCGTGGGAGATAAATAAAGCACCTGGAAACAACTTGATGTATTACATATGGGTACTATACATCTGCATCCATGGAACTATATTTTTCACTCGCGACGAGAAAGCCGAGAAGGAGTTTGTTAGAGCGGAAAGCAAATTGCTTTACTGACCTATAGGTTGGAATTCTCCGACATAAATCCTGTAAGATCCATAAAATATTACTTGGGGGTGAGTCTAAAGGATAGATATAGGAAAATGTAGCAAAGGATAATTGATATTGTTTCTTCTGTTCACTTTCAAAAACAACATCCTTAGTTGGTTTCATCTAGGCGTGTAAAATATAGTTAGAGATTTAAAAGAGGTGGAAAGAAGAATTAGCAGAGAGGGCACCAAATTTTTTTACGGAGGGCTGCAAAACCTTGGGGATTCACTTGTACTAAGGACATTCTTCTGTTTCACTTTACACTCCCTTGTCAGGAAAATAGCATAGATTTTCTTATTTTGGTGACTCTTGGTATTAACTTATTTTTAAGTCCTTCAAAATCGAAATTAAATTTTTTTCCCCAACAAATTACAACCTGATAAGGCCTAAAATTGATCTTTTTACACAAATATTTACAGCCGTAAGAAACATCTCGTGGTATTGAAATTAAGATAAATAAAGCATGTTAATTTGACAAAATAACAATTTTTGTCGGTAAGTGAAAAAGACAGAAAGCAAAAGATAAACGGAAAAGAAATGAAAATATAATATATTAAAAAATAGCAGTGCGACGTTACCTGAACCGTGAGTGGTTCAATGGACGTGTACCAAAGAGAAAAGCACTGTTTAAAGACGGATTAAAAAAGGAGACGTTGAAGGTTTGCCAGAGAACATCATGATCACACTTCAGCAGAATTTAGTAAAATATTATGGTCAGACAAAACTAAGCTAGAGCTGTTTGGCATAAATGACCACCATTACGTTTGGAGAAAATCTAGGAAAATATTTGCGGGAAAAGAACACTATACGTAGTCTAAAAGAAAGAGGTGATTCCATCACGTTGTGTTTTTTTTTGCTGCTGCAGCTATTAACTCAATTTCTCTGATAGAAGGCACTATGAATCGACTGGGATATCAGTGAATTTTGGGTAAACATGTGAAACAATCGGCGAGGAAGCTTAGTCTTGACAGAAGGTTCGACTTGCAACATGATAATGATCCTAAGCAAACGAGCAAACAAACGGAAAAATATTTTGCCAATCAAATCTTGAAAGTGATGAAATGGCCTTTTCAAAGTCCAGATTTAAATCAAATTGAAAATTCATAGAAAGAAATGAAGTACCGTGTTCATAAGAGGTCACCAAGCTGCATTGCAGAGTTGAAAGCTGTGGCAGTTAATGAGATGAGTAGAATTCCTACTAAAACTTGCAAAAATCTGATTGCTGTGATTGCTGCTAAGGGAGGACATTCTAAGTATTAATTTATAGTTGCTAATAATATATATGTAATATTTATAAATGTTGCCATTACTTTTGCTTCTTGTGTTTTTAAATAAACACCATTTTTGACGTTAATAATTTGTTTTATTATCATTTATACATTATAATATATTGCTTAATAATAATATAATTAAATATAATATAAATATGCACATTTCGAGCTTGTAACATATAAAAATTCGCAAATTGCCAAATTTGAGATGTGTTGCCAATAGATATGCGCGCAAAAGTTTATTATAAATAATTATGGGCCAAAAATTGACCCACGGGACCCTAATGGTTACATGACCCCAGTCTGATTATATCTTTGGTAGAATCCTGGACTAAGTTCAAAGAAAAGCTACCATGGTCGAAAGTAACTAAAGTTTTGGTCGACTTCAAACTTGTAATAACAAACGGTGAAAAACCTACGAACTTTATCATCCCAAAACTATTTTGCGGATTCGAAATTTAATATTTCGAAAGGTCTATTATAAAGCTCAGAGCTGCTTTCCACCATACAATGTTATTGCATCAAGAAATAAAAGAATATTTAGGGGAAATTAAACAAAGTTTCTCGTCAAGATTTCTGCAACTTATAAGAAAAATAAGGCGTACGTTTTACAACTATTAATGCCAATAGATGTCCAGGTTATGAAATACAAATCATTATATTTTTTTGTCACATAAATAAACGTTGTTCTGCACTAATAATGTAATATTGCTGAATATATTTTGTTTTGTGTCCTAAATATATTACACTGGAATTTTTATTACCATGGAACTTAATATCAATGTAGTGATAATTAAAAAGGCTTCACTGGTGGTGCATTTAAATTTCTAGTTTCATGTGGCTTTATAATCTATGAGGGTTTACCTTCTTTTCATATTAAATATATGTACTATGAGTGAACGGATAAAGCAAACCATAGGAAAACTAAACATACAAACCTTAACCTAAAATACTTGGTATGAATCGTTTCCATTTACTCCTATTCAGAGTTTCTACTCAATTTAGTCGGTGATTAATATTTCCTCTTTAGAACTAAACTATCTAAATTTAGTCGCTCTTTCGTGATAGCGCAATGACAAATGGCGGGCGATATGTAGCGCATTAAGAAAGTAGCAAAAAAACTCCGGTATTCATCTCCTATTAATATTTGAGATATAATTATTTCAATATTTTGGCAATTGTAGGAAGGGTTAATGATCATTGTGACTATACATTGAATATTGGTATGTTGCTATTACCCTAATTTGGAATAAATTATATAGATGGCCAGAGTATATTTCCTTATTGAACCAATTTAATTGTAATTTATTAAAGATTCTAATTCTAATTCAAATTAAGTCTTATTAATAATTTAAGCTGATTTCTGAAGGTTCTGAAAAGAATACATTATTATAAGCGAGGCAGTCTCTGTGAGACAACTGACCGCAATGAGAATTTGTAATTGAAGTTCCTTCAGTTTATAATGATTAAATTCCAGGCAAACACATTTTTGACATTGCCTTCTTAATTAAGAGGAACTGCAATTAAATTTGTCAACAAAGAGTTTTCTATGTCAATTTGTCTCGCCGCAAATTGAATGGAAAGCCTTGCGCTGTATACATATGTACCTGTTTGTCGCAAAGTAAAGATAGGGAAGAGAAGGAAGTCACCTATCACTCTATTTTCAAACATGTAGTATTATCTTTTATTATTTCTCTTTGTAGAGGTATAATAAGAAATTAGTATATATATATATATATATATATATATATATATATATATATACATATATATATATATATATATGTATATATATATATATATATATATATATATATATATATATATATATATATATATATATATATATATATATATATATATAAATAACTAAAGGCATCTGGGTTTAGCTTTGCCCCTTCGAGGTTCTCTGGTAACATAGGAGAACGGGAAAAATGGTAGGTGATACGAGACTGATTCCTGACCTCAGCTCAAAAGGCAGGCACTTCGAGGGTGTACTTATAAACAGCCCAGTCAAAAGTGAAAACTGCCAATCTCGTATTACCCCCTCTCCGAGCCACAAGATCTCGTAGTACCCCCTCTTTGAGCCACAAGACGCAAAAGGGCGGCAGACTAACCCGAGGTCCGACCTTGCGAGCCCCCCTCCCATCTACCTCCCCACCCACCTCAGCGGAAGTAAGTTGGGTATATAACTCAAGGACTCGTGTAAACGAGGCTTTTTGTTCGTTCCCACCGAAACGACAAGAAAGTCACCGGTTGACAGAAGATTTTTTGAGTTCGACAAGAAGACTCAAAAATCACCGGTACAAAGTTATTGCAGTTAAGGAGAATTTGCAGTCCTTGTACAATACCAGATTGTACCAAGGAACCTCGGCACCGTTCGAGCCCCAAGATTAGTGAGTATCAACCTACTCAGATTGAGGACTCCAAATCTTATTCTATCTGAGTTTGACAACTCCGAACTAGATAGATTTCTCATCCAAAATCGAAATTATATAAGCGAGACCCAAAATCGCTAGAAAAGAATATAAACATATCCCAAGATTAGAAACCTTTTCAAGGTCATAAACGTACGAGAACCAACTCCCCGCATCGGCGTCTTTGTTTTAATTCTCTTACGCCAACTGGAAATTCCTCGTGACGTCACCCGTCAACTCGCCAGGCAAGTCAACGAACGCCATCTAGCGAACAAAATCTCCGAAGATATTCTTACTGGAAACTGGTATTAATCTCCATTACCTTATGTAAGTAAAGAATAATCTGGTTATTTATGTCCCCGTGCATAAAATTTAGTTTATTGGATGTCTGACTAAGGACAAAACTATTAACTTAAAAATTGTTCCTCCCGTAAAAATTTATCTCGAAGCGAGCTGCGAGAGCTCCCCCTTTAATCCCATATTTTTTTAAGTGTATTAGATCCGTATTTATTGTATGTTATTTAGAGAGATGGGTTATGCTCATTAAACTCTATTTTTCTTTAGTAAATGCTCTGTTTTAATTATCCCCGAACGAGTTGAAGTTGCAATATTTGAAAGTCAAGAAAGAAACCCAGTTTATTCATTCAATAGAATAAAAATAAAGATTAGCCATTTTAGAGCCCGATCCTCAAGCGATCACCGAGGCACGAACTTACGCCTCAATTTAAAGTTATTTAGTTTATTAAAAGTTAATAAAACAAATAAATATATATTAGCTCGGCTATCCTACGACACTCATCCTATTTGGTTATACAACATATTGGACGGGATTTCCCTGATGTTAATTAGCTATATATAGCAGTCTAAAAAGGTTGTACGAATGTTACTTGGGAAATTTGCGTTGCATTCAAGAACTTTTGGCTTCATTTTCGAGATATACTTCCCTCTATTATTTCTTTGTTAAGTTTATTCCTCACTAGTTAGTTTTCTTCTACATAACCTCCTTTTCATTGAAGAAAATGAAAAGGTTGTCTTCTATTTCATACACATAATGAACTTAGTTTAAAATAATAGTAATTGTTTATATTAGCCGCAGGTGAGTAATTTATATTTTTTTTAATAGAAGTTAAAAGGAAAATAACTAATCCAATTAAAGGCTATTTCATGATCAATACGCCTTGTAATGTCTTTTTTTGTTTTTCTATTGTTAAAAAAAGCCGCCAAGTACCACTAACTCGAAATTCGAGCGAGAAACCTATAGCCTTAAATAATCAAAGTTGAGTTGACAATTTGCAAACGAGGTACTTCAAGGCCATTGGTAATCAGGTCCGAAGTATCTGAGGGTTTTTCACTTTCTCTCCTAAATTTGGGAGCTATTTTAGCAAATAAGCTATAAAAGTGAACTCTATTTGATTGATGTGTTTATTTACCTTAACTAATTATACCTTAGTTGGGTTTTATTTGTGGGTTTGTTTTTTTTGCTATTAGGAATCATATGAAGATTAACAGGCTATTAAGAAATAAGCATGTTCTTGCTCTATTATAATAACCCCAAACCGTGGTTTCCACCTTTTTCACAGTGTAGCGGACACGTTGTATAATCTATAACAACAATTTTGGCCGACAATTCCTTTGCATTGATTAGAGTTTCACCATTTCCACTTCTGTTGATTCGCCAGATTAACCACTCCATCAGAATAAAAGCGCAACAAATTAGGGGCGTTATATCGGTGGAAATACCAAAAAAAATCAACAAGTTTAAATAATCTTCTACCTCTAACCTTCTAAACTGTAATTAAATTAGCGTCTTCACTAAAGGTGATCTTATTTATAATCGTGGGGAATGTGTCTTTCCTTAATCACTGCGATAGTAGTCTCTCTTCTGCATAGGCCTATGGCGTCATACCGACAAAGCTAGTAGCAGTAAATAATAGCTAGATAGCTTGTAAAATAGTATTTTCAAAGGCTTATCGAATAAAATAAATAAAAACATACGATTCAGCGAGGCTTATAGAATGGAGTAAAAGAAAGTTTTCTGCAAAAACAGTTGAGTTGTTAATCTGTAGAAATATCATTAGGTCGCCCAAATTATCCCCTGTTGGTACCTATTGTCATGAAATCTTAATCTTGTAGTTTTTCGACCGTTGCTACAGCAAAACAAATAAAAACACAATTTTTAACCATAATTTCTTTACTGAGAGTTACATTTCTTTAATCATGTAATTTCACTATAGCTCTTCTAGAATCTCCATTCATAGAAAAATTATAATTTTTCCCCCGCATCTAATATAGACTCTATCATACATTTTCATCATATCCTATCTTAATACATATTCGTTATTGATATGTCAAGAATTTGGAACACATTGTGAGTTAAAACAATGTGTGATTAGAAGTGTAGATAATAGTGAGTCAGATTTCATCTCTTGGAGAGAAATTATTGTATGGTGACTAAGTATATGCTAGGAATATTGTGCAAGACAAGGATGTGTAATATTTTTACATCGGTGATACTCAGCAATCACATCCTAGTATTACAGTAATTTCGAAGTAGGTAATTTTCTGCCCATTGCTGCTATCCTAAGCCTCGATTCATATATTCTTCCAGCCAATTCAGTCTTTTAAGGAATTCACTATATGTTGTGTTGTGCATCACGAAAAGAGGGAAGTGCATAAATTATTCTCCGTAGAAAAGAGAAAAATAACAACATATCTATTCCATTTTAAATGCCTATTAGAGGCATTATTTGCATTGACTTAACGCTGAATGTATTGAAATTAGCCCTTAGTCAAGGAAGTGAATTGTAGTTTTGTGAATGAGCAGCTTCGAAGTCTCTTCCCATAATTGTTAGGAATGATAAGAGCAGCTTCGGCATCTGTTCCCACAATTCTTAAGAATGATATCGTGGTCTCCTGTCACAGCTTTATATCTATTCCAACACTAATTTACCAAAGAAATGTATGTATTTTTTAATTGAAAAAGTTCTAAAAGTAATCCATTTCAGATTAATAAATGGTTAACCCCTCTCCATTTATAGCCAAAAAGGATCTGCCATAATTTTGTCTACTATATTTAGCCTTTCACTGTGGCACACAGGGAAAGATATTTAAAAAGAAATATTTGATTAAGTGAAACCCGAAAAACACACGGATACTTTATTATATTTAACTTTTTATTAATTTTTCTAAAAAGGAAAGACATTTACATACGTGCAAATTGTTGGCAAGTTATTTTCTATTATTTATTTTAACTTCCTATGAGACAGTAAGATTTAGTGTATCATTATTTGTTATGTAAGTTGATTATTACTCCTTACTTCGAAACCCAAAAAAGCATTTTTAATCTTATGTAGAAATAATTGCTTCTTAAAATAGTTCATTGTACTACTGCGCGAAACGTCCTTATGTTTATTGTCAACCTCAGAAACACCATCTTGCAACACATTTAGTCATAAATTTGTGGAATGTACTATACTTATTTTACTTAGATCAGACAAGTGCCATTTTTCATAATTCCTTATAATCTTTCTTTGTTATTATCATCATTTTCTAGTTATGTTTAGCATACCAAAATTGCCACTTGAATATTCTTTGAAAAAATGGTGCAAAAATTTCATTTGTTTGTAGCAACCTTCAACAATTTCCCTGCACATCAGCCGATCCCTGGAGTGCGAGTTAAAATGAAATTTACAAAAGAAAAATTGGAAATTATCAGCCACGCTTTCATCTATTTTATTTTATTCGAATTTGTCTGATGTTGAAATCTCATTCTATTTTATTTCAACCTTCAGTATTTTTTTGTGTTTCCAAACTTTAATGCAGTAAGGATTATTTATACATTTAGTTAGTTACCACTCCACCAGACCAAAGGACTATTTCAATTTGTTTATTTCAAATTTCACTTTTGCCATCACAGAAAAGAATTAATTTTAACCCATCAGTACTGCACTCGTGTCTGTGACTGCAGCAGTGAAAGTTAAAATTGTATTGAAATAGTCTTTCTGGGGATAGTTAGATTGTCTAATAGCATATATATATATTTGCACAGTGACACTTTTTATTCGTAGTAAACAACTACTTGGCAAACAATCGCCTGTTTGTTTCGCCAAAGTCTTTGTTTGTATTAATTTATAAAAATATCAAATGCATTTTTTTACAAGAAAGAAAAAATCCGTCATAATATACAAAAATAAACAGTTACTCACCAAATTAGCTTTCAGCACTTTTAAAAAGGCTAACCCTTGGTTTAGTAACAAGTGGAAACCACTTTAATATAAGTCATCTGCTTTTGATGAAATATATGATTTGATATTTTCCCCTCTCACTTCATTTATCTCAAGGTAAACGTTAATAATTACTCGAAGATACAGCGACTTAATTTGACTCATTATGTATTATTATTATTATTAAAGTTCCAAGCCACAACCCCAACTGGAAGAGCAAATAGCTATAAGCCCAAGGGCCCCAGCGGGGAAAGAAACCTGGTATGGAAAAAACGAAACAAAGATTAAGAAAAACACAATAAACAAACAGAAAAAAAAAAAAAAAAAAAAAAAAATTAAATGCTATAATGTTAAAAATATTATAATATTATATATGTGTGGATAATGAATAAAATATTAAAGTTATAAGTTTCTGTTAATTAAAAATGTATTAGCACCCACTTTAAATTTCTGAAGTTCCAAGGACTCAACAACAACACTAGGAAGTTCATTCCACAGTTTAGTTGTGTTAGGAATGAAACTTCTTGAAAACTGTGTTGTGTTGAATCTCATAGGCGTAAAGGCACTACTATTGGCATTTAGTACACCTCTGGTAACTCGTTGAGGGGCATATAAATTGGGCAGATCGTGATGCAGTGGATGATCTGCATTGTTAAAAATTTTATATAAGATGCATAAGGAGCTTATTGCTCGCCTGTGCCACAGATCAACTTTGAGGTCAGGAATTAAAAATTTTATTGCTCTCAAATTTTTATCTAATAAATTAAGATAAGAGTTGACTGCCGAACTCCAAACAGGGGCGCAATATTCAAAACACGGAAGAATAAAAGCATTAAAACAATTTTTAAGAACAGTCTGCTCTCCAAATACTTTGTAAGATTTCCTCAAAATGCCAATTTTTTGAGCAATAGAGGAGGAAATAGATCGAATGTGATTCTCAAAAGTAAACCTAGAGTCAAGCATAACTCCAAGCAACTTAAAAGAATCACATATGGAGATGGGAATGTTATTAATTAAAAGATCTGGATGGGGAGGATCTAGTGTTCTGGATCTGCTAACAATCATACTCTGGGTTTTCTTTGCATTTAACTTCATGCCCCATGAAGTGCACCAAACATTTATCTTAGCCAGATCTCTATTTAAAGACTCTGCAACCGATGCTCTCAACTCAGGAGATGGGACTGGGGCTATTAGAGTAGCATCATCAGCATAGGCTATAAGTCTATTTTCCAGTCCAAACCACATATCATGGGTATATAATATAAACAGTAGAGGACCAAGAACACTGCCTTGTGGTACACCAGATAGCACCTCTCTCTCATCACTAAAATTATTGTCAACATAAACCTTTTGATGTCGATTTGTTAAAAATTGTTCAATAATATTTAAAAATACACCACCTACTCCCAACTGCTTCAACTTAAATATCAGGGCCTTATGATTGACACGGTCAAATGCGGCACTGAAATCCAGGCCAACTAAGCGAACTTCTTGACCAGAGTCTAATGATTTTTGGACAATGGTAGAGACTGTGAGAAGTGCATCACAAGTGCTCAGACCCTTACGAAATCCAAACTGTAAAAAGGGAAACAGACAATTAAGCTCGGCAAATGTACTTAAACGTTTAGCTAGTAAACGTTCAAAAATCTTAGATAGAACAGGAGTTATAGAAATGGGCCTATATTCAGTAGGGTTAAAACTACCACTTGCACTTTTACATAGTGGAGTGATGTTACCAATTCTCCAACATTCGCAAAAACTACCACTCCTCGCCAGCTTCCGAAGAATAACGGAAAGCTTGGGAGCCAAATACTCTGCAGTTTTCTTAAAGAATAAAGGGAATATACCATTTGGGTCAGTACCACCATAAGCATCCAGATCAAGAAGTAACTGTTTTACTTCACTTGAACGGAAAGCAATCTTGTTTAACCTTGGTTCAGGGAAACAAGTGTCAGGTAGAGTTAGATTCTCATTACTTTGTTTATTATCAAAAACATCAGCCAACAGTGTTGCCTTTTCTTCAGGACTAAGGGTAATGGAACCATCAGGTTTAAGAAGGGGTGGCATAGATGAATCATTCCCAAAAAGAGCAGACTTGAGAGTGGTCCAGAATTTGTGGGAATTTGCTGTGCGCTGAAGAGTTCCCTTTGTGGTAGTATTGAATACAACTTCAGCATTATTATATACCCTCTGAGCTGCTGTTCTGTAGTGCACATAATTATCCCATAGAAAGGCAGATCTACTCCCCTTCCACAGGTTGTAGGCTTCTTGTTTGTGCATATGAGCCCTCTTACAGTCATCATTAAACCAGGCTTTGTCCTTAGTGCGATATCTGATCATACGGAATGGAACATGTCTATCAATAATTGAAACAATTTTATCATTCAAAATACGAACTGCTTCAACCTCCTTATATATTAGTGGCCAGTTGATCCGGGAGATATCATTTAATATATTGCACCAGTCTACTTGAGATTTGATGAATACTTTGCTTGTATGAGCTATATTAGGAATAGATTGCTCAATACAGATAGTTATAGAAATTGCACAGTGGTCAGAAGTTCCCACAGGAGGATCAACAGCACCTGTAACGACTCCAGGGGAATCAGTGAAAACCAAGTCAAGGCAGTTCCCAGATGAATGGGTAGGCTCCCTAATGACTTGCTCACAACCCGACTCACACGCAAAATCATAAGCCCTGATACCATGACAGTCAGTAGGGGAGACAGAAGACAGCCATTGCCTATGATGAGCATTGAGGTCTCCCATAAATACAAAGCAGGCTTTCCGGTCATTTTCCTGTACCTTGGCCATGGCAAGGAGAAGACAATCAAAAATAGTATCATCTAAGTCTGGATTGCGATAGACAGAAAAAAGATAAAAATTATTTTGCTTACCACATACTTTCATAACTTGCATCTCATGGCAAGAACAAGCATAGGAGGTCTTTGAAGCAGAGTAACCATTCCTAATGTAAACTGCCATTCCTCTAGCCCTAGGAATGGCATCACGCCTAAGTAAAATTGTTTTTTTGAAGCCTGGTATAAGTAGTTCAGAGACATGCCTCATATTTGAAACCAGGGTCTCTGAACAGAGTAAAATGTCATGAGACTTGGATGAAGCAGTCAAGTCTTTAATATTGGCATGTAGGCCCCTAATATTAATATAGAGTAGACGACATTTTATCTGACGAGGATGACCAGGTCCAGGGTTGAGCTCAATATCTCCTGATAAAATTAAAATCGATATTAAAAAAATAATATTAGCAACAAGATCTTCAACAAAAATAACAATTTGTACAACAACAACAACAACAATTTGTACAAAATTATTCAATAGCAAAACTTTCATTAACTGAATATTATATGTCGGAAAAAAACTGGTCAACATGATGGAGCCGACACATCATGCAAGGCAAAATTCCCTTCAGGACGCCACAACAACTGAGGGAGGACAGTAATGATGACTTTGGAATGAAAAAGAATAAAGAAAAGAGAAAAGAAAAGAATAGACCAAGGCAACCTCTTGAAAAGCCATCAGAGCCTCTTTGCTCATCTATTAAGCCTGCCCTACACACCATTTGAGTAAAACAAGAGGAGGAATGAAAAATAGGAAAGTATGCCTAAATGTACCCTTAGGCAGGGATCACAAACACAAGAGAGTGGAAGACCATGGTACAGAGGCTATGGCACAATCCAATGCATGAGAACACCTTTCTGTCAGGGAGGTCCCTTAGCCTTTGACTGAAGTGTCTATCCACAAGACAGTGGAGGGTTTGGATTCAGAGTTATCCCTCTCCTAGGCGGATTGTCAACCAAGACTTCGAGCTCCACCTGCCCGGGTTTGAGTTCGGAGTTGTCCCTCTCCTAGGTGGATTGTCACACAAGACTATGAGCTCCACCTGCCCATACCGTAACCCTGGTATAGGGTGGCTACCGAGCGCTACGCCTTGCCAAAGGGCGACTCGTGATTTTGTCCGGGGCTGCTTATTCAGTTTATTCGCAACTAACCTCTATATCTAGAGGCCTTCCCCGATCCGCAACCTGGGGACCCGATGGATGGGAGTTGTCATCTCCAGGTTGAATATAGAGAAAAAGGAACAACTTGAAGCATTAACCCAACTTAACCTAACCTAATACATTCTTTTTTTTTCCTGGGTTAAATGAGCCGCATGATGGAGAAGGAGGAAGAAACACATTCGAGTCAACCGTGAAGGAAGTTTTCTTCAAAGTCTATATGAAAACGTTGCATTTGTTGAACATATAGTTTACGTTAGAGAGGATGCAATATTCTCACTTTGCTATCATTAAACAACCTGACTAACAGTTGCATGCCAAAAGGCAAGGTTTACACGCCACCCAAATGCTTTTTGTTTTTTAAACAATGCCCACATCAAGATTTCTTTCTCTTTTTCAACGCAAGGTTCTTTCTTGAGGAAGTCTTTTTTTTAAGGTTAACGCTCTGCAATCATCTTTTTTCCTCAGAGAATTGTCACATTTATGTATCTCAGGCCTTGTGTCACGCTTTTATTGGACCTTAGCCCTTTGATGCCCAAATATAAATATAGATATAATTAAAATTTTTAACTAGTTTTAGGAAAAGCTAAATAAGAACAGAACACCAACATTTTTTTTATTTTGAGAAAATGTAAGCTAACTAAAAAGTAGTTGAATCTGGCACCATTTATCACACGAACAGGTAGTTCCAAATAGCTCCATTTGACACAACATAAGCAGTTAACTTTTAACTGCTTTGTGGTGAGGGAAAAATTTGCATATTAAAAGGAAACGGTTATAAGCTACTTTTTTAACTGTGTCATACCTGTATATTACTTTCTGTGAAAAGGTCGAAAGCAATTTCTTTTTACAGTCAAACACAGTGCAACATTACACTTCACACATCTCACTTGTGTATGCGCAGTTATGCATCACTTACATTATATCGTTTTAGCAGTACACTCTGTTAGATGTAGTGTATTGTCAAAGCGCAATGATTCTTCTGCCTTAGAAAGCAACTTGCGCCTTTTAGGCAGACTTAAATAAGTACTGGACGGTCGTCCTCTCTTTGGTGTCGCTGGATTTCCAATTAGTCCCTTTGAAATATCGCAGCGAAATTCACTTAGTTGCGTAATATCTCAAAGATTTATTCTAAGTGGGTCGGGAAGATGGAGTTTACATAGTCCCTGAGGTAATCAAAATTCCTATATACACCTTCATTTCGTCCTTAGAAATGTGTATTTCCTGTTCTGATTTTTCCAAAGCATATATTGCTGTTTGTACAGAAATGTTCTTTATCATTTCCTTATAAAATATATATGCAAGAAAAATAATGGAGTTCTGCCACCAATTTTAATCAATATCCACAGAATTCTTCCATACCGTATCCTGGAGTGAGGGGAAATCAATTTTCCTATAAATTTCATCAACTTTTCTTTGCTTTCTATTGTTTACTTTTCTAACAAACGAGGAGAGAGGAACGTTTGCTTCATCCGATGCTTCCTTTTCTCCTATTGCAAACGAGCTGTTTTCTTCATGTGCTATAAGCAGTGTTAAGACATCCATCTGTCTACTACTTACCACGTCAACTTCAATGTCGCTTTTTTAAAAATCATCTTCAGATTTTTCTCCATCTAATAGAAAAATCATTAGAAGGACTTCGAAGACATCAAGCTTCTTCAGCATCTTCATAAACTGTAATAGGAAAAAACTAAAATGTAATATACTCTTACCTATAACAAATAAATAATAAACAAAATAATTCTTACCATATGTCCAAAGCTTTACACAAAATGATATAAATAAATGCTATGTAATAGCATGTATATATATATATATATATATATATATATATATATATATATATATATATATATATACAATATATATATATATACAATATATATATATATACAATATATATATATATATATGAAAGATAATGGTGAACCACAATATTTGAATCAAGATTTTATTTATAACTATCGGACTCGTTTCAGCAAAATGCCATTTTCATCTAATAATGGAGAAACTAGGCGAGGAACACAGTATGTATAAGGTAAGATTTATTAAAGTTGTTAATTCTTAATGTTTATTGACCAATGTATTTATAATTGCATTTGTAAGTATTCGTAGTTATGTGTCTTAAATTTCTAAATTTCACAAACAAGCTCTCACATAGGGATATTTTGCTTGGCATTTATCTATATGTCTTTGCCTATTTGGACTTTCTTTTAAGCCCACTTTACGGATAATTCATTTCACTTTTTCACACTCCCTCAGTTTTGTCTTTTTTTAATTGTACGTAGGCGTAGCGTCTCTTAGTTTTCTTCTATGTATATAACACTCTTGTAAAGTAATTCTTTATGTATTTCTTGAGAATAAACTGCACAAAGTTCAAAAGTACTTGGAATCCGCTTTTCATTGCCCTGTGGGATTTTCTTACTTCGAAAAAATTCGAGCTGTGTTGGGATTCGAACCGTGCACATTACAGCATCGACAAACCGCATTGATCTCAATTAAACCACTACTTAGGCCATTCAGCTACGCAGATGACAAAAATCTTCCGAAAACAAAAGTTTCTTAACGTACGCTTTGCATGCTCCATCGAGATTGAGAAAGAGAAAGAATATATTTACAATTCAAAGGATAATGGAGAAATTGAATTAAACACGCGGCGAATCCAAAATGTGTATTCATGAGCTCGAGAGAATGATGAAATAAATCCAACACATTCAGGCAGCGAGCCAGCGCTTTGATCTCAATTAAACCGCCACTTAGACCACTCGGCTAAGCGGAAGACAAAGAATCTAACGAATAGAAAAGCTCTTTAAGGCACTCTACTTATGGTCGATCGAGATTGAGCAAGAAAGTGAAATAATTTCTTTCAGGTACCTCTTGGTTGGCTTTTAGGTCGTTGTTTCTCTTTTACAACGTTTTCGTTTTTTGAAATAACTCCACGTTCTTCTATCTGTCGTTGTCTTTGTCTGATGATGTATTTGATTTTTGTGTCAAGAGTTTTGGTTTTTGTTTTCTAATTTTAATTATTGTTCTCAGGGTGTATTAATTTTGTGTAGAATTCTGGTAATAATATTCAGTTTAATATTTAGTTTGCTCTTATAATGATCAAATTTACAATATCATTCACAAAAACAATTAATTTATTGTCTTAGGTTGTATTCTAATTAACTTAGACCTTTTTTACTAAAATGCTCTGTATATTTAAATTATTCTTATCAAGGGTTTAAGGACTCGTTTAACTACGCGTGCGGTTAATGAGCGCTACGGCGACTACCTTAAAGAGGTAAATTTAGGAACATTTGTAAACCAGTGTTTCCTGATAAAAGCATCAGGATCTTTTCTAATTAAATAATTGTCCCGTTTTGTTTTATCTTATTGATTGGATAGAATTGAACTAGCAATAAAGATAATAAGGACTTTTGTATGGAGTTCTTTGAGGCTATGGACCATCACAGAGCATCTTTGTATCGATTGAGGACAAGCTAGGGAGAAGAGGCGATTCCTTAATGGACGCTTAAAGGCACACGTTATGAATAGTGCTTTTCACAGATGGCGAATTATTCTCTAATTTCTTTGCAGATGTAGAAAAAGCACAATAACGTTTCCACACAGGAGACTCTGAACAACAAATAACGCAGGAGCAAGGCCGAATTGCGAGTGTCTAGGAGGGGGTGGTATAAGGTCATAAATTCGAGAAGTTGGAGGGAGCAGAGTTATTTAAGTACTAATTAATTTAAGTTCCTAATATTTAAGCAAAACCATCTTAAAGTTAAATCTGGATCAAGTGGAGAGAAAAGCACAGATCGCTAAGCGGGAGACTTGCCCACAAGAAAGAGTGGGATGCAAAGTTTGAAAGATGTGGGAAGTGAAAAGCGGAGAAGCCTTTAAGCGAAATGTGAGTAGCAGTAGTAAATCCCGGAAGAAACTTTGGTTTGAATATTAATTTTAAAGCTTTAGTGGTCAAATAAATAAGCAGACGATATACAAACGAGAGCAACGTGAGTTCAAACAGTTAGTAACTATCAAATATTACTTGCCAATATTATTTAAGGTATTAGAAAAGGGGGCATGGGAGGGGCTAAGGTCAATATAAAGAGCTATAGTTTTAGACTGAGACACGTCATTCCGACAGGACTGTTTATCAGTATTAACAAGGTCTTGTCAAGTTTGCCCCCTTAATAGATGTCCGAGCGCCATTAAATGATGTTTTTATAAGAGGATTCTAAGAGAGGGAAAAGAAAGCTCTTAAAGAGGAAGCAGATGGATGGTTGAAGTGAGAAAGATCATAAAACGACACTTGTTCTTCTTACTAAATTAATATTTCAGATTAATCAAAAGAAAAAATCATTAAGTGAATCCAGCCTAAGTCGAACTATTGTGTTTGCGTGTCTTTAGGTCATTTTATTATTATCTGGGTCTGAATGCCGCCGCTTGCCTGAATAAAGCTCCATAAAAGTGATATTGATCCAAGAAAATCAAAAGATTTTCTTATCAGGCTTGATATTATCCACATGTGGCCGGGAGGCGCCCCTTTCTTGTTACATTTATAATGAGGAATGAAAGAACTAACGAAATACGTGACCAGTCTTTTTGCCATGCATAATACTCTTAGACAGAACTCTTATTTGATTATGAAAGGGATTTTTTTTTTGCTTTGTCAGCGAGTGAAAAATCATTTTACCGATTAATAGTTGGTAAATTTTACTTGCTTAAATAGGCTGGCTTCTCTTAAGGACCAGACCTTACTTTTTAGAAGTCTCATTGAACTGCAGAATCTTATAATTCAGCCGGAGATCCAGCAATCTATTGACCAGCAGGTTTTCTCTCAGTAGTGGTTGCGTCGGATGTCATGTTAATATGTGTTTAAATGCGTCTCGCTCATCGCTCCAATAACGACATGTGTCTGTATCGGTCTTGCCAGGGTGGTATTTATGTGTGTTTATTTTATGCGTTCACCACTCATGAGCCTTTCCAGGTTGACTCGTCTGAAAAGTGGAGGGAGTGTGGCGATGCTTCTTTTAGGGTAATATCTGATAGAAATGCATTAAGCAAGTGGAGTGTTGTGTTTTGACTGGATGGATTATTTTGTTGGTGGAGGTAGCCTGATTACGAGAAGGTACAAATGTTAAAGCTTCCTCAAATGCCCGAAGAACTTATTACAGTCAGAAAGTGACTGTAATTTACTAACAATAAACTATGTAATCTACTTTTACTTATTTAAGGAAATAAAGTATTTTTGTTTTCAGTCAGTTAAGGCTCGAACTTTACTGAGTCAGTTAACCACTGTGCCTTTTGAAGTGAATAATTCTTTGTCTGAAAGATGAAGATCCATAATTAAATAACCTTATTATTTAAATGGATAAAAAAGGTATGAAAGTAGGTATAAAGCGAAAATTCCCTTATATTCAGTAGATCATTAAGGAAAGAGCTTCTATAAATAATAAACTTACATAAAATACCTAAAATTAATAAATAAAGTCGCAATCCAAAGCTAAACATAATTTTATATTTCGAAGACATACGAAATTCTCACTATCCATGACTGCCTGAATGGCAGAGGTATTTTGACATCATTTATGTATAGTAAAATGTGTATACCACCTTTCTCAAGCTCCCATAACGGCTAAAGATCTTAAACCACCAGATCGGCAAGATATCTAACGCTTCCAGAACAGCAAAAGTTCTAAAGCTCCCAGATTGGCAAAAGAATGCTATAGAATTGTTGCTAAAGATGTGCAACCTGTTTGGGAACAATTTATTTGAGCAGAAATTGCCTTTGAAGGAATCACGCTCAGAGTAGAAAGATTAATAGAGGATGGGAAATATTTAATTGAGTTACACAAAAAAAAACAAGTAAAGAAGTTTCAATAGAAGTTAGAACATTTATTAAATAGTTTGACATCTGCCTTTGGTCATTTTATGATACAAATAACCAAGACAGATTGTAGATGCGATTTGATCATACCTATTATTTAGTAAGACTGTTTAATCGAAAAGAAAAGAAGAACAAACCAGTTAGAATCTATTGAAAAAGAAATATATGTGAGAAGAGGAGCTGGAGTGCGAAGTGAAAGATTAGAGAAAGAGAGAAAACAAAATTGCGCCGAGATACGAATATTGCTTCAAGGACTCAACAAACCCATTTAAATAAACTTTAGACAAGGCTGAATCTGAAGACGACAATCACGTAGTACGTAAGCTATAAAGCTGCTGCTATTATAGAAAGTACCGTTTTAGATGACATTGATTTTAGAACCTAATTTTTATGGCTAAGAAAAATGTTGTAACAAAAGAAAACGAATTGGCAAGAAAAAAAATAGAAAATTTATATCTACATATATATTTCTAGAAAGCATGGAATTTGATGCAGTTGAATAAGTGATACAACAAAAAAATGAAAGGAAGAACATTATGGTATTATGAAAGAGCTAAAAACTGTTTATTTAAACCATTTAACTCTAGAATTTGAAACTACTCGTTGTACTTTAAAGGATTTGATCATCTAGTCACAACACTTTAAAAAAAGTATTATCCAATAAGCATACTAGTACATACTGGAAGTATTAGTGGTTATTAGGTTAATTGAAATGCAACTTGATAGACTTCTGCAAGACCTCATATATCCTGTGCATATAAATGAATTTCCTCTAGAAACGTATTTAAAACAATAGATGGAAAAACTGCATGAACAAAGACCATTTGAATGATCTATTGGAAATACAATTTAAGATGGACACCCAAAATTGAATATTGTTAATTTTATTCCAATTAATAATTGGATTGAAGTTATGCCAGTCGAGGAGCTGATAATATAATCTAGGATAAAAAAATTTCTAGGAAATGTAATCTGGCATCAAGTCTTGCTAGTTTCCGATCAGCTAGCTGCTGCTAGATTCCCAGGAATATTTCAGCTGCCAGATGGCAGAGAGTCCTAATCAAATCTGTATAGATATACTAAAAATCCTAAAAGAAACTTCTTGTCCTAAGTTAGCTTTTGATTAGTCTTTTATCCAAAGATAAGCGACCAGGCACATAACTTCTGGTAGATGATGCAGGTAATCACAAGTATTAACCAATATCAGAATGAAATTATGCAAAAGGCACCGTGAAATAATTTCTGGTTTTCTCATCCCGAGAGTATTTTATGAACTATATTAACAGACTCCGTAATTTTTTTTCGATAGCAGACCATTTAGAGAATTATTGGAGCAGGAAATATTAACTAAGATCATATAAGAAACTTTGAACTGCCCAAAACACTTAATTTTTTAAAGTGAAGAAGATTGATTGGACTAACAAAATTATTAAAGCTTCTTCCATTTCGATATAACCCATTGCAATTTATTCAATTTCCTTGTCCTAGTGAAGGTTCTAAACATACTAAGATTAATAAGAAAAAGTCGGATATGAGAATGGACATGAATTTATCGAAATAGAGCTGAAAAATTAAAAGAAATCGAATTAATGGAAATTTGGTGGTGGTTAACGATTTTTGGGAGCCCCAGCCGTCCAAATCAAACTCCATTAAAAGAAGAATTCCATATTTTTACCTCCATCCCTATGTGATTCCAGGCGAATCTTCAAACATTTTTTAACTTCATACAACCCTACGTATAAAATTGAATTTTAGAACTACTTTGATGATGTTCTCAGCATTATTAGCCCAGGCATAAGCACAGGCTTCCTCCTTATACTCACCTATAAATATTCGGAATAGTCCTCAGAATAAATGCTCGCGGGTTGAGACGTAGTCGCCGTTCTTTATCGAAGACTCTATCACAAATGCATTGGTTCAGTTTGAACAAAATTAACACTTCATTGGCATGGGCTAAAAAAATTCATTAGCGCTCCTCTTTAAACGGCAGAAGACAACTTATCAAATTAACTCAAGGTCGTAGAAAAGGCTCCCGATGATATACTATATATCTATTCTTTGTGGGGATCATTCTATGTTCGAGTGCGGGGTTTTAATCAGATAGCCAAGTATTACTCTACGCTAATAAATAGGCTTGGAGAGGGCTTATTTATCTTCAATATACTTAAGAAGTGGAACAAAGCCCTAGGCTAAATAATATTGCAAGCATTAATAAAATATAATTTTATTTATTAATCTAACAAAAACAACACAAGGAAAATATTAACATGCTGGGGGATTAAAAATGGGAGATACACATGAAATGAAAAAGATCATAGGATAAATATCACTAAGCAGTGGATTAAGATTTGGAGGGATTTACAATGACAAAACAAACAAGAAGGGAAAGGGTTGGCTAAATCCGTGTTAAAGCACGGAGTTACGTTGGCACAAAGTTAAATTCTTAGCTTACGTATTTATAAGGTCCTCGTGCCGATGAAGGCGATTTGAAGGAATGGCTTTGGTTCGACTGGCAATTTCTTTCCCAGGAAGAGGGGTTTTTACGGGGGCTGTCCTCACCGAGGAAGAAAGGACTTACTTCGACAAGTGGGATCGAAGTGGGGCTCGGAAGTACGAGTGATCCTTGAGACAGGATATCGGAGATGTTCTGGATGAAGAATTGAGGTTATTGGGGTAACCAAGCGTTCTCTTGAAGAACGTTAAAAGGATGGGGGGGATTAAATTATACTAACGTGATATGAGGGGAGAAAGAACAGTTTCTTGTCGAACAGGCTTGAAGAACAATGACTGTAGTATATTTGGTTCTGCAGGAATATTCCCCTTCCAATCATTATTAGAATCCTCGTTTCGTAATAAATTGGTTAAAAATACAGTACTTTCTCTCCTGCATTTTCAGGCGGGGTACCCTAATTCTCTGAATGCACGCATCCTTTCTTTATGCGACCTAAAACTATCAGATGTGTGGTTGGCATACAACTATCTCTAATCTTAAACCGTTTGGTAAAAGAAATGTGTTGGAAATGATACACAGAAACATTGGAGTAGAAATCTTACTAGCGATGTCCTTGATAAAAGACGAGAAAAAAAACACTTGGCCCCGGCAAGGACTCAAAACTCAGACTTCTGGTTATCTCGACTAGTGCTCTACCGACTGTGCTAGCGCGATCAATAAACAAGGTTACACATTTTGGCAATTTAACCTCTTCGTTTATTCCTCCAAACCCCAGCACCAAATTGAATCTGTGCCTGTAGGATGGATAGGATGAAAACGAGAATTTTTCTTTGTGTTGTGTACTATGAAGAAATTTGGCAGAAAAATGCTGGGTGACGAACTTTTAATCGGTGTTTGATGGGCCTTCTGTTCCTACCCATTTATTTGGACATCACATTAGTATCCATGTAATTTGAGTTTTTGTCCTAAGGTTGATTCTTATAAATTTTTCTGAGTCACTTAAACACCAAACTTTGTAGCACTGTCCTTGCATTATAATTACCTTCATTACCATTTCGGAAAATGTATATAAACTTACAAGACTTTAGTTCAGCGTGATTCTGGAAATTTTAGATCTACAAGCTAAGAATGTTTCATCTAAAAACCTTAATAGTTTAAAATAGGTAAAGTTTTAAGAAGAAAATGAAAATTTCCTAACTTTTGAAAGAGGCCTCTTCTGCTCATTAGACCAAACTTTCACTATTTTGGGTGGCATCGCCTTTGTATCTTCACTTTCTTTGAAGTTTAGTGAGTGTATCTAATGAATTTGCAAGGTGAACACATGCCTTGTTTGCACGACCGAAAGATATCTTTCAGTTTTTGTTTGCGTTTAAACTTAAAGGTATCTACCACGTTCAAGCATATGTTGCCTGATTAAGTTAGTGTGTGTGAAAGGTTACACAGAAACAGGAGGGCATATATCTTAAAGGAGACGATCCCAGCGCTCAACAGTCGGATCTAACGGGAGCAACAACAATGGCAGCATATTTGTCTAAAGTAGACTTTCCGTTCGCATCTCCAATAACCCGTGTTGCTGTCTGGGGAATCATTCTATATTCTTTTAGTGAAGGATTAATCTATTACTTAACGCTATTTCAAATATTTTCACGACCACTTCGAGTGCTTTAGAAATAAAATTCCTTTTATTGATTTTTAAATTTCTCTTGGAAGTAACTTTCATTTTTTGATTCTTTATAAATATTAGGAAGCAGATTTTAGTGGTGTTGTAGGAGGACGACCTAGCAGGACCACTTTTATCAACCCGTTTTTTACGAGCATAGACCACGTGGTTTTAATCAAAATCTTAAGGAAGGAAAATAGAAAAGATTCTCACGTGGAAACCAGTGAGACACCCCACCTGCTTTGCCTAAATCCGTCGATTTACTTCCCCATCCCTTTACCCGCGGACAAATTAATCCCCGCCAGACAGGAGCCTCCAGTCAATCCCTTGCCTCTAGGCGAGATTTGGCGCCAGACGATTATCTTTACAAACCTTATCTGAAACAGGATTTCCCTAGAGAAAGCAGCCTTTTTGCGACTTAGCCGACTGAGTATATATATTCAGGGTTCCACGTTACTCGAGAGAGAGTACAGCTCATGTCACTCGAAAATACATCCCCCTTTCGTCTCTAGTCTGGCCCCTGAAGTTTGAAGGTCACGTCGCCTAGATCACCACGGTGAACCTTTAACCATGCTCTATAGGCAAGTTCGTAAAGTGGTTTCTTCGAAGAGTTCGTGCGACTTACTCCTCTCATAACGTTCACGAAAGTACGTCGCCTCGTCTGATTACACCCACCCAAGCCTAAGTGTATCTCTCTACTCCGCCTAAGGGTAATTCATCTTGTTCCAACCTCACTTCGCTCTTCCTTGAGGTAATCGACTCCCATTGATAGATCTCATTGCCGCGCTGCATGATCTTTTCATCCCCTACAATCTGAGTAAAGGTCCTTCCTCCGAATTTTAATTCCGCCCTGGAGGTTATTCCTCATTGTCTATAATTTGTTAATTACCGAGTCTCGTTTTTATTTCCCTATGGCAGTAGTCCATGTCCGATTTGTCATTGCAATTGCATAATACCTTAATCTTGACCCGTGTATATATTTTTGTGATTACCTATTTTGTAATTAAATCATTTATTTTGGGGTAGTCTCTTCAAATAATCTTAAATGAATCCTAGAATTTTACGAACCCTTTAAGGCCAACCTCACGCACTCGCTTACGCCCCCTTTTGTGTGAGCTCCCATTGAACTGGAGCGAGGCCTACCTCCCGAATCTTCATTCACGTGCGGCCTCTCACCTTTCGGCCGCCTATTCATGCGTGTATGGACCCATGGATTAGGTTGTACAGCCATAATTCCTCGACAGGTGTCTTGAGCTCATATTAGGTTCTCTATCTTTATTCCAGATTCCCCTGGTGTCTTTCGCTTGGTATTATCTTGTATCACTTCTATTACTACCAGGATCATGCTTTGAATAGGTTTTGGATAGAATTGGTCATTCAACAAGTTACTGAACCTTCTCCCCTTTCGTGCATCTTTAGTTAATTTTTTCCGTGTAGTGTAATTTTATGTGAATCTAATATATATTTTCGAAAGTCTGTTTATATATATATATATATATATATATATCTATATATATATATATCTGGATATGAGAAACTCGAAAAGTGGCGTGTGAGTAGGGCAAAAAATGCCAAAAATCCCACAATAAAATGAAAGGCGACAGACAAGAAGAAAAACCCAGAGAAAGGAAGAAAACGTGGTAGGGCTGATTTTAAAACAAGGAATAAAAATAATGTCTATTACCTCTTTAAAATATAAATTTTGGCAGGCAATTTTGAAAATTTTCTCTTAAGAGGTGATTTGGTAGAGGGGGATATAATATATATTTATTGCCTATATTCAATGTCGTAGTTCTGAAAAGGGGCTGAAATGGACCCATGACAAATTAACTGAATGATTTACTCTTCAGCATTATTACGCTTTTTGTTAACTTCGAAAGCAAATATAGTCCGTGAAAAGCTTTCTCCGCGCAAAAAGAGTGGCAAAGTAATTAAAGGCCAAAAGGAAATTTAGTGAGATCACTATTTCAATTCTCCATTAATCTTTTCGTCCTTAATGATGACAAGTGCTCATCGTGATGTTAAATTTATTAGAAGACTAATTTAGCCAACAATGATTAAATGACAGAATTAGAATTAAAAACGGTCGTATGAGGATGAAAAATTTCATTCCATATTTGGGTTAATAAATTAGGTGGGGCTTAGCAAACTGAACAGATGTTTAGAAAAATCCATTAAACTGTCACATTTTCACTTCTCATCAATAAAAGTCGCTTATGAGTTCATCTATTTGCATTCTTTGAGATATTAATGTCTGAAATTAATTATGGGCTATGCAAGAGAATGAGACGAAATTGCTTCGAGTTTTAATTTATGCACCCGTGTCTCTGTAATCTTTTTCAGACATTTCTCTATCAGGCAGCATAAACCAAAACGTGGTAAATGTTTGCTTGTTTTAATGCCAAGCACAACTGGCGATAGTTTTGGGTCAGACAAAATAGGACTTGTTCACCTTGCACATTCAACTTATACCATCTTGAAAGGTCAGTTTCATTTGGACGCTGGTCTTTGGAGATGTTAAAGGAAAGTCTACTTGAAGAAACATGTTAACACTGCAGTCGGTCCCTTTGGCTCAGTGGGTAAAGCAATGGTTTAAATTATCAGACCTCTTAGGTTCGACTCTTTGCCGGTGCGATCATTCTTATTTTCGTGGCTTTTTTCTGGGTCATCTTCTATAAGATCTCTGGCTTCTATTTATGTCGAACCTTTGCCACATATTTCATTGATGTGGCATTAAAAGCTTCAACCTGGTAGATTTTTGCTAGTTTCACGCCACCCACAATTGGCCAATAGAGGTCTATCGTACAAAAAGGGATCATTTCACCTCGCATTTTAAACATAGACCGTTCTGCAACGACATTTTCATTTTAGCAGCGCTCTATATAAATTTTGATGCAAACGGAAAGTCTACTTAGGAGAAAATATGTTGCCACTGCAGTTGGTCCTTTAGCTCACTCGGTTAAGCGCTGGTCTAGATAACCGATAGCTTTCGGTCATATAAAGAAAGAATGCGTTCAGTTTTCACTCATATATATATATTTAAATTAGCCCCTTTTCATTTTTAATCTGTTATAAAAAATTAAGATGAATTGTTTCATATTATCAGCTGTTGCACTGACCATTAACTCTTCTTAAATAAAATTTAAGCGAGAGATCTAGGATCTATTTTAAAGGTTGAAACATGTACATATATATATAATATTGGTAACAGAGACAACTTTGTAAGCAGTTAATAGAGAAATATTTCTTCAAAATAAAACATGTTTAATGAAATTTTAAATGTTAAAACGGTTATTTACTGCATTAGGAAACTGTTGTCTGTCATACACAACAATCTCTCTGAGGGAATTTCGCCGCTCTACATCTTTTGTGAGAACATGATTAAAGAAATTTATCAGTTTCACACATTTATCTGCACAAATGTAGATAAAGTTATTATTGCTGATACATTGAGAACTAATCTTGTCTGTTTTGCACTTTATGGCATCTATAAAGAGAAATTTGTTTGAAGATTAAACATTTAAGTAATACGTTTTTGACGGGCTTGTGAGCCTTTACTCTCTAGGGCAGAGATCATTCTCATATTTTCCTTAAAGAATGGAGCTTCATAACAAGTAGTTAGATACAGCGTGTCTGAAAAAGCAATTGAGCTGAATGGTTGCAAACATTTACTAGTCCATAGCATTGATAAAAAATCGAAGAGGAACAGACAAACCTTTGGTCGTAAGATGTCAAAATACATCAACTCGGATTGAAACTAAGACCCAGATATCAAATCTCCAAGATAATGTTTGGAGTAAGAAAAAAGAAGAGAAAATCAAAGTATAGCCGCCACTCAACTTATTAAGGTTAATTGATTTTAGTTTATCACAAAACAAATTCAACTTAGGTTTATCCCTGACAAAGACAAAGCACACGCCAAGATAGGTGATTAATAAGATGAATATTCTGTAATAAACTTCATGCAAAACGATTACATAATAAAAACTTCTACAAAAATTGAATATGAACAACCGTATTAAAAAACAAAACAAATTTGGATTGAAAGTTCATACCTGAATGGTAACGTGATTATGAAATACCAGACCAGACAAGATAGGAAGAAATAATTAAAACAGTTTTTTCTTATAATGACTTAAACACTGGAAGAAAAAGATCAATGTTACGGAATAATTATATGAACATAATCTTATAGAGTGTAGCGAGAACTGATTTTTCAAACAATAGCAACCCACAAGCTAATCATTAACCAAATGACACCGATATATCTTGAAAACAATTTGAAAAAACAACTTTCCTTCCTTTGATTTATATGCTTGTTTCCAAATATCCTACGTGTTTCTTTAATGGATGCTTCCAAATATTTGGAATAAAATCACTAAATCTTGGTTCAGCAAACGAAGATTCATGAAATGAAGAACCGGTTAAGCGGCTGGCGATGCCCAATGCGATTCAATCAAAAATGAACGGAGCGTTCGCTCAGGAACTCTGTTCAGAATTTGCTGCCTCATTGTACGGATGCATCTGGATGCCATTAGGGGCTACTCAATAAGAAAATGAGGCAAATCGTGTTAATAGAGGAGGGAATTTATCAGTTTAACATGGAAATAAGGAGAGATAAAAGTAGAAAGTGTAAATAGATATTATTTCATGCAAAATAAAACCATAACTAATGAACCTTTTATAACTTAGGGTCACTTACAGGGCTAGTTAAAATACTCTATCATATTTAAAAATAAAACTTAAAAAATATTCTTTTGTTATAATCAGGTCTATAGCCAAATACTTGTATTATTGCATCAATTTAATAAAACTTTTGTGAAAGTTTTAGAACTTCCAATATAAAGATGCTATAGTAATCCCTTAAATGGTTTGAGGGCATTTAATTTGATCACGAAATTAGACACTAAAACCTCGATCAAAGACAGAAGTTTGTCAAAAGTTCAAAGTAGACTTTTGTCGCAAGAGGTGAATGATACTCAGAGTGAGAAAAGCAGCATAAATACACATATGTTTTGATTTGTGGAATGATGGCTGAAAATCCGGTTATCAATTTATAAACTATATTCTTTTTCACGCTACACATAAATTAAGGCAGCTATAATACCATGGAATTCTTAGTAGTGTATCGACTTTAATATAGTTTTGAATTAAATTACTGTCAGTCATCGCGCATTGACAACGCAAAAACTAGCCACATTCTCGCGCTCCCCTTTCGCGGAGGGTGGGGGAACCCTATATAGCCTATTACACAGGGTATCAGAAGGAGGAGATGCCCCCCGGTCCTAATAATGAGAGGAATGGTCTCACCCATCCGGTTGATTTTAACTTCTTAGCAATGACTGTGGCCGATTTTGCTTTCCCACTCTTCCTTTATTCATCTTCTTTTATCATTCTCATTTCCTTTCCTTTTTTTACTCAGAAGAGGGTGGATGGTGTAGCGCGATCTAACTCCCATGACTACTAGAAGACCTGACGGCCTCCTCGTCTGAATAAATGGTGTATGTAGACTGTTAAACCTGGTACATAGGGGAGTAGCACACTTGCTTCAGTTTATTTTCTAATATCATTATATTTCGAGCACGGATGTGGTTTAAGTTCGTTCGCAATAACTCAGTTATATTTTTAGAGTAATTTTACTAAATAGTTAAACGTAAAATTCATAAAGTGTAATTTTTTTGTTCTGTATCAACCAATCAGAGGCAACAATCACCCGCTCCTAATTCCCGACTTATTTTCCTTCTGCACAGTCTTGCTGGTGTTTCCCTGCGTCAGCTCAAACAGGTCTGGTTAAGATCTTTACTGGTAAATTCGTTTACAGTGTAATCAGTGCCCTCTTTGTGTATATGGAATTTAGGAAATCCTACTATACATAATATTGTAAATACTACAAATCAAATATTGTAAATACTTCAAACTCTTTAAAAGCTACCATCCAAAGATTTACAATTTTACTTCCCAATTTACCATTAGGTATTTTATTTCCATTTACTTTCCACTTTTTTTTAGCTAATTAATATTTACTCTTTTTATTAAATATTTCACAAATCTTGCCTGTTCAATTCTCATGGACATATTATTTATCTTATAAGTGACCACGCATATATAAAAGTAAATATTATTTCTATTATTAATTTTTATTCTATAGAATCTCTCACGTTAATTATATTCTCGTACATCAAATCAGTGCATCATGAAGTTATATTTATCATATATTTGGATTCTATTATTTTGAATAAGTATTTTTATTCTTAATTATCTTCAATTTTACCTAACGTTTTCTATCTAACAATTCGTAAGTATGACTTATCGAAAGACAGTTATCCTCCGTCGCTCTCATTTTAATAAATTAACATCAAAGGTATAACGATGGCGAATCTATTTTATTTCAGTTATGTGGTTACACCATACATAGGTGGTATACTTTTATTTCTGCGAAGATTCTATCGTCAGTAGAGTTCAACTTGGTGGAATTTTACATAGCACAGGCATTATTGTCGATTTATTTCCACTCGTCGCGTTCTTGAACGGTAGACATCATCTCGAGAGGAACAGGCGATCAAACCCATAAATCAGGTCAGTTTCCAATTATTAAAATTTTCTAGTTAACCTTTATGAATGTGGAGAATTCTGCCTAACACAATGTGAAAAAGACTACATACAATTTTTTGTCGTAAATTATCCCTTTGGCTCTCTGGAAGCACAGCCTAATTTGAAAAGTATTGACCAGTTTTCCAATTAAAAATCATTTTCGGTGCAAGAGATGCAAGAAAAACCACTCTGAATTGCCTGGAAAGGGTGCAATGATCTAAAGTTCAGGAAAGTTAGAACTTCCATAGTATGCCAACTGCTTCCATGATAGCCGTAGGATTGTGAGGCAGCCCTCAAAAGAAAAGTTAGTCGCGCTGGGCAATAAGCGCCGCGCGACTAATTCTTCCATTGGTGAATTTTGTCAAGCTAAGTTTAGCTTCTGCTATGCTTTGAAGCACTCCCACCGCTGTTATGAGCGGGACTGTGTGTCACCAATTAAAATAATTACCCTTTTTGCATAGAAGTGAAATCGAGTCTAAATGATTAGGGGGCAAGAATTTGCAGGACCTTCTCTCATCCTTCTGGAGAATGGGACTGGAATCTCGCAGTATGCGTCCCTGGCGGAGTACTTAGCGTCCGGTTTCTCTACTTTCTCTACTTGGCCAGTATTCACTGCACAGTATAAACACGCTGGAATTTGCTTCGAAAGCTTAAAACTCTTCAAGGATAGTTTATTCTACGTAAGATGTTTTCCGCACTCTTTTCATGTGCATACATCGCCCTTGGTCTGGGCTATACCAAGTCTTCGATTGTTCGAAAACCTATTTGAGTAAGACATGGTTTCTGTGAGGGAAACTCCCATATTACTGGCGAATTTTTAATTTACTTGCATGTCGGCAAAAAGAGAGCTCATTCTAACCCGGCAGATTTCAGGCCAGTTTTCCGAAGTTCTCGTGCGTGCAAGATAGTGCGAAAGTTCCTAAATGGTACATTAGCCTTGTTTCGTGAGCCTGTCTTCTGTCATTTCTACTTTAGCTCGAATGCTCTTAAACGGCTGCAAATTGCTCTCTGCCTAGTCATCCTTCGTACACAGCATTACGCTAACGTCGTTTTTGATTCATTAAGGACCATTATACCATATCGCGATACTGTATCATGAAGGCCTGCCACACCATCGAAACATGAAGACGCCTCCCAATCTTCATCTGTCATCTTAATTAAACGAGATCATAGATTAAACGTACGGTGATAGGAGCGCTCTAAAGTGAGATAAAGCGTAAATAGGACTTCGCACACGGATCTGGCTTCAATGTGAGGTTATTTTCAATGAACATCAAACTTATCAACTTGGTATCCAATTAATATTTCCTCGCTGAGCTCTACGTAAAGACATTGCGATTTCTTTTAGTTCAGTTCAGATACCAACTCTGGAACGTCAAAAACAACAAAGAGTGAAGCACAATTTTTGCTAGACCAAAACATTGAAATTCGGTTTTCCTTGGCAGAATTTCAGGTAGTAAACTTCTTCTTCCATTAACGCCTTTACACCCACCCGAACTTGTTGCTAGGCTGGGTCCACCAAGAAATGGTAGATTCGCAACAATATTTATTTTGGATTTCAAAAAGCGGCTCACTCTTATGGCCTCCCCATACACAGCCTTAGGGAAAATTGTGGCGTGCCATGGACATCGTTCATTCTCTGAAGTTGTCCCAATATGCGAGGGAACTATTATTGGGTTACCAATAGCGTTTCTATCGTTCTTTTGTTCCTTTGAAACTTGAGAACGCATGTGCTTTATGCATCCACCTTTGAGCCAGAATTGAGAAGGCAGACTTATTCCCAAAACCGGTTTCGGTTTGGCAAACATCGCCTTACGCTGATCCTTTATATAGAGTCTGCTTGCCGAGGAATGGCCGCTTTTGCTCATTCTGTGCCGTAAACTGTAATTATTTGCTTATAAGAATAAGACTTACGTCATTCTTTACTAAATATCACTTTCATTTGCCTCCTTGGCCAATTTAGACTGTGCTAATTCCACCGAGAGACTCCAATCATACTGTAAGCCTTTCGTATTTAGGTCTAGGAAACCCATTCGAGAGCTTGATGTAGATCTCGGACGGTAGCACTTCTAATTTTATCCAAGACGCTATTCAGTTATTGGCACTTTTGACTTTTTATCACCCCTATTCTTTTCACAAAGATTACACAACACCAGGTGTATTACTCTAACCTTCATGACTTAACCAACATTCACATTCGCTTAATAAGTTCACTGCACGAGGAGAAAATTTCTATAATTGCTAAAAGTGCTGGTTTTAAATGCATCTCTGTGGGAAGGCAAGAGAGAATTATGGTCGCAGTTGAATACTATCACACAAAGAAAATCGTTCCTTTCAATTCTAGGATATTAGCGAAATAGTTAAGTTCTTTTACTCTCGATTCTAATTTGAAATAATTTCTCTTTTGACTTTTTCAGTAAGTAATTTTACAATTTTTAAACTTACGTCCCAGACAGGCAATGAAATTTAAGTTAATGATTTATTATTTCAAGAAAAATCAAAGTCAAAGCCCTTTTGAACAGAATGAACTTTTTCAATACAATTCACGCTTATGCAAAGATATCCTATTTTCTTTGAAGTGTCAACTTTCAGAACCGCTTATTCAAATAGTGCCACAATATTCATAAATATCTAAGAACTTATTAACTCCTCATATGATATTTTATTTACAAAACTATTATTTTCTAATCAATAGCCAAGATTTTAAGAAATAAATCACAATATTTTTATTTATCAGGTAACTACTCAATTTTAACTTTAAATGCAAATAAAATTATAAATTCACTAAAATTGAAAAAAAACTTTTCGACAATCCTTAAATAGTAAATCCTGCAAGCCAAAAGAAAGATAATAGGAACTTTACTGCCATATAATTTTAAAAGGCAACAAAGTCCTCACATTCCATTCAAGCCCAAACAATGAATTAAAACACGAATCTCTGAAACTTTTATCTTAACGACTTTCAATGTTAATTTGTATTCTTAAGCTAATGTTTATTTCACACCAGCTCATTGTTTCTTGGATTACTTTGCTAAAATAATGTTAGGAAACAAATCTGATTTGCTGTTTTCAAAACCATTTAATTTCTTAAAATCTTGTCTCGCCTTAGTTGACCACTCAATCTAACTGTTCACAGTCATTGCATTTTGAGCCTCTTCAAGTTGTCACTATTCATATGATATATATTGATATCGGTAAAACAACTGTGCTGCACGCGCTGCACTCTTTCAAGCATATTTTTTATGTCTTGACGAAGATAGATAAAGACCCCTGAGTGTGGGCCGCATATTTTGACGGCGAGATTCCGATGGACATTTATTGTGAAAAAACGATCTCTTTCAACTTATTAAAAAAACTTTATACACATACCTAACTTGTTTATTTTTTTTCTTTTTAAATATTACCACCCATTATTCAAAACAATTAGCCATTGTATATACACACGTGAATATTTTTGTGTTCACCTTGTTCAAGGTTATTTCTAACATGTCTTAATGAAATCGTACTTCTAGTCTAATACGAGTATGTATGATATTATACTTGCCTGATTTGAGCGTAATCTGCTCTATGATTTTGTTGTAGTGCTTGTATTTAATTTCAGTAGCAACTTTTTAAAAATCCTCCTGTCAGTTTTTTTTTTGATTGCACACGAAGTTTCTCGTCTATATCATTAACAAACATTTTAATTAAAGTTTTCCGAGTGAAGATTGCTTTAAAAAGAAAATTAGTATGATATTAAATCGGGTAAGTCGTCATTATTTAAAAATTATATTTGTTTCCCTTGTGTGCGGCTCGTTGTGATATGCTATTATGTATATTTATCACATAGATTATGACATGGAAATCACCACATACCTCTAATATGCTTCTTAAAATTTTATAATATTAAAACTGCTGTCTTTGTTTTAGATTTATTCAATATTCCCATTGCAATTTTTGAAAATAAAACGAGCGTTGTCTTGGTTAATTCTTGTTTATTTTCTGAATATAGTTTCGGTTGTTGCGATCAAATGTTTACAATATCCCCGCCAAAGGAATACTACGTTTGTCTGCGGAACCTTTAAATTTATCTTTTTTCCTAAAATACAGTGTCGATTTTTTTAACTTCTGAATACATAGATTGAAAGAGTTGTAATATATATCACTAGTTGCGTTTAGCCGTGTTTCTAATATTTATCTGACCACGCAGTTACTATTGCAAACATAGAAATAAAATTCAAACATAGTTAGCAATATAATAAGTTCAAGCAAGATCCTATATCAAGTAGAGAGAAGATTTTGACTCATTTGAAATAGCATGTAAGATTAGAGATTGGTTTAAATTTCGCCCCAGGTAAGACTAAAAGATATTTGGAAAATAGGTTAATCAGCATAAAGGTGTAGTCAGGAAAGCCAACCCTATATCAAGTATTTTTAATAATAATAATAATAACCATGTAGCACACTTTCCTGAGGTCCAAATAATTTATCCGTGTATGTATTTTTGTAGAAAAAATCTATAATCTTTAGTAGTTTATGAAATTCCATATTTCTACTATTTGGATGAGAAATTTAAATATAGCTCCTTTACCACAAATCCTCTCCCAACGATGCCTTACATAGGAGTTCGGACTGCCAACGTCATGGATACGGAAGAAGAAGACAATCCAAAACACACCCATTCCCCTCACTCAAAAGCTTCCATCTCCTTCGCCAGAGTATAAATGGAAGAAGAAACTTTAGCCGAAGTGCCATTACAGACACAAAAAGAATCACCATTCCGTGCTTCAAGCCGCGAGGGTCGAGATGCGGATCTCGGGCTTTTCCCTATTTCTAGATTAGGTCCGATGCCTGCTTATCTTATCATTCTACTTCTCTTTTCCTTTTCCTCTCCGTTTTAAATACAAAAAATAAGGATAACCCACCTATCTTGACTCTCCTCCAACGCACTGGTGATATAGAACTCAAGCCTGGTTCACTCAACTACTTGTGTAGCTGAATACACCTAAGGTGTTCTGACATCGCCAGGACAGAACAATACAGTAAAATTTAGCATGCAACATATGCACACTACTACGCCTCACCTTAGTAAATACACCAAGCACTATCATGAATATGGTAAAGCTCAACATTAACTATATCAAACGTAAACATAAAAAGCAAAACTAAAATCTACAGGAACACAACATAGACAGAGAGAGCCCTCATTCAAGAAACAAACCGTTACACCACAGCAAAATATCTCCTTCCCCTTTCTACCACTGTCCGACGCTTAGACGATAAACTATACTCAGAAAAAACAGGACTGATACCTATAGTTTACAACTCTATACTATTCGCCAACATCACCCCATATAGCAAAACTCTCTTAAACATTGATCCGTAATAAAAAATACAATACATCAAGAATAACATAAACGGCTCCGAGTACATTCTAATCCTTTATATACCTCCACCTCTAAAATTACCCTCAAACTAAACTATACTTTTCAGTGATTAAAAAATCCCAACACAAATCCTGTTCAAACTCCCAAACAGGAGAGAACACACGCACCCAGAAAAACCAAACAGTTGCAAACTCTAAGCAACCCCCAAAACGAATTTTAACAAACTCGTGACCCACACAGCCCAACTCAACACACCCAGAGGTGCAGTTTTCAGACGTATCGCTCTCCTCACTTCATCTTCACATCAGAGCTACATAAAACACATTGCCTACCACCCATCCTAGTTTAACTCCCAAACAGGAAAGAAAAAACGCACCCAGATACGAAAACAGTTTCACAATCTGAAAAACCTAAACACAACTCTTAACCAACCTGTAACCCTACCTAGCCCAACTAAACATACACAGAGGTGCAGTTTACAGACGTAACGCTCTCCTCACTTCATCTTCACGGCAGAACCGCGTCGCACACAATAGCGGATTTTCCCTTAGACAAACCCTTCTTCCTCATATCTTCCAAACCACCCATACCAGATCAGCACTGTACAAAACCAGATACATAAACTACAAGAAAACAAATTTGAAAACCTCTATCATATACAAACAGGATTAACTACAGGACTTTTTTTATAAACAAATATTACTCGTTGGATAAACCAGTGATTTCTATCCTCGCCACAATCGTCCTGCCGAGTCCACTGTTCAACGCTTGGGGGCCGAATTCGAGGCAAAAGGGTCGACCAACAATCAGCCAATACCCGTACGTCACCGAATGTAAGGTCTGCTGAAAACATCGCTGCCGTAAATGACAGTGTACGGGAAAATCCGAGGCAGTCAATTTCTCGTTGTTCACAAGAACTTGGCATTTCTGTGACTTTAGTTTAGCGAATTATGCGTAGGGAGTTGGGTCTGCGACCGAAGAAAATGCAACTTACCCAGAAATTTAGGGTAAATGACCATAGAAGACGCCGTGTGTTCGCTGATTGGGCTCTAGAGCAGTTAGAAGTTGCCCCAAATTTCCCCAAAAAAATCATCTTCAGTGACGAGGAAAATTTTTGGATGAATGGACTTGTGAACAAGCAAAATTGTCGGATTTGGGACGAAAAAAATCCATATGAGATACACCAGCACCAATTGCATGCAAAAAGACACTGTTTTGTGTCGATTTTCGTCTAACGGAGTCATCGGTCCGTATATTTTTGAGAGCGAAGATAGAATTATCATAACCTTCAACGGCGAGACCTACAGATCGATAATAAGCAACTTATTGTGGCCTCTACTGGATTATATGCCTGATATGGATACTGACGACATGTGGTTCCAAAAGGACGGCGCTACGTGCCACGCTGCGCACGCCACGATAGACATTTTGCACCGGCGAAATATCAGGGCAGGGTCATCTCGCGCGGCGGCGACGTCAACTGGCCACTGAGATCATGCGATTTAACGCCATTAGACTACTTTATTTGTGGCTACCTTAAATCGCAGATCTATGCGAATAATCTGCAAATAGTTGATCTCCTCAAAGTCAACATAACGAACACCATCCACCAAATTCAGCCAGATTTATGCGACAAAGTGATCGATAATTAGGCCCCTGAATACGTTTCACCAAGCGAAACCACGGCGGACATTTAAACGACGTCATATTCCACATTTAATGCCATAAAATGTACTTTCAAATTTAAAATAAATTTAGTGCATATATCACATATAACTTGTTTTATTAACATTTAAAAATAGAGCGACATTATTGAAAGACCCTCTATTATTGTTTAAACTTTGTGGGAAATTTATAATTTTTTCAATCAGGTCTGTATTGTGCAGATTAAATTGTGTCTACAGAATAGGAAAGTATATTTTCTAGATATTCAGAGAGTATCTCTCATTGAAGCAACTGAGCTAATGATGGGTCTCAAGGGATTTCTGCTTTTAACAGACCATACATTTATGGAAGGAAAGAGTGTTTAGGGAACAATGAGCTAAAAGTTCTTTGTTATTACCAAAGAGAATTTTAATGCCTGGTTTTAAACGATTTATTAGCATCTTCTAACGGGTCTTTTCGGGTATTTTAATAGTGAATCATTATCCCGTAATAGGCTATTCATTTCTAATAAGGGTTCAGCGAAGGCCTTTGGTTTACGAGACCGCGCCATTGTTAAGCCTGTTTACTTTTATATAGTTGCCCTTTGAAGATGTTTGAATAAACGAAAGCGCTCTGGGGACACAAATATTCGTAGAACCCAAACATTGTTAATTAATCAAATAGGTGTTAAAATAAAATAAAATTATACAAACTAGGCGCCCAGAGGGAAAAAAGTCATCCCCGCCATATGTATGTTTTTGCGGTACAGCCGTTTGAAGGTTTGCAATTTTGATTTTACAGGATAAACACACAAATTGGTGCAGTATAAACATATTATACAGAAAAATGATGTTAATGAAGTTTGCAATACATTGAAAAAAGTTCCATAGAGGTAAACCACCTCGATCACAAAAAAGTGTACATTACAAAAATAAGTGTACATGATAATAAATATTTGGGGACACAATAGTAGCATAATAATAGCGTTAAACAGCATTAAAAGGAAAATAACCGCATATTTCAGCCCATTTAGTATTTTTAAATAATTAATTATTCATTTTTATCCACATTTTCGTTGTGAAAATAGAGTTATTGCTGCATTACATGCTGATTTTTACTATTTTACTCTTAATAAATTTGATATTTTAACTCACCATCTTGAGGTTGTAGAGCTTGCCGACCATGAGAAAATTAAGGGGGGGGGGGAGAAGCAAAGCAATTTCGGTCCCCAGAGTTGCGTAAAAATATCGAATCTTTAGAGAGAATTCAGAGTTGTCACGAAGCAGATTCCGGAACTGTGAAACAAATCGTTTGAAGCAAGATTAAAAAAAACATGAAATTGTTATCTTTTGGATAACAATTCGGCCTATACCTCATTTAAAATACATTTCAATACCAGAACCACCTGCAGAAATTGTTTTGTCTGATTCAGATAAATCAGATATGGAGTCATGCGAACCAGAAACTTAAATATATGTTCCTGAAACTGTTGATACTACTTCAAAATCTTTCGCACAACTTGATCTAGATGATCTTGTAAGAGATCTAAACTTAACAGAGCAGCAGAGTGAATTAGTGGCCTCGAGACTGAAAAAAAGAAATTTAGTAGCAGAAAATGTTCGAATTATCAAGTTTCGCATTCGATCAAACAATTTACAGGAAAACTTTCATTTGACAACAATTTATGCTACTGTAATAATATTCCACGTCTCTTTGAAGAATTAGATATACATTATGAACCCAGTCAATGGAGACATTTCATTCACATTTCTTTATATAGTAGTAAAGCCGTGCTTCTGCATAATGGAAATCAACTACCATCGATACCAGTAGCTCACACTGTTGCTTTGAAAGAAACTTATAAGAATTTAGATTTTATTTTAAAAAAGCATTAAATACAGTGAACATAAATGGTTGATTTGTGATGACCTTAAGGTCAGCACAAACCAGGCTACACAATTCATGTTTTTAGTGCCAGTGTGCAGTAGTTCTCAGGGAGACCATTACAAACGCTCAGAATGGCCTTTAAGAGAAGAGACAAAAGTAGGTTATCTTAATGTCATACGTGAACTATTGGTTCCTAAGGAAAACATAATTTTGCCGCCACTTTACATAAAATTAGGTTTAATGAAACAATTTGTGAAAGCCTTAAAGCATGACCAGCCATTTTTCTTATATTTAAAAACAAATTTACTAAGACTAGCGATGCTAAAATTAAACAAGGAATCTTTGTTGGTCCTCAGATTCGACAACTTATGGTAGATGGCAAGCTTGAGGCAAAATTGAGCAAGCCAGAAACTGAATAATCTAATATTAATGGAAAAATTAAATGTGCAGATTACAAAAAACTAAAGTCATTTCCTAAAAAATAAAGGTTATTTTTGTAATCTACGCAAAAGACTATAATTGAAAACTACTTTCTCATTTCTGAAGCAAAATCATTGTTGGACAGTGTTATTACTGGTTATCTTGAAGTTGACTTTGAATCACATTTTGAAAATTTCCATCTGGCCCACACTCAAAATAATCGATTTTAATTGAAATATAGCCGATTAAACACAGTCCTAGCGCAAACCTTTGTGCATATAAACTTGCTGACATAAGGAATCATTTACCTCATAGGCCGTGCAAAGTTTCTCACTTTATAGATTAAAGAATAGACTTAACAAGTGCTATTTCAATATATAGGTATAGATTGGATGAGTTTCACATGAAATCATCTAACTTCTGGGTTTGCTCTGGTCCGTTATTTTGTAACAAGTTGAAATTATTCAATAAACGGTATGCTGAAATTTGCTATATAAATATGAACGAACTCCAGGGATTTTAAAATAAAATTTTAATTTAAATAGAGCAATTGTAAGGGTATTAAAACATTGGTATTTTCACTAACCAAAGCTCAGTGTATACCTGTGCGTCAGTTGACTTGCTAAGGTTAAAAAATATAGCCACACATCTATAAGTGTGAAAAAATCTTCTGGCAAACAAAGACATACTCAGTTGTAACGTTTATGATTATTTTTAGTCGCGGGAGACTCTACATCTCACAATGTCGGGCGGTCAATCGGTCGATCGGTCAGTCTTTGTTTTTTATTTTTCTTGTCTCCGCAATAAAATCATAGCTATTTCACCGATTCTAACGAAATTTGAAATTCCAATGTTGTTTTTCGCATTTTCTTTAGAAAGATATATGTAATTGCTAAAGTCATCCTAAGGTTATCCCGGGAATTATTTTGTTTTGTTACCTACATCATAACGATACGCCAAATTCTAACAAAATTTGAAAGCCTTTTGTTGTTTCACGTTTTTAACATATTATCTAATTGCCAATGTCGTCCTAAGGTTTGCCCGGGAATTATTTGTTTCGGCAATAACATCATAACTATTCGGCCGATTCTAATATTCTCTGTTTAACATTCGCTTCTGAACAATACAATTGCCAAAGTTCTCCCAAGGTTAGCCGGGGAAATTATTTTTTGGGGCAAAAACATCATATCTCTTCGGCCGATTCTAACGAAATTTGAAACCTTCAAGTTGTACATTGTCTTTCGAATAATATAAATGACAAGGTCCTTACAAGTTTAGCACGGTAATTATTTGGTTTTGGCAATAGCCTAGTAATATTGTGCCGATTCTAAAGACATTTGAAACTCTTGTGTTTTTTTACATTCTCTTTCGAATGATATAATTACCAGAGGTTAGACCGGGAATTATTTTTTTCTGCCATAACATCATAACGATTCAGCCGATTCTACTTGGAAAACCTTATGTTGTTTTACATTCTCTTTCGAATAAAGGAATTGCAAAGGTACTCTAAAGGTGTTTCTAAGAATTTGTTATTAAAGTTATAAATGTCCTTCGGTCATAAATCAGTATAAGTTAGACGACGCGACATTTTGGTAACCAGACCTTGTTTTCTCTCTGAACTGCTTCATCTCACAAAATAGCACAATTTAGCGTACAACACTACTTTGACGATTCACTTCCCCCACAAAAAATAATTGGTCTCTTATTGAATAAATATAATGAAACAAAAAGTTTGTTGAAGATATATTGAACAAATCCTCTGGGGGCATTGGGGCCACAAATAATACGCATCCTTTAAATATCAACCATAGTATAGGTGGACATGGTGCCCTGACATCCACTCTATGGCTCTACATATGATAACCAACGTCAAACCAGGTTAGGTAAAGCAATAATCTCTTTCCAATAGACTCCTAACCACACATACACAAAAATACATGTATGTAGAAGTGGCCCTACATCCCACACATGCATCTGTCTACCCAATAACCTATGAGTAAATTTCAAGTCACCTCCTAAAATTAAACAATTCTTAATATAAATGACTTTTCATATAAATTTCATAAAAAATTCATGGAAATCACAAACAAACATTTTATTTTCATGCGATTCGAGTCTTCCTTAGTGTTTATCTCTTTTAAAAGAGAAAAGGGGGAAATTCGGAGTCAGAAAAGAGGTAAAAAGATTAGAGAAACTTGGAATAAACGGGAGATTCCTCGCAGATACTTCTATCCAAATCTATCCACCTCAGCGCAAATGATAAAAAACCGACCCTTGAAATTTGGTTTAGAAGTTCCTGCATTCGAAGCTAATTCTTTGTGCGACAAATTCTTCTCAAATGGTGTTATGTAAATAATTCCATAATTATTCCAACTAACTCAGATTTGAGGAGAATTGCTATATATCTAGGATATTCGATAACGAGGGTATTTCAGACTATGTCTAAGATAAGGAACCAAACTAATCTTACCAAACTGACCAATATTATTTTAATCAAATTCAATCAATATTAGCATTTTTAATTTGTTTTTTTATCGTAATCTTATTACTTATTCAAAAATATGAATCTTAAGTAATGCCCCCCACAAGATCATTTGTAGATACTGAACGCCTAACAGTATCTACAATTGATTAATCCGATGCTTGAAAACATACATTTCAAAAACACTTAAAAAACACACGCTCTTTCAAACCATCTGAAAACACTCAAATCCATTAAGAAAATATAGAATTTTGATCAAAAATAAGCATATCACAAAAACATCGCTAAAAACTCCTATCACAAATAAACATCAATGCATATTATCACTAAATACCCTTCACGTCTAGTCATTCATTTACACCCTCTTCCTATTAAACGGGCAAACACGTCACACATTTTCACCTCAAATTTCGAAAGGCAAATTTAATCATTTCCCGCCGCGTTTCATCCTCATCTGATTTCGTTGTGGTCAAGGAACCGCAACCAAATTTAGCCCGCAAAAAGCCACCAATCACTCCGGCGTATGATGGAGTCATCTTCGGGCAAATTACGATGCCTTCATCAAGAAAAATAGTAGATTTAAATAAGTTTTAGCTTGTTTTTGCCCTTGGTTAATTGTATTTTCAACTGCAACTAAAGTAGAAGAGAAAGAGCGACATGGCGTCGCAAAGACCCCACGCTACGAATAAATCGCGTTTTGATAGACCCGAGCTGGCGAAAATGTCGTCGAACCATTAAAAATAAGGAGGGGGGGGGGCTAGATTTGAAGTCATTCAACCCCGATCTACAAACTTAATGAGCTTTAGAAAAATGCCTAACAAGGTTCAACATTCTAAGACATTTTTTATTTTTTTTTTAATATTACATTTATAGTGACAAGATTAATCCATATTTTTAAAAATGGATTTATTTCTTCTATTTCCATAAAATTTCATTAAACCGACTAACCTAAGCTAGGGCGCACTAGGTGGGAGACAGGAAAAAGCTACAGTGTTGTTTATTCTTTATGGGATTATAGTGAAAAAGATTATCTAAAGGAGTTGTAGGAAATCTTCTCATACACACATCCCTGATTCGTTTCGAGGCCAACTGAAATGATAAGTCGCTGATAACATAGAAAAATTTTAAGCTAAAGTATTCAATATGGCAATACCAGAGGCGCTATACCATTCCTTCACTCTTTCATTCCTGTCTTCACACAACGGACTCAGCTGAATTCTAATTCGAGTTAGGCTGTGTCTGTACGTTTATAAAGGGAGGACAAAGCATGTGTGCGATAAATAGAAAGACATAAAAGTGGTAAATTGATAAAACTTATAAAAAACGGAAATTTGTTTTAATGTGTTTGTATAATTTTTGAAAAAGGAAATATAAAATATTTTGAGCCCAAACACATTTTTTTGATAAATTCTTAATCGATGAGAGCAGTAGATATTTACAAGGATGTCTCTCATTCTTCAGGACTGCATCAATTCCTTTTGGCATTCTAGACACAAATTATATTGATATCTTGACTGATTTTTCTCTATATTTGTTAAATAAGGTGTTGATCAAGCAGGTTTTGGTATCATTTTGAGTTCCTGGAAGTGTTCTTTGGCAAAAGTGTTAGTGCTGCAGTTCCCTTTATGTAAGAAGCAGACCCAGACATGGAGAGCGTATGCATGCTAAACTGTAATCAGGTCACAGGACTAGTGAAATCGCTCCCATTTTCTCGTCCTAAAGAGGAATCTTCTAAAAGCTCCAAACAAGTTGAATGGAACATAATTAAAAAAAATACTTTTCCGCAAGTCACAACACTCCATTTTTTATATATTTAAAAAATAATCTAGCCTGTAAGTTTCTTCTTAGTGAGGTGAGGCTTCTTCGCACCCTTCGAGACCTCTGTGAAAATCTCCACCTCACTGTGATCACTCGAGATTTCAAACTTGTTTCGCTCCAGTCGTAAGGAAGCTTGGCACTGAAAGCCACTAGATCATTCAGCTGACCTTACCAGCAGACAATGGACGTACATTTAAAGCACTTGGACGTCCAAAAGACTAATTCACACGAGTGTAAGCAGTCCCTTTAAAGTAATAACCTGATCCTAGAGATGGTGTTCCTTGATGTAATACACTTAGTACCTAAGTCTCTCCTTGAATTTCTGGCCACTTTGGTGCGCAGCAACCATCGTTGAGCGCAATTCTTTGGAAAACCATTTTTAGAATTGAAATAGATTCAAAGATTATGTTTTCTCAAATATATTACGAATTTGATTGCAATTACCCAACTTCATTCATTTAATCCATATTTCCCTATAATGTAGCCCTTTTGATCAAATAGCAAAGACTCTAGTGACTAAAACTCACCTCCTACTGGAACAGGCTTCTAGCGCAATTTTAGTTTCAGCGAATGAATAGTTTTTTTATTATTTTTCAAATGATGACTTTTCATCATGAATGTTGGTAGTGCCAGGCCTGGCAGAAACACGGCTTCTTCACGGTTACCAGCTGATGCATGTTTCCGAATAGGTTTAGCATGAAGTCTTTCACTGTTGCGCAGCAATTACCTCTCTTTTTGCTATTTATACATTTAAATTCCTTTTTAAAAATGAACTCCAAGACAGAATTAAATTTTTTTATATCAATGCCTATCTACTTTTAAACAAGAGGAATAGATAAAGATGTTGTGTCATTTTTTTATATAATTGTAACAAATTTAAATTAATTTTTAAAATCAATGCTATAGTTTGGACTATGTTTTGATTTGCATTCTTAGATTAACTGAACACGAACGATCTTTCTTGGAACTGTGGCGGCATCCAGCATCCCTTGACAACCACATGAGGGCAAAATATGGCGAAATTTTGTCATTCGTGACCTAGTAATTCTTTTATTAACGGGAGTGGAAGATTTGTAATTCACACACCTCTCCCTCTCTTTCTCTCTGCATCTCTCTTTCTATCGTTCGACTGCCATCGTCATTCCATTGCAAGGGACAACGTCACATCAACCTCGAAGAAAGCCTTCCATACAGGACAGCTGTGAGCCCCCTGACTTGAGGAAAGCAAGATGAATTCTATCTTTACCTTTGTAGTAAAGAACAATGCGAGGGTGTTTACTTAACCGCCTGCTCCATCCCACTTATATGTACATATGTAAACATTTCCGATTTTATTTCTTCCATATATCTAAATCCTGATCATGGTTGGAATCCATATTACTAATTACTTGAGGTATTCACAGCGAGGTAGAGAATCTTAAATTAATAGTTAAATAACACAACGGAGATTTAATAGATGGAATTTAAATAGTATCCAAATGTTGGAGAGAATCCATTGAAATGATCTCGCAACCCGTTTTCTTTTCTACCTCAACCTCAAACTCACAATAGAATAGAAATAATGATAAAAAGATCAAATTTAATCAAGTCTTTATTAAAAGTTGCATAGACAGGGAATATAATTTGTCTCCTGAACCTTGGCGGCAATTGCAGATTTTCAAGTTTTGTCAGTTTTAAATTAAATTGCCCCACGTTCCACTCAATAATTTTGCTTTATTCCTTCTTATACTATGTAGTATGTCCAAACTTCTTCTTTGTTTGTTAGGTAATTTTAACTTTTACTGCTCTCTTTCACACTTCATAGGCCTATACCGATGTTTTCTTATAGATGATTTTTTTATATTGCTAAGAATAGTTTTAGATTTCCTTGGAATAATTTGATGTTCCCCCCCCCCCCAAATAAAAGTAATTAACACGATATACATAAAATTGCAGCAAATTGTATCACAAAATCTTTCCAGTGTCGTCTTTAAATCAAATGAAAGTGATAAAAACACTGTTTTCGTATGGCAAAGAGAAACGAAATAAGATCCCTCTGACACAAAAATCATCCTTACCCGGGGCAGAGTGGTAAGAACAAGAGACTTCTGAAAATGGACCATGTGCCTCCAGTCGTAAGGGCATTTTCATATTGTTTGCTTTTGAAGAGGCATTGGAACATGATATGGGAGGACCGATGAAACAGCCTTTGCAAAACACTGAGCAAGAATTGAATTGTATACAATTCCATTCCCAATAAATATATATAAGTGCAAGAGTCGAGCAACATTACGCGCTTACCCGATTCCCACAAGTAGATAATCCCCATAGGAAAGAAGCTTAACCTCGGGAAGCTACCCAGTGGCCAAAAGTTTGTACCTTTGACTTCTCCTGACCCTCCCCCTGAATCTATGAGAAAACACGGATCAAACCCACCTGTCAATGTTACGCCAGGGAGGTCACCTCAAGGAAATTCACAATTGAACTAGAAAATGCAGTAGAATATGATGGGTGTGGTCATTTATAGAAGTGGAAAAAATGAACGTAAAAAGTGAAAAAAATGGAGTGTCATTTGCATCAATTGTAGATCTCTTCATCTTTAAACAAACACAAAAATTGCTCCAAAGATTATCATTAAATGGATTGAGTTTTTATTTTGTGGAAAGTATTAACTTTTCTGAATTTGTTGATTTTGGGAATTTTTAAGTCAACATTGTCACAAGGACTAATATAAGGTACATGCCCTAATTTAAATAATAAAGATTTTATGTTGCTAAGATGTATATTACATCCCTTAATAACTTAATAGCAATAAGAAAACAAACACCCAAAATAATAATATTTATGAAAAGAATTCTGCACTCATAGGTATATATATATATATATATATATATATATATATATATATATATATATAACAATGAAGTCTGTGTGTGCGCGTGTCTGTACATTTATAGGAATTAAATAATCCCTCTCTAACACTCCTCTCCCTGTCTCTTCCTCCCCCCTCCCACCTCCACACTCTCTTCCGTCTCTCCACTCTTTCTACCTCAGCTCCCCCTCCCCCCTCGCCCCTCTCTCCCTTTTCTCCACTCTCTCTACATCTCCTCCCCCAATCTCTCACCACTCTTCTCTCTCTCTTTCTCTCTCTATCTCGCTCTCTTGCCCTTTCTCTCTCTCTGTCTGTCTGTCGCTCTATCTGTCTGTCTGTCTGTCTCTCTCTGTCTCTCTCTCTCTGTCTCTCTCTCTTCCCCTCTCACTTCTATACGAAAATTCTAAAAAAGGGGTAGCAGTTTGTCGTAGAATGGACTCTTGCCAGGTATACCCCATATAACTCTTCGTTGAGGGAACTATTCAATTATATTTAGAGTGCGTGGTTATCTGGTTGACCAATGTTATTTATCTTCAATATGCTTAAGAAGTGGAACTGAGCTCAAGGATAATAATATGGCTATCATTAAAAAAATAGAGTTTTATTAATAAAACTATCAACAACACACAAAACGCAAAATGTTGACATAAACAGAGAATGGAAAGGGTCGTGGGAAATCTGTCTAATCCCAGGATTAAGATTTGAGAGAGATTTATAAAAAGGTAAACAAACAAAACTTAAAGGGATGGGATGGTTCGCTAAACTATTTAAAGCACAGGATAGGGTTAACAAAAAGGTTAAATACTCAAAGGTAATGTTCAGCTTACGTAATTAAAAGTAGTTATGCAGAGGAAAGTGACGCGAAGGAATCTTCCTGCCGCTGGCGAGTTCCAGCCGAAGGGGGGGGGGATTAAATGATCCTGACGTGACGTTTTGGGAATGAGAACCGTTTCTTGACGAACCGGCTTAAAAAACAATGGCTGTTCTACGTTGTTCTCTTCTGAACAACAGGGGGGGGGGTGATAACCGTCTCTTGTCTACGGGCTCTAAGAACAATGGCTGTTCTAACGTTGTTCTCTTTCTAAACAACAGGAGGGGAGGGTGAGTATCGTTTCTTGTCAACGGGCTCAAAGAACAATGGCTGTTATAATGTTATTCTCTTTCTGAACAACAGGGGGGGGGGGGGGTATAACCGTCTCTTGTCAACGACTCAAAGAACAATGGCTGTTCTAACGTTGTTCTCTTCTGAACAACAGGGGGGGGGGTGATAACCGTCTCTTGTCTACGGGCTCTAAGAACAATGGCTGTTCTAACGTTGTTCTCTTTCTAAACAACAGGAGGGGAGGGTGAGTATCGTTTCTTGTCAACGGGCTCAAAGAACAATGGCTGTTATATTGTTATTCTCTTTCTGAACAACAGGGGGGGAGGGGTATAACCATCACTGGTCAACGACTCAAAGAACAATGGCTGTTCTAACGTTGTTCTCTTCTGAACAACAGGGGGGGGGGTGATAACCGTCTCTTGTCTACGGGCTCTAAGAACAATGGCTGTTCTAAGGTTGTTCTCTTTCTGAACAACAGGAGGGGAGGGTGAGTATCGTTTCTTGTCAACGGGCTCAAAGAACAATGGCTGTTATAATGTTATTCTCTTTCTGAACAACAGGGGGTGGGCGAGGTTATAACCGTCTCTTGTCAACGACTCAAAGAACAATGGCTGTTCTAACGTTGTTCTCTTTCTGAACAACATGGGAGGCCTTGTGAACTTGTTGTCTTGAATGCTCGAACCTTGGCACTCAAGGGATATTGTCCTCTTCTGGATAATGATGGTTGATCTCGAGGTAGAGGGACCTGGTGCACACAGTGAGACCGGATCGGCGTAATGTTTCGCGAAGATCATCTGAATCTGAATCTCCTCTTATTGGTAAACTTTCTATATAAATAGTCGAGCCATTCCCTTGGTGTGGGATACAATGGAGTGGGGGCTTCGATGGAATGCCCAGCCGCGCCTGAGAACAATACCTTATCTGCCCATAACCCTAACTCAATCTGGCTTGATCGGCGCATGGGGCAAAACGGGGGGGGGGGGGGTAACCTCCTTGGTTAAATATTGACTCAGGTGGCGGCGATAACGCGCACGGCTTCAAGGCGAAGATGCACGTGGGTAGCAACGTGTTTCTAAATAACATGTGATAGCAGTTGACATTAAGTGGCCTCAAACCGTTCTATCACACCCCTCCATTCCGGAGGGAAGTTGTCACTTCGGAAAAAAGAGAGAAGGGACAACGATAGAGCTTCGTCGTGGGGAATTCGTTTTATTGTACTGAACGTACCTTTATGCACCTAGCTAGTTTTACCTCAATACATATGATTATTTTGATCTTTTGATTATAGGGGAAACTAACCTTCAATACAAACTTAATCATAAAAGGGACATGAAGCAAGGACATGTTACAAAATTAGTACATATGGGACAAAATAATTTATACTTAATTTAATGGGTACAAATATATATACATACGAAAAAAATAGACATTGAGCGTTGCAAAATTCAGACATATACATTAACTAATTCTATTACAAGAGAATCTAATTTAGGTCGTACAAGACGGTATATACATACATGGAGATCCTAATCCTACGAATACAATTAATCTACACTATTTGGTAACGCATTCCTACTGAGTGCGTCAGCGACCTGGTTATCGGAACCTTTTATTTAATTTATCTTAAATTAATACTCTTGCAAGAGTAAACTCCAGCGCATAATTCGGCCGTTGGAGTGTTGTATATTCCGAATATAGGCCAAAGGGCGGTAGTTAGTTCCTATCTGGAATTCTTTTCCTATCAAGTACATTTTAAAACTGTCTGAAACCCAGATAATTGCTAGAGCTTCCTTCTCTATAGTGGCATATCTCTTTTCGCGTGGTAATAATTGGCGACTAGCATATGCAACTGGATGACTCGTTGCGTTATCCTCCTATTGAAGGAGTACACCTCCAATGCAGTCGTGGATCGCGTCAGTCTTAATCCCAAAGGATTTTTCCGGGTTGGGCAACTTTAATATGGGGGCAGAAATGAGCTTACTCTTGAGCTGATTAAAATGGGAAACAGCGACATCATTCCAACGTAGACGATTGGGGGAATTCTTTTTTAAAAGGGAGCTGAAGGGCGCCGAAATTGCAGCGAAATTCAGGACAAATCGCCGATAGTAAGAAGCTGATCCTAGGAATGATCTTAATTGCTTCTTAGTATTCGGGAGGGGCATGTCGGCGATTGCCTTAATCTTATCCTCTTGGGGACCTAACTGGCTTTGTCCTATTTTGAAAGCCAAGTATTTTATGGTTTCCCGGGCAAAATGGCATTTACTGGGGCCAATGGTAAGGCCATTTTCGCGCAGTCGCTCGAAAAGAGCTAATAGGGTGGTTAAATGGTCACTTAATTCACGAGTAGCGACTTAGACGTTATCAAAGTAAAAGGATACATTCGGAAGTCCATCTAACAACCTTCTCATGAGACGGTTATAGTTGCTACAAACAGTCACGAGGCCAAAAGGAATGCGCTTAAATTGCATTAAGCCTTTCTCCGTTGCAAAGGCGGTTATGCTTTCACATCGCGCTGGAGGGGAATTTGATAATACGCCTTGCACAAATCGAGTTCTGAGATGAACTTGGCGTTTTCAAAAAAGTGGAGGTTTTGGTCTACTAACGGGATGGGCTCGGCGTCGAACACAGTTACCGAATTTAACTTCCGGAAGTTGATGCACCTCCGATAAAAGCCATCAGGTTTCTTTACCATGACGATTGGGGAACAATAACTAGAGGTGGACGGTTCTATTATGTCTAAACTTGGCGTAAATGAATCGGCATGGGATAGGGTTTTGAACGGACGGGTTCTAAGGTTTTTAATTTAATATCATGCTCGAAACTAGTAGCGCATCCAGACTTCTATGAAATAACGTCGTTGAACTGACATAATAGTTCTTGTAGCTGACTCTTTTGATGTGGTGTCAGCTGTGCGTCGATATCCAGGCCAGGGGTTCAAAAGAATCGCCTGGTAGGGAAGGAGGAGGGTAATTGGCATCAGATTGGATGCACACTGTCTGTATTACATTAAGGGACTCCGCGGGGTAATCCTCTTCAAGCGCCAATGTTTCGTCCAGTGCTACGAACGTATCTCCATGGGCGCGTTGGATGTACTTTTTTTCTTTGGCTCCACGGACAGTCCCGGTGTCTTTGTTTTGGGCATAATCCCATAATGGTGTTAGTACTTCACACTCCTTTTGTGCCGTCCCAAAGTCTTGGTTAAGGGTCTGCGAGAATTCGGACGATATCGGGGTTCAGAGGGGGACGGGCTACTTGGCTTTTCCTTAGCTCGGCCTCGAGAAAATGCGGACTGGGACACAGGGTCGAAACTTACTTGGGGGCTCTGTCATATAAGTACGGAACAGAATTGTATGGGTGCTGAAATGACTTCAGCCCAACCATCATAATACTGACACTGCAGGTAACATCTAACGACTGGGAATTGGTTTCCCCGCCCAAGGTAGTCATGTACCACCGCAAATCTTTCGTGGTTAGGGTCCACTGGGGGGAGAAGCTCGTCGGACAAGATGAAACACGTGCACCCTGTGTCCCAGACGAGAGTCGATACAAGTATTAACTTTTCTGAATTTGTTGATTTTGGGAATTTTTAAGTCAACATTGTCACAAGGACTAATATAAGGTACATGCCCTAATTTAAATAATAAAGATTTTATGTTGCTAAGATGTATATTACATCCCTTAATAACTTAATAGCAATAAGAAAACAAACACCCCAAATAATAATAATTATGAAAAGAATTCTGCACTCATAGGTATATATATATATATATATATATATATATATATATATATATATATATATATATATATATATATATATATATATATATATATATATATATATATAACAATGAAGTCTGTGTGCGCGTGTCTGTACATTTATAGGAATTAAATAATCCCTCTCTAACCCTCCTCTCCCTGTCTCTTCCTCCCCCCTCCCACCTCGACACTCTCTTCCGTCTCTCCACTCTTTCTACCTCAGCTCCCCCTCCCCCCTCGCCCCTCTCTCCCTTTTCTCCACTCTCTCTACATCTCCTCCCCCAATCTCTCACCACTCTTCTCTCTCTCTTTCTCTCTCTATCTCGCTCTCTCGCCCTCTCTCTCTCTCTGTCTGTCTGTCGCTCTATCTGTCTGTCTGTCTGTCTCTCTCTGTCTCTCTCTCTTCCCCTCTCACTTCTATACGAAAATTCTAAAAAAGGGGTAGCAGTTTGTCGTAGAATGGACTCTTGCCAGGTATACCCCATATAACTCTTCGTTGAGGGAACTATTCAATTATATTTAGAGTGCGTGGTTATCTGGTTGACCAATGTTATTTATCTTCAATATGCTTAAGAAGTGGAACTGAGCTCAAGGATAATAATATAGCTATCATTAAAAAAATAGAGTTTTATTAATAAAACTATCAACAACACACAAAACGGAAAATGTTGACATAAACAGAGAATGGAAAGGGTCGTGGGAAATCTGTCTAATCCGAGGATTAAGATTTGGGAGAGATTTAAAAAAGGTAAACAAACAAAAATTAAAGGGATGGGATGGTTCGCTAAACAATTTAAAGCACAGGATAGGGTTGACAAGAAGGTTAAATACTCAAAGGTAATGTTCAGCTTACGTAATTAAAAGTTGTTGTGCAGAGGAAGGCGACGCGAAGGAATCTTCGGTCCGCTGGCGAGTTCCAGCCGGAGGGGGGGATTAAATGATCCTGACGTGACGTCTTGGGAATTAGAACCGTTTCTCGACGAACGGGCTTGAAGAACAATGGCTGTTCTACGTTGTTCTCTTCTGAACAACTGAGGGGGGGTGAGAACCGTTTCTTTTCAATGGGCTCAAAGAACAAGGGCTGTTCTAATGTTATTCTCTTTCTGAACAACAGGGGGGGAGGTGAGAACCGTCTCTTATCAACGGGCTCAAAGAACAATGGCTGTTCGAACGTTGTTGTCTTTCTTAACAACAGGGAAGGTTTTGTGGACTTGGCGTCTTGAAGGCTCGAACCTTGGCACCTTCTGGACAATGATGGTGGATCTCGAGGTAGAGGGCCCTGGTGCACAAGGTGAGACCGGATCGGCGTAATGTTTCGCGAAGAAGATCTGGATCTGAATCTCCTCTTATTGGTAAACTTTCTATATAAATAGTCGAGCCATCCCCTTGGCGTGGGAGACAATGGAGTGGGGGCTTCGAGGGAATGCCCAACCGCGCCTGAGAACAATACCTTATCTGCCCATAAGCCTTTCTCAATCTGGCTTGATCAGCGCATGGGGCAAAACGAGGGGGGGGGGGATGAACCTCCTTGGGTTAATATTGACTCAGGTGGCGGCGATAACGCACCCGGCTTCAAGGCAAAGATGCACGTGGGTAGCAACGTGTTTCTAAATAACATGTGATAGCGGTTGAAATTAAGTGGCTTTAAACCGTTCTATCACACAGTTCTCTCATATATTTGAAAGTTATCATTGATTTTATTATATAAGCTCCATACAATAACTTAATATCTTTCAAATATCAGAGAATAATTTTTGCATTTTTTTCAATCTTTTCAATGATGGTTATTTTTTCTATCATATAGGCGTCTTCCTTGAGGGGTTGTTTTTCTCCTATCCTCTCTAATTCATATATGGAATTCTTTGAAAAGTTATTCTTGCCCCAAATCCTCGATTTTCCTCTTGTATGGTACCATTACATTTATGATATTATATGCCTTTGGCCTACCTCAAAAGATATTCACAATTTTCTATGTAATCTTAATTCTCTAGTCCCTTCTATTAAATTTACCCTTGAAATTGAGCAAAATTTGGACTCTTCCTTTTCTTGCCCTTTTATTACATAGGACGCCCTCAGGTTTTAAATTTTCTGTTTATCGCAAACCGTCCAACTGCAGTTCATATATTCACTTTTATTCTTATCATAGTGTTAAAATAGAACGGTCTGTATTCACTTCTATGTTTCTGCGGGCATTACTCCTTGTTAGTCCGGAATTTTCCTATAAGGAATTGTCCAACATCTTTGAAATAGGTAAAAATCTTGTTACCCTCGTCAATTTTTGCACACTTCATTAAACTTTGCTATGAGAACTTTTTATAGAACTGATAACCCACCGGTTTTCAATTACAAAATTTGCCTTATGTTGCCATAATTTGAACCATTTTTGTCTCACTCGTATTTTAAGCAACCTAGTATCTCTGTAAATTTTAGATATGAATCCACTTTATATAAAATGTTAGTCGACAATAATACAAGCAAAAAGGAGGAATATATTCTATAGAATGTCTATTTGAAATTTACCTTACTTCGGGAAAACTGGTAAATCTTTATCTGCTAGAAGTTACCAACATAATTATAATATTAGAAGAGGTGAACTAAACAGCGCTTTATTTTTACATTTATCCGAAAATAACCAACTCATTGACTGGAACTCTGCCAAATTCCTTTTCATCATTCCGCTGATTTAACAAAAACAAATAAGGTCAAGTGTTCGTTAATTGGCATCTTGCCTAATATAAATATTTTTCCTGGCTTATTTAAACTCGACATTTTTTAAAAAAAACTCGTACTAAATGAAATAACTTGATAATGCAGCCAGTTGTCAATCACTGTTAGTGTAATATCATTCGCATTGCTTCCCCACCACGTATCTCTGCCATGATCGTGCATTAACTATTAGTACTAAATATTTTCGTACTAATGATAATCCTTTAAAATGTTTTTTGTCTTTTTCACCCACCATTTCCATTCATATACACGGTATTGTTGTGTGTATTTCGTTTTAGTGACGCATATGTCTGTTATTAGTTGCCTATGGTTCTTTTTATTGGTATTTTTTTGTCTTGATTTGTGTTTTTGTAATTGTTTGTACTATGTGATGGGCGTTCCCTCCGTATCTTTGTACCCTATATAAGGTTGCCTTCTCCATTTTCATGCTATTCCTTGACAATGAACTTGCAAATATATTCCGAAAGTGCTTGGATTCATCTTTTCATTTTCCTGTAGATTGATTTTCATATTATATATATATATATATATATATATATATATATATATATAAATATATATATATATATACCTGTGACAAGGACATTGTCTTCTGATATTTCGTTGGCGTTGAAAAAACATTTGGAAATTTAAAGCGAAGAAGTAGATACGAATCTCTGGATGATGAAGGCGAACAGAGGTGCTTTGAAGGCGTCTTTTAAATGGGTTTCTCTAAGTACTCCTCGCTACTTAGACCCCTTAAGGGACGGTTAGTTTGTGAATTCAGATTAAGATGACATGAGAGTAAGCCTTTTGATTTTAATTGCTTTCACGATATCGTACCTCCGTTTAATTAATGACCACGTCATTGGAGGCTATTGTTCAAAAACTAATAATTATTACTATATTTTACGATTATTCAGTAACCTAAAAAGTTTTCTTATCTATTTTAATCAAATATTTTGAAGATTAAAAGTGTAAGAATTTATCTTATTTGTCTTATATCACATTTGTATATTCCAGTTACCTTTCAGGTGTTTATAATTTTAGATTTAGGCAAAGTTGAATTTTTGCCTGAATTTGGCATTTTTGACATAATTTGGTGTTCTTATGAAAGTGAATATCTACATAATAACCTGATCTGCACAGGACCTAATTTAAACCAGATAGTTAACCTAGTAAAGACATTTAGTGGTATGTTTGTGGCACGCAAATCAAAGAATGCTCTTAATCTCTGCAATATTTGGAAAAAGGATGAATATCAGACCCTTACTACTACAAATAATTGAAATTCTGCGACTATGTTCACTAGATCAAGGGCCGAAATCTTTTTTATTAATCTTTTGTTCAATTTTATATGAAATATTTATGTTTTTTGGTTATGGCTGCATTATTAGTTTTCATTCTCTCGATTTAGCTCATAACTTTCTTATCCACTTTTATATGAGATGAACCCTTAAACACTATCAAAGTCAATTTAAAATAATATTAATATAAATTTCAATTGTTATTAAAAATTACTAATCAAGAAATCGAGATTTTTCCATTTTGTTCTCTAGATTTTTAAGCCATTGTACATAAATCTTGTCATGAGGTTTCTATAGTAACAGGGCTGTCCCCATTAATACCCCATAGATAATAGAGAGTAAACCTTATAGGCCTTTAACCATGTTGCTATGCATAACTCCATAAATCTTTTTATTTCTATTCGTAAACTAATTCAATTATGTAGGTGATACTTTACTACTATTTTACATTCATCGACTTCAACCTTTTTCATCACATACCTCGCTCTATCTACATAACGATATGAGGTTAAGAGTCTTCACTATGCTGTCCCACCTTCTCACCCAAGCAATAAATTCACTTACTACTCCACAACTGATTTGGCCTAATTGAATTCATAACTTGAAAAAAACGACCTGCAGGAATATTTTGAAGACTCCCTCATCAAGGGGAGGCAGTAGTAATTATTCGGAACCAGACAATTTGGAACCATTTTCTATAGTACACTAACCAGGTAAGAACAAAATAATTAAATAATACATATTAGGATCTTTCAGTTTAATCTCCTTTGGTGCCATAAATAAATCCTGAAATGATGTGAAAATAGACATAAAAATATAGTCAAACATGATAAGATTGAAAAAATGTCAAACGCTCTTAGGATTATTCTAATCGCATTTACTTTAATGTATTAATTAACCTTTGTGTAATAGAGTTTATTTCTTGGCGATAAAGGAATAGAGAAGGTATTATCATTTTTGTGTAGAAAATATGTTTTTTAATTAATTTATAATTGGAGCTAAATGAGTTCTATAAAATGGAGTCGGTAAAGTAAGAACCAAAAGATGTATAGAATCTATAATGGCTAAGTCTTTTAAATGTGTTGAAGATTGAGGGTGTTCGTGTGATGGAAATGATATTTTAGCCAGGCTTACCACAAATCACTTCTTTATTACAAACCTAAGGAGATGGTACCTGCTTGCAGGATGGTAACTAATTGCATTATTGTTAAAACTCGACGAATTTGATACAATAAAATATTCTCCATTATTTCATTGCAAATGTTCTGAAAGTTGAGTAGGAAAACGCGAGTTATCGAAATTTGAACATTTATATGGAACTGAGAATTTTTAAAATTATGAGTTAATTAATAATTATTATTTTTTGGTTGATGTTCAAAATAAATAACTCGATTAATTAATAACTTTAAAATTGTTTCAGAAAATTATTAATAGTCTATTTATTATTATCTCAATCATTTTTACCTCAATATTCAGTCATCGCTCTTGGGTAGAATAAGAAGCCGGGGGGAAGGGATATGGGTAGAGCGGTAATATCCGTGTTCTAACGGAAACAAGGAGTAATGACACGGCCTCCTTGCCCCCCTCCCCGCAGTTGTGCTCCTTTGGGGGGAATTAGCACTTATATATCTTTTACTATTTTCAATTCATTTCATTTTACTATTTCCGTAATGCATCGTTTCTTTAAAACCTTCTACGCGAAACGGCCTCGTTGCTATGGCGACTGAAATTTGAATTAAAAAATAGAATAAAATGTAGGATGATGATCTTTTGAGATGCGATGTTGTTACTATTTTTCCTGCATTATACTGACCATAGATCTATATTGTTTGTGCTTCTATTATGAAGAGACTGAAATTGGTACGAAGAAACTTTGGAAATATAATCGACATAAGATAATTCTTCAGCCTTTATAGATGAAGCACTTTCTGAGAGAGAAAATATCCAATAAAAACTCACAAACGCCCTAAATTATGCTTTTGGATTTGTTTATTATCTATACAGAATGATTTTTATCCAAATATATATCTGTTCTTTTGTTCTATACATATCTTCAATTGTTTGTTTATTGTGTAGACTCTTGTATATGCTTTGGCTTATAATCATTTGAAAAAAAAGGCCCAAATTTTGTTCCCTGTTGAAGCGTTTAAAATCGTGGGTAAGTCGAATGATTTGCCTTCCCATATATAACGTGTCAGGGTTACTTTAATTTTGTCCTGAGATGTAAAAATTGCCTCCCTTAAAATCAAATATCTTACTTGAGATAGTCATAAAGTTTTTCCCATTTACTTCACCATTCACCCATTGGTGACGTAATAGTACTCTTTTAAATGTTATTTATTTATCTCTGAATTTACACACTCACCCAATATTCTTAACATCGATTAAATTATTAAGGCTGATATGGTAGAAACAAATGTCTATTGAGGCCGTGCACAAAGCTAATCTTTCGTTATTTTACGAGTGAAAGAATTCAATTGTTTCCAATCGGTAGTATTGATATTTACATAATAGTTTTACATAGAATAGAAGTCATTTGCATTGCAGTGAGACTATGGTGGCTAGTAAAACTAAAAATGAGGGTGAGTGAATACAAATGAAGGGGAATAGAAAGAAAAACTAATCGAGAATAATCACTATAAAAGAGAAAATGGATTACCGAGTCAATTCTCTTTTGATATTTGTCTCACTCTCTTTATCGTAAAACACATAGTTATTGAAATGACTCCATAAGATGTCCTTTCTTTTCAAGCAATTTTCCTTAGGTGAGAACACACTTACCCATAATCATTAACGAAGTTAAGGAAAAAAGCAAAACGATGTAAGATAGTGGTACTAACACCTTTAACGCTCGGCTATTAGGGGTTCCGACACAAAATTTAAAAAAATTCTTTAGAAACTTAACAATAAAAGACAAGTAAACCTTTCTAGAAACAAAAGACGTCTCGTCGTTCTAAATATATCATCAAGACATTTAAAAGCATTGTCAGCAAAGTGAAAGCTGTGTGAATGTAGAAAATTGATATGTGTTATATCCTTACCCATTTGTTTAGCAATTTAGTAGCAAAGTTAATCTGGTTTATTTTATTTTTTCTGAATAATATTGACTAGTTACCTTGTAAGAGGTATATAGGAGGGGGTTTGGTTGTTAACCTGATGGGATTGTGTATATAATTTCTATAATTGATCTATACACTGTTAACGTTAAAGTTCCCGCTGTGGCTACGCACTGTATTCTAAAAAAAAAGATGATAAATCTATTTCTAACTTCATTCGTAACTTCCCAATTTACACCAAAATATATAAACCTATTTGCAAAAGTAGGAAGTCTTGCAACCTATCCAATGAAATTCTAATATTACAATTCAAGTATTATTGATGGAGAGGAGCCTTTGATACCTGCAGTTATGCCTTTACTTTATATTGATAACTAAAAGAAATTTAACACTAAATAAAATAATATTAACTCTAGGAAAATCAATTTATTGTAATCTAAAAAGATTTTTTCCTTATTTTGGGTTTATTCTGAATTTGATCAACTCTACAAAATATTTTAGTTCTGTAGTAAGAGAAAGATAAACAGATGAAACTGAAATATTGTTTTCATTTGTAATTGCTAAAATATACAAGAAAATTTTGTTCTTTTTTGTGTATTGTTGAAAGCCAAAAATTGAGAACAAAATGAAGAAACCAAACCGATGGGTAAATTGAATATGGAACTTGAAAAGAAATCCAGTGATAAAGAAATATAAAAAAATAACTGAATATTGTGTGGTAGATTCTGTCCACACATGAATGAGAAGACCTATGCACATAAAGGAGAAGAGTACCTCAAAACCACACTGCCTTTGGTACCATCCTTTTATATAAGACCAAATCAAGCCTCATAAATTCATTACGTTGAGCTAACAAAAGAAGCGCACGACTGGAATCAGAAGTGAAAAACAGAAGAGGAAAAACTACAGAACAATTTATATGTAGCGAATGACATCACTAGAGAGTTAGTTAGCAAAAATAGAAAATAAAAGTAAAAAAATTTCTAAATGAGATAATGATTACATTCTAGCAAGAATACAACTCCGTTTAATAAATCAGTTGAAGTCGATGAAAATTTGGAATTTTGGAAGATTTTGGTCGTTTAGGGGAGCAATCAAAGATTTCATTCGATTCAATCTGATTGAGATCATTCTTAATATAATTCCACCTGAATATGCCATGTCTTCTTATTTCCATTAATTTTCCCTTTAATACAGTTTTTTAGTCGTTCTTTTATCGTTTATTATATTTACGTGTAAGTTATTACCTCTTGGTGATAGACCCTCCTTGCCTTGATTATGCCTTACTAAGAAGAATTTCCTTGTACACAGGCTCCAGAGAGCTCAAATTAGTGTGCTCTTAGGACTATTCTCACCTCACTACTTTATCCATAAATGTCTTTGTAAATTAGCCTTCGCTAATCTTCAGATTTTATTTAATGTAGTAAAAATAATTATAAAAAAAGAATAGTAATAGAAGAAATAAAACACGGAGAAGTGAAATAATTCTCACATTTAAAAAACCTTTTTGTCTCTCATGATGATCTCGCAGGTCTTTGCAGATTGTGAAATTCATATTTAGCTCACCTTTACTCATGTTTTGAGACTACTCCACATTTTCATAAAGAGAATTAATAGAAGTAATCCACTGTTGCATTTTGGTTTTAATATGTGTGTTCCACAAAAGGAAGATGAAATACACTAATATTTAGAGCCCACCGGCATTTATTAATAAATACAGTGAATTGATTCGTTTAGTCAATATTTAAAATGATGTCTCTTTTACTTCAGAACTACTTCCTTTCATTTTTTTATTTTGAAGACCCAATTTTGGATTATATATTGACTAATATTGATTTACTTTTTGTACTTTAAGCACCAGCAACTGCTCAAAATTGTGTGGCTTCGATTTATGAACCGCCAGCTTAATTATCTCTCCTAAATTCTCTATTCGTTTAAATCTGCCGAATTCTTTGGCTAAGTCCCAGAAGGTTAATGTTTTTTGAATCTGAAAATGTTGCTATTCCCAATGGTTCTTAAAAATAGGTGCTTCAATATGGTTCACAACCGTTTTCCGTATCAGTAAAACGACTTTATATCTAAAACCTCACCATTAGATTATTTCTCCCTGTCAATTCTCGTATATCGGGAAATAGAAGTCTACTCTAAACACATTTACATAACATGATAAATAAATACAAATATCAACATTTTTTCCACCTGATTAAAGAAGTGCGAAATTTCTCAAATTAAGTGTAAAGACACCGTGGGAAGTTTTTGCTTTCTTTAGGTTTTCCATTTAAACGGCCACTTTCAAGATCAACGTTGTTATCTATCATCATTGCTTTAAAAAATTTATTCATGGTAAGGTAATAATGATCCTTAGAAATTGGGAGACTAATATAAAGCATTTTTCTTTCATATATATATATATATATATATATATATATATATATATATATATATATATATATAAATATATATATATATATATATGTATATATATATATATATATATATATATATATATATATATAAATATATATATATATATATATATAGATATATGTATATATCTCTCAAAGTACCGCGAAAGAATGATGAAAATGAATCCATTAAACCACATTTTTCCTTGCAGTAATATTTTCATTACCTTTTTCTTGAAAATATCCGTGCAGGGAAGCGATTCGAATCAGACACACTGAAGCAGTGAGCACCACTTTGATCACAGTTAAAAGTATGCCGTTACTACACTACGCTACGCAGAGAACCAAAACATTGTTTGAATAGAATAACTTTTAAGGAACACTTTCACAAGCTCAAACGGAGACTATGAAAGAAATAGAAAATTAATTGGGAATTCAAAGAATAAATGAGGAATATGAAAACGCGTGCCAGATATACAAATGTATATATTTCTCAAAGTAGCGCAAGAGAATGATGGAAATGAATCCATTAAACCACACTATTTTACGAAGAGAACCAAAAAATTCTGTGTGTCTGGTTCGAATCGCTTCCCTGCATGGTTTTTCTTGAAAAAAATGGTAATAAAACTATTACTGCAAAGAAAATTTATTCTGTTTTCTCTTTCAATGTGGTTTAATAAATTTATATATGTATATATATATATATATATATATATATATATATATATATATATATATATATATAGGGAAAGGCAGAAAAGGAATGCTTGCGAGCATAATTACTTGTCTTGTGGGTGAAGTTCAAGCTAAAATGACATGTTGTTCACATACGCAATAGTAAAATAAGGATGAAAGTGGCATCGGAGATAAGATTTGGGTTTGTAAATTTGAAGAAAAAAGATTCGAGTGTTCTTAAATGACTCTCCGTGTTGGCTGTGCCTTTACGTGAACATTCACCATCAAAAGATGGTGTATGGTTAGTTCGGTTAGTTTCGTAGTGTAATGTGATATAGCAATTTTCTGGTGTGTTAAGGGGCTTCAGTTGTATGGCTTCCCCATACTGTGCCTTAAAATGAATGAGGATGTAAAGTACGCCCCGTCGAACCTATAAAAACCCTTTGAGTTACATTGCGATCAGTTGCCTCTGTAAATAAATGAGGATATACGGTTTCAAAAATAATACCACAGAAATTGTGTTTTAGAATGTGTGAATTTAGACTAGAGAAGTGACCTTGTAAAATTCGACTTTAGGGTAGAATTGGCATTAAAAATGTTTAGAGAGTTCGGAAGAAATGTCTTAGCGATTATCAATTTTGGGCGAAATAATTAGAGAGAAAGGTAATTTCGTTTTGAAAGTTGAAGTCTGAAATGACAGTGAGCAGTTGAAGTTCCATTAAATTTTCCTCTTATTCTTCTAACGTTACTTTTCTTGTCTCTGCCTTTAGTGTTCGAATATTGTCTCCTGCAAAGGTTCCTATACAAGTATCCAGCTGCCTCCAGGTGTAAATTTGATCGAGATTGAACAAAAAACAGATATGAACGATTCAGCATGAACCGTGAGGCGCTGGCCTTTTGACAAGTCTCTCAAAAAAGTCACCAAGAAATAATTAGGATGGACTGTTGAAAAATTGTTGAAAGTGATATTTACTGATGAAGCTTCCTTCCGTTTGTTTGGAGCCTTACGAGGATTCTTCATTAAAAGAAGAAAAGGAGAGCTCTTTCTCAACTTCTGTGTCGTACTTACAGTGTAGCATCCGCATATCCTTCCTATTTGGAGCTTGCTCTCATCATAGGAAATTGTGCCCTAAACAATTTTGCCCAAGATCACCGCCATAAACTTAGAATTGTAGCAAAACTTGTTTCCTCTTCACATTTCCCAACTGTTTATGACAAATATAAAGATTATAACTGTATTTTTCATTATGATAGCAAACCTTATCAAAAAGTGAAAACCATTAAAAAGATCCTGCCTGAAAATAAAATCGAAACTTTGGGGCATTTTGGAGGGTTTTCGCCAGAATTGAACCCAATAGAGAATTTGTGACTGATAAATCAAACTCGCTGGTGATAAACAGAAGCCATGCAATTGTAAGCAGTTGTGGGGGTTTATTGAACACTCGTAATTGAAAGTACTTTCGATATTTATTCAGGTAAGTTTTAAGAAACATGGTAGAAGTATAACAAGAGTATTAGGGCAAAATTCAGCGAAGTTCTTTAGACTTATGTTGAAGTAGAATGCCAAAACCCATAGGCCTGGGATAAGGAGACAAAATTTATTCAGTGAAAGCAAATTATTTCAGAATAGGGAATAAACAGCCGTTACAGGAAGCCTAAAGTCATATTGATAAAATATCCACCTACATATCTGAGAGAGAGAGAAAGGAAAAAAAATCGAAATGGAGACGTCATATGAAATACAACTACAAAGATGCAAAATATATAAATACATTATTGAATGATGACGAAATAAGGAAAATAAATCCAAAAATATTGGTTAAAAGTCAATGGTTTTGCCACTTCCCCCTACGGGGGGGAGCTTGCGCTTGGCTACTAAAAGGTAAAAATAAATTTTCTGAACTTCACCATTTGTAATTCTTTTGGTTTTAAAAAATTCACAAAATTTCGATACTTATGTTTATTTCTGAACTTCACTATTTTGTATTTTGATATTATAAAAGAATTATTAAAAATAATTTTGTTTAAAAAACCTAAGTCATAACCAAACTAAGATGAAATTATTATTCATATTCTCAATGTAAGGGAATGGTCACTTCCCTCCCCCCCGTTCACTCGTGATGCAGTCCCAAGGCGGTGGTTACCGCAAGGACATCCGCCCCAGGCATCGGCGGGTCAGTGTTTAACCACAATGTGGCACAACTCGGGGCCATGTAAGACCCTAAAGGTCAAAAAGGTAAGATCTCCCCCAGGAGAGTGAGATCCAGTTTCACGTCGAACAAGAAATTGGAGACGGGTTTCTCCCAATCTCGATGGCTAACGAGGAGCCGATCTTTGACTTCGTGGGAAAGACCGTTAGGAAAAAGAACTCTCCTGGGGCCGTCCTCAAGCCCCTTTCCCCCTTACCACTCCCCCAGTGGGGGTGCGAGGTATATGTAAATGAGGAACTCTGAGGAAAATCGGGGTAGTATACGTCAGTCTCTAGGTGACGAAGTCCTCGGATCCACAACCGAGCTACCGAGACTGGAGAGGTAGTTTACTTGTGTCGCCAGACCAAGAAGCACCCTGCAAGAGAGGCAGGGCTACCTAGCGTCAAGGGGCTAAGAAAAAGCTCATCCTTGAGCTAAGTCCCTGGTTATCAAACCAAACGATAAGTGAACTTTGGGTAAGTTCGACTTTCTCTCGCCAGAGAGACTCCTCATATCCTGGTGCACCTTAAACACCAGGGATATTACTCGTCCTTGAGGAATTAAGAAGAAGAAGGAAAAGGTTCCCCCTCGAGCCCGTTATTCGGTGGCCACACCGACCTCTTAAGTTAACTTGGTGAGGAACCAAGTTCAACCCATTCTCGCCAGAGAAACCCCCCTCCATTATCCTCGCCCTTGAAGAAGACCCTCCCCGAGTTTAGTCCTCGTCCATAAGAAAATTAGTAACGAAGGAGAAAAGCTCCTCCTCGAGCTCGTTACTTGGTGATCACACCGCACACGAAGTTAGCTTGATTCAAGAACCAAGTTCGACTCACTCTCGCCAGAGAGACCACGACTGCCTAGGTGTTGCATAAAGCACCATCTTGGTTCTCGTCCTTAAAGAACCCTTCTCCCCCCCGGAAGAACGTGTGGACCCCCCAGCTGCTACCCTCGCCCAAACGACCGTGGAATTCCGCCCATCTACAACTGGATACACGGCTCGCGTCGTGAGTCAATAACATTTCTGAGGCCTTTAAACTCCACATGAGTCCATAAGCCTAATTCTTATATTATTGTTTTGTCTAGAGAAAACGTGAACTTAATTTTCTGGGGAAACTAATTTAATTAATTCTGGTTTATAATAATATTTAGAGTATTGCTGTAGTTAAAGTATAAAGGTTGTGTATTCATTTGATAAAGGTCAATTATAAGTTATTTTGGGATTAATGTTCGTTTCTCTTATATATATCCTTACGTGTTGCACAACAGCTCTGTGCTTTAAGATATTCTTATAATATCAATATATTAGACACTCTTAGCACTCTTAGAGACTAGAACAAAAAGGAGGGGCATTCTACGACACTAAACAAAAGAGGTGTCAGGTAAGTAGGGTTCTTATCAGAAAGAATTCTACGACACTCAAAAATATCCCCTTCTTAAATTATAGAGCTAGTGATGGTGATAAGAGACAATTTCATTTAAAATCATCTTTTTAATAATGAGATAAAGTTTATGGAGACCGACGGAAATACTGAAATTACGCGAATGCTTAATGAAGGGGCAGTCAACTCTATTGAGCTTCACATAATCTTTGTAATGTTAAATAAATTGAGCAGGAATTCCTTTGGATAAGGTGATTATTTTCTGATAAATGAACGGGAAAAGCAATATTACGTCCATCTCAGCTTATATTGGATTTGAAGTGGTTTAAACGACATTGATTATCTAGTTTGCTGAGTTAGCGCTTAGAGCAAACTGAACAACCCACAAAATAATCCTTCGCCCCTCCATTTTTTCATTTTTTTCAATCAGTATTTGTACAAAGTTTTCTGATAATTAAATACGATCGAAATATTCAAATATTTCAGGAGAAGGAGAAGGACGGAAAAGGCATCAGAGATACGAAAACAAGAGGATTCTTAGAATTTAATGCGAGTGGGGCTTCAGTTCTAAAGAAGTTTTACCTTTTGAAAAATTTAAGCGGGTAGCAAGAAATTTATGAGGGTCACAACGTTTGTTACCTTTTTTCAAGCTCAGGTAAAATTCACCATTCAGGAATTGCGAGCAGACGACTCGCAGGACAACAAGAAATGTTGAAGTAAAGACAAAACTTTGGACTTTGTCATTATGACCCAAATAATAGTAAATATAAGAATAAAAGTTGGTATCTGTGCAGAAAAAACGCATTTGTTTGACTCTGCGTCGATCCAATATATGCTTTGAAATTGCATCGCGACTTTGTGACTTTATTCCGCTGGATCTTGCCCGCTGCTTCCTTCTCATTGAACTTTCACAGAATTAAAAACAATAGCGATATTCGAGAACTTCAGAAATAAACAATTAAGCGATGTCGAGAACTGTGGAAAACTGCGGAAATATACCATTTAGCGTTGTCACAAACTTCAATAATAAACACTTTAGCGATATCAAGAAATAAACAATTTAGCGATGTCCAAAAATACAGAAATAACACTCATCGATGTTTGGTGACGCAAATATTATTGCGTATATGTAGAGTTTTGATTTAGTGCAATTAATAATGATATTTGTTTTGCATCTTTTGCCATATTGAATTATCAAATGAGGTCTTGAAACCTTCAATATTGCAATAACATTTGAAAACCAACATTTGAACAATAGAAATGAAATATTAATTTTAAATCAAAATTGCTCGGAAATAAAAGACTTGAAATAAGAAATGCAAACAAATCCGAGCGATTAAAAGTTGATTTGAGCAGAATTCAAAGTAAACTGAAATCGATATGGGCCATCTTTATAGTCTTCAGGCCTATTTAATAAACTGAAAAATTTAAGATGCAGAATGTAGAAGAAAAAATGAAGAGGAAAAAAAATATATCACCTGCATCATCTCTCTATCGATAAATGCATTTCAATAAGGAATAGAAGATATGACCCCAAAATATATAATAATCAATTCATTTTACGGAATACAACTTTGGTCATATTTTCATAGTAGCTGAAATTACCTGCCCAAGGTGGAGGCAAAAATTGTCACAAAACGCTAACTGACATGATTTATGACTATAAAAAATGTCAAATTTTCCGATTGTCATGGGTTAAATTTCTATTAATGATCATTTATTAACGTACAAACATGTTGTAAAATAATACTCTATAGACATTAGAGAAATTCCGTGTAAAACACATTATTTCTTTTTTCACTTAGTATAGATTTCTTGCATTACGCACCCAGTTTTCCATGTTAAATGAATGGTTCTTCCATCTGATGCACATCCACTTTTAGGGGTGGCACTCCAAATGGGCCTGCACATACTTTTTGTGATATATCTTTTATGCATTCACTAATTATCCTTACTTTGGAGGACATGACAGAAGCAATGCCTGTGAACACAACTCGATCTCAATGGGAGCTCCAGCAAATATTATACTGCATCAAACAATAAACGAGACAAGCTCGTTCAAGAAACTTCCGTGCATCAGTTTGAATGTAAAAAAAGCCACCTCTAAGAGCAGAATTCAGGAGTAGGTGGACAACTTCAAGAACTATGAGAGTGTAAAGAACCTCAATGCAGCCAGTAACAACCGTCCAAGCCATTCAGGACGCCCCAGGAATCGTACAGCTGAGTTGGTCGAGAGCGTGAGATAGTCAGTTCAGCAGAGTCAGAAACGCTCTGTGTGCCATTGAAGTCAGTCCATCGGTATATCCCGTGAGATCTGCAAGAGAGTACTACTAATGGATGTAAATGCCCAGCCATACAGAATACAGACAAAGCAGACCCTTACAGCCTCACACAAGAAGCAGAGAAAGGCTTTGGCCTTCAAGATAGAGGAGAAGATTCAGGAGACCACAACTTTCCTAAACTTCCTTTCGACCTCAGATGAAGCTTACTTTCATCTTGAAGGAAAGGTACACTCAAGGAAAAAGGTCTTCGCGGGGACCTCCAGCCTAAAAGAGGTAGCTACCAAGCCCCGACACTTCCCTAAGTGCACGATATGGACTGCATTCAAAGCCAGAGGCATCATCGGACCATTATTCTTGGAGGAATCTGACGCGACAGTAACAGTCACTAAGGAGCAGTATGTTGAGGTCCTCAAAACCTTTAAGAGGTGACTGCAGACCCAATTCCCGTCGCTTGTGGGGAATTTATGGTTCCTGCAAGATGGAGCAAGCTCTCACACCTAAAACCTGTCCCGAGATTAGCTGAAAGAGAACTTTGGTGGCCGTGTAATCAGTCTTAAGACTGATTTCGAATGTCCACCTAGAGCATAGCCCCTCAGATTTCTTTCTCTGAGGGTACCTTAAAGAGTGAGTATACGCAAGGAGAGCCAGAACCATCACGGAACTCAAGGAAGCCATTAGGGAGGAGATCAGAGCCATTAGTCGGTCGGTTTATAAGGACGTCATGGACCACTTTGTGCTGCCCCTCAAGAAATGAAAAGAGCTAAATGGAGGTCATCTCGAACAGGTACTCTAGAATAAAGAAGAAAAGTGCAAAGACTCTCATGTTTTGATATAATGTTTTTAAACACAATACACTAGTTATCAGCAAAGTTTCATTTAATCCTTGTTGAAAATTACGAAATGACTCCTATCTAAATTTGGGGCCTATTGTTTTGGGGTCATCCTGTACTCACAGCTAAGCCATAGCCTCAATTGAAACTGCAGGCGTTTAAAATCAAATATGAGATCATTTAGAATAGCATAAATTTGCGGAATAATCTCATCTTCTAGTCCTTAAGGCCATTTAGAATTTTACCTCAATTCGGTAGGTCATAATCTTTTTCACAAAGAGTCTAGTGACATTATAAAGTGGTTGCTTATTCCTTAACAGGAGTACTGGTAAACTAGCTTCCAGGGTCAGATAATGATGAGCAAACCAATTGGTTCCAAGGAATTGAGAAATTCTATAGGGTAGTGCACCGCCTGATCTTGTTACAATATAAGGTCACGCGATTTTTGTATGCTTTTTAAACATTTTAATATATAAAGGATATTATTAAATCAGACATACTTAATTATCTACGCATTTGAAGTTTAAATGATCAACCTTATCTCTGACATAATGTTGTTGGTCTAAAAAAAGATAATTGATGAGCTTCTTGGGGACATGAAGAAGGCTTTTATAGCTGAAAGAGAAGATCAAATCAAATAATATCATTTAGCAACTTATTTCAAGATTTGATGATTGATGGAAAAACACAATGGGTGGTAAGAAACCCATTGGCTGTATTAGAAACCGATTAACTATCTCAAAAACAAATTTCGTGTGTAAGGAACTTTCCATTGTGAATTTGAAAATGTTACTAAGATAACGAAAGTACTAGCTCCAATCTCTCTTTCCTTGTCCTTACGTGGTACAACCAAATATAAATATATATATATATATATATATATATATATATATATATATATATATATATATATATATATATATATATATATATATATATGTGATAGAACGTGTTGAAGCTGCGTTTAATTTCAACTCCTACCCCGTATTATTTAAAACCACGATGCTGCCCACGTGCATCTTCGATTCGAGGCTTGGAGTCTTATCTCAGCTACCGGAGGCCAATGTTTAAACAAGGAGGTTATCGTCCCCCCGTTTGCCCCCATACGCCGACCTCGCCAGATCGAGTTAGGCTTATGAACAGATAAGGCATTGTTCCCCGGCCCGGCTGTGCGTTCCCTCCAAGCTTCCACTCCATTTTCCCCCACGCCAAGGAGATGTCCTGGCTATTTATATGGAAACTTTACCACTAAGATCAGATTGGAGATCCAGATTTTCGTCGCGAAACATCACCACGACCCTCCTTTCCTTTGTGCGCCAAGGGACCTCGACCTCAAGATTCACCATCACTTGTCCAGAAGGAGGACAATATTCCTTGAGTGCCAAAGGTTCGAGCCTTTCCGACGACAAGTCCCCAAGGCTTCCCCCTCCCTGTTGTTCAAGGAGAACAGGTTTAGAACAGCCATTGTTCGTTTTGAGCCCTTCGCCAAGAAACGGTTCTCATCCCCCCCTGTTGTTCAAGGAGAACAGCATTAGAACAGCCATTGTTCGTTTTGAGCCCTTCGCCAAGAAACGGTTCTCATCCCCCCCTGTTGTTCAAGGAGAACAGCATTAGAACAGCCATTGTTCGTTTTGAGCCCTTCGCCAAGAAACGGTTCTCATCCCCCCCTGTTGTTCAAGGAGAACAGCATTAGAACAGCCATTGTTTGTTTTGAGCCCTTCGCCAAGAAACGGTTTTCTTCCCCCCCTGTTGTTCAAGGGAGAACAGCATTAGAACAGCCATTGTTCATTTTGAGCCCTTCGCCAAGACACGGTTCTCATCCCCCCCCTGTTGTTCAAAGGAGAACAACATTAGAACAGCCATTGTTCTTGAGCACGTAGACAAGAGACAGTTCTCATTCCCCCCTTTGTTCAGAAGAGAACAAAGTAGAACAGCCATTGTTCTTCAAGCCGTTCGTCGAGTAACGGTTTTCCTTTCCAAGACGCCTCGTCAGGATCCTTTTATCCACCCCCCCTTCGGCTGGAACTCGCCAGCGGACCGAATATTCCTTCAAGTACCTTCCACTGCACCCTAATGAAAAGTTACGTAAGCCAAACTTCACCTTTGAGTATTGATCCCTTTTGTCAATTCTATCCTGTGCTTTAAATGGTTTATCGAACCATCCCATCTCTTTAACTCTATATTTGTTTTACCTTTTTAAATCCTTTAAATCCTCGGATTAGCCCGAGTCTCCACGACCCTTTCCATTCTGTTTATGTCAATATTTTCCGTTTTTGTGTATTGTTTATAGTTATTATTAATAAAACTCTATTTTATTAATGATAGCAATATTATTATCCTTGAGCTCAGTTCCACTTCTTAAGCATATCGAAGATACATAATATCTGCCGCCAGACAGTAAACGCACTCTAAAGATAATTAAGGAAGTTCCCTCAACGAATAGTGATATATGGTATCGTCGAGAGGCATTCTACGACATACGAGAGGGAGTCAAAAAGTTCTCAGATAAATGGCATAAAATTTTTATTTGTAATAATACTGTAATCATTTTTCTACATAAGCTCCATTAACATCTATATACTTTCTTAATCTATGAATCCAACGGTAAAGACCATCTTTGTAGAATTCACGGGGTTGTCTCTGGCACCAAGTAATGACCTGCTTTTTTGCTTCATCTAATGATTGAAACCGGGTTCCTTTTAGGTGTCCCTTTAAATTTGGAAACAGAAAAAAGTCAGAGGGTGCTAAATCAGGGCTATAAGGGGGATGAGCAAGAGTTTCCCATCGAAATTCCCGTAGCTGAGATCTCACAGCTTTGGACGAATGTGCAGGGGCATTGTCATGGTGGAACAAGATTTGCTTGTGGAGCTTTCCTCGTCGTTTTTTGGCTATTGAAGTTTTCAGCTTCCTTAAAACTCCTTCGTAATAGCTGGATGTAACAGTTTTTTGTCCTTCTAAGAAGTCTATTAAAATAATTCCCTCCGAATCCCAAAAAACTGTAGCCATTATCTTCTTAACGGACCTCTCTGTCTTGAACTTGATAGGCCCCGCTGCCCCCCTTGGGTGCCACTCTTTTGATTGATTTTTACTTTCAGGATCAAACTGATACACCCAAGTTTCATCTCCCGTTACGAGGCGCTCAAAAAAACTATCCTCGTTTGCTTCAATCTTGGTCAAAATAGCCAAAGAAAGTTTGGCCCTATGATTCAGCTGGTCTTCTCACAACGCTTTTGGGACCCAACGTGCTGAAAGCTTGCTCAGGCCAAGATTTTCAGTTAGAATTCCAAATGCTGAGCCATGAGAGATTTCACATGCATTGGCAACTTCATCAATAGTAATACGGCGATCTTTATCCACTAGATTCCTCACAAGCTCGACATTTTCTGGGTTAATGGAGGTGGAGGGTCTCCCTTCACGTGGATCATCTTCAACTTCTTCTCTGCCCCCCTTGAAGCGCTTAATCCAGTCGTAAACTACCGCTCTACATGGCGAAGAGTCACCATAAACCTGTTGTAGAGCGTCAATAATCTTAACAGGCTTCCAATGAAGTTTAGTCAGGAATTTAATGTTCGCTCTTATCTCAAAATTTGCCATTTTATGGGTTCAAAAAAGTAACCTTTTTGAAGCACATCTAATACAAAGAGTCTCGACAAATTGAATGACGAATTTTGTAGGAATTGTTCAGAAAACATGAAAGTCGTGTTTGACCCTGTATTTACTTGTACAAAATCGAACATTTCAATAATCTGGCATTTGTCTGAGAACTTTTTGATTCACCTACGTATATATATATACTATTTAAATTTGGTATCAGGTGTGTAAGGTTTAACGCTATATCTTTGCAAACACTGGTCTCAGTCGAGTAAAGCATAGTGTTATTCGTTATAATAATAGAATATAGTAGTTCCCTTTTGTTTTAACGATTGCTATCCCCCTTTTTTTTAAACTTAAGAAGCTGGAGTAGCTCAAGGAACGGTTATAATAATTTGTTTGTGTTTTTTTTTTTGATTTTAGTCAGTGGTTATTTAGATTGAGAAACCAAGTACGAATAGTTCAGTGCCCATATTTAGGTAGGCTAATTCTATAGAGGCATAATTCTTGTTGCGAGGAATTTTAGTTGGTTGACTAGTGCGCCCCCAAGTGCAAAGATGACTCAGTTTGAAATCTTTAAAGCGCAAGGAGAATCCTGTGGACTTTCCGGAAAAGAACTAATTGAGTACATTCAAGAGGAGCAAAGAAAAGAGGAAGAAAGAGAAATACAAAGAAAATAGGAAGAAAGAGAAATACAACGAGAAGAAAAAGAAAGAGAGGAACGGATAAGACAAGCTGAGCTTCAGATTGAATTAGCTCGGATTAAAGCAGAAGTTCAAAGAAAAAAGGTAGAAAAAGAAAGAGAAAGAGAGGAACGGGAAAGAGTAATCCAACGAGAAGAACGAGAAGGAAAAATACAACGAGAAGAACGAGAAAAAGAAATCCAACGAGAAGAAAGAAGGACGGACTCGCGCTTCTTCCCAGGAAAGCTGACAAAGTTTCCGAGCCCCGTAAAACCCCAAAACTTCTTTCCCCAAAACCAACAACGGGACTCCAAACCTCCCGTTAAGACTTCTCCTCCATCTCTCTTCCCGAAGCGACCAACCATATGCTTCACCTGTGGTGTAGAAAACCACATGAGCTGGAATTGCCCCCAAAATTCTAGGATTAATCGTGGACCAGCCCACCAAGTTCACCAGATTAATGCAACCCCGGCTCCCCCGGTGGTGCAGACCCAAGCAGAAACTTCTCCCCCTCCGTCAGGACACCAGGTAAATTTTGTTTTTGGTAAAAGTTCATCGGGAACTGTGAAATATGAGGAGGGCAGCGTGGACAGCTGTCGAGTATCGACTCTCGTCAGGGACACAGGATGTACGTGTTTCATCGTGTCCGACGAACTCCTCCCAGTGGCCTCTAACCACGAAAAATTTGCGGTGGTACATGACCAACTTGGGCGGGCGAACCGATTCCCCGTCGCTAGATGTTACCTGCAGTGTCAATATTATGATGGCTGGGCTGAAGTCATTGTAGCACCCATACAATTCTGTTCCGTACTTATAGGACAGAGCCCCCAAGTAAGTTTCGACCTTGTGTTTCAGGCCGCCCTTCCTCAAGGCCGAGATAAGAAAGAAGCCCAGGAGCCCGTCCCCATCAGAACCCCGATACCGTCCGATTTGTCGGAGACCCCTAACCAGGACTCTAGGACGGCAAAAGAGGAGTGTGAATCACTAACACCCTTAGGTGATAAGGCCCCAGACAAGGACACGGAGACTGTCCCTGGACCCCAAGAAAAAAAGAACCCCCAACGCGCCCATGGAAATACCTTCGTAGAACTGGACGAAGCATCGGCGCTTGAAGAGGATTGCCCCGCGGAGTCCCTTAACGTAATCCAGACAGTGTGCATCCAACCTGATGCCGATTACCCTCCTCCTTCCCTACCAGGCGAGTCTTCGGAACCCTCTGACCTGGATAGTGACGCGCAGCTGACACCCCGTCCGAAGAGTCAGCTACAAGAACTAATTAAATGGAATCACCATTTACCCGCCCTATTAGCTCTTTTTGAGCGACTGCGTAAAAATGGCCTCAGCATTGGCCCCAGCAAATGCCATTTTGCTCAGGAAACCATCAAATATTTGGGTTGCAAAATAGGACAAAGCAAGTTAGGTCCCCACGAGAACAAGATTAAGGCAATCGCCCACATGCCCCTCCCGATTACAAAGAAGCCATTAATATCGTTCCTAGGATCAGCTTCTTTCTATCAGCGATTTGTTCCGAATTTCGCTGCAATTTTGGCCCCCCTATGCCCCCTTCAGGAAAAGAATTTCCCCGATCGTTTACGTTGGAATAATGTCGCTGTTTCTTATTTTAATCAGCTCAAAAGTAAGTTCATTTCTGCCCCCATTTTAAAGTTGCCCAACCCGGAAAAATCCTTTGGGGTTAAGACCGACGTGATCAACGAGGGCATTGGAGGTGTACTCCTTCAATACGTGGATGACAGAACGAGTCATCCAGTTGCATATGCTAGTCGTCAATTATTACCACGCGGAAAGAGATATGCCACTAGAGAAAAGATAGCTCTATCAATTATCTGGGTCATAGACAAATTCAAGCTGTACTTGATATGTAAAGAATTTCAAATAGGAACCGACCACCGTCCGTTAGCCTATATTAGGAATTTGAGACACTCAAATGGCCGCATCATGCGCTGGAGTTTACTCTTGCAAGAGTATCAGTTTAAAATAAATTAGATAAAAGGTTCCGATAACCAGGTCGCTGACGCACTCAGTAGGAATGCGTTACCGAATAGCGTAGAATAATTGTATCCATAGGATTAGTATCTCCATGTAGGTATATACCGTCTTGTACGACTTAATTTAAGATTCTTTTGTAATATAATTAATTAATGTATATGTCTGAATTTTGTAACGCTCAATGTCTAATTTTTGTATGTATATATATTTGTTCTTATTAATTTACGTATAAATTATTTTGTCCCGTATGTACTAAGTTTATATCACTTCATTGTTCCATGCCCTTTTTTTTCTTTGATTAAGGGGAATTAAGGTTATTTTCCCCTGTAATCTAAAGATCAAAATAATCATATGTATTGAGGTAATACTAGTTAGGTGCAGGAAGGTACGGTTGGTACAAGAAAACGAGTTCCCCACAACGGAGCTCTATCGTTGTCCCTTCTCTCTTTTTTTTTCGAAGTGACAACTTCCCCTGGAATGGAGGGGTGTGATAGAACGTGTTGAAGCTGCGTTTAATTTCAACTCTTACCCCGTATTATTTAAAACCACGATGCTGCCCACGTGCATCTTCGATTCGAGGCTTGGAGTCTTATCTCAGCTACCGGATGCCAATGTTTAAACAAGGAGGTTATCGTCCCCCCGTTCGCCCCCATACGCCGACCTCGCCAGATCGAGTTAGGCTTATGAACAGATAAGGCATTGTTCCCCGGCCCGGCTGTGCGTTCCCTCCAAGCTTCCACTCCATTTTCCCCCACGCCAAGGAGATGTCCTGGCTATTTATATGGAAACTTTACCACTAAGATCAGATTGGAGATCCAGATTTTCGTCGCGAAACATCACCACGACCCTCTCTCCCTTTGTGCGCCAAGGGACCTCGACCTCGAGATTCACCATCACTTGTCCAGAAGGAGGACAATATTCCTTGAGTGCCAAAGGTTCGAGCCTTTCCGACGACAAGTCCCCAAGGCTTCCCCCCCCCTGTTGTTCAAGAAGAACAGCATTAGAACAGCCATTGTTCGTTTTGAGCCCTAGCCAAGAAACGGTTCTCATCCCCCCCTGTTGTTCAAGGAGAACAGCATTAGAACAGCCATTGTTCGTTTTGAGCCCTTCGCCAAGAAACGGTTCTCATCCCCCCCCTGTTGTTCAAGGAGAACAGCATTAGAACAGCCATTGTTCGTTTTGAGCCCTTCGCCAAGAAACGGTTCTCTTCCCCCCCCCCTGTTGTTCAAGGGAGAACAGCATTAGAACAGCCATTGTTCGTTTTGAGCCCTTCGCCAAGAAACGGTTCTCATCCCCCCCTGTTGTTCAAAGTAGAACAACATTAGAACAGCCATTGTTCTTGAGCCTGTAGACAAGAGACAGTTCTCATTCCCCCCTTTGTTCAGAAGAGAACAAAGTAGAACAGCCATTGTTCTTCAAGCCGTTCGTCGAGTAACGGTTCTCCTTTCCAAGACGCCTCGTCAGGATCCTTTTATCCCCCCCCTTCGGCTGGAACTCGCCAGTGGACCGAGTATTCCTTCAAGTACCTTCCACTGCACCCTAATGAAAAGTTACGTAAGCCAAACTTCACCTTTGAGTATTGATCCCTTTTGTCAATTCTATCCTGTGCTTTAAATGGTTTATCGAACCATCCCATCTCTTTAACTCTATATTTGTTTTACCCTTTTAAATCCTTTAAATCCTCGAATTAGCCCGAGTCTCCACGACCCTTTCCATTCTGTTTATGTCAATATTTTCCGTTTTTGTGTATTGTTTATAGTTATTATTAATAAAACTCTATTTTATTAATGATAGCAATATTATTATCCTTGAGCTCAGTTCCACTTCTTAAGCATATCGAAGATACATAATATCGGCCGCCAGACAGTAAACGCACTCTAAAGATAATTAAGGAAGTTCCCTCAACGAATAGTGTTATATATATGGTATCGTCGGGAGGCATTCTACGACAATATATATATATATATATATATATATATATATATATATATATATATATATATATATATATATATATATATATATATAGAGAGAGAGAGAGAGAGAGAGAGAGAGAGAGAGATAGAAAGAGATGTGGTCAAGGAAAGCTAAGATCTCTAATTTTATACGCAAGTTATGTTATTAAATGTTCCACTGGAGATAATTTGATGTTTGTTAAAATATTTCCCAGATGTGTGTTAGCTGAACAATTTATTAATCTTAAAATTATTTTTACTAATAAACAAATTATTTAGTTAACAAACAGTGCTTTGGGCTTCACATCAATGAAGCGCATACAAGTTAGAGTTACCACATGGATTATTCCAGAAAACTTGAGCAGTACCGAAAAGTTGGGTATGTGTAGCATTCACACACAGGCTTTTGCTGTGAAAAGTCTGTAATTTGTTTTCAAATATTTACATCAAACGTTCAAAACTATATGGATTATATACTGCCCAGTAATGCGATCTTTATGGATCTTACTCCAATCCAAATAATTATAAGTAGAGAAATTCCACTTCTTTTACACCACGCCCACTCTCCAGCCTAATGCTTCACTAAACAGTTTTTCACTTTAATACTACTAACAGGCTCTTCAAGGTATAAGGGGTCATATATCACTATGCCTTCACCCAAACAAATGCGACTTAAATATCTTGTATTATTCCTTATGTCCCTTCGCGCCTAAAGAATGGATTAATAAAGGTTTTGTTAATTCCTTGCTTCTCTGATGTTCTTCGACCCAGCTAGGTGTTCATTGCGCCAAAGACCCTTTACCTGGGCTACTATCGCGAACTTGAGAAGATATCGCATTCATTTATTCTTCACATTATCTTTTGAGCAACCTGAAGATGGTCATAAGTAATATAGTTACTTAAGATACTGCCATATTCCAGTGGCTGTGTGAACTCGAGAGTTTGTATTAGCGGTTTTAAATGTGTTTTTAAAGTAATTTATATGAGGCTGATAATCGACTAATTGAACTATATTTATTTATGTGTTGCTTCTCGCCTTCTTTAAATCAAAATACAGTTGAAATGGTAGCACTTACAACTCTATTCCTACATTCTCTTTAACAAGATATTCACAGAAAAAGGATCAAGATATTTGTGTAATTAGAAAGAGGTCATGATACTTGTCTAATTAGAAAGGGATGAAAATATTTGTGTAATGAGAAAAATCATGACACATGTATAATAAATAAGGGATCAATAAGCTAGTATGATTAAAAATGGAGCATAATCATATGTAACTAGAGAGGACTCATGATTATTGTGTCATTAGAAAGGGATCAATATGCTTGTTTAATTAGAAAGGGTTCATAATAATTGTGTCATCACAAAGGGAGGAAAAACCTTGTGTAATTAGAAAGGGAGCATAAAACCTATGTAATTACAAAAGGATCATGATGCTTATCTAATTATAGAGTGATCAACCTACTTTTGTAATTAAAAATGAATCATGAGACTTGTGTAATAGAAAAGAGATCAAGAACGTCGTGTAATGTGAAAGGGAGCATAAAACTTGTGTATTTATTAAGGGATCATAATACTTATGGAAATAAAATGGGATCATGATGGTTGAGTACTTAGAAAGGGATCAAGATACTTGTGTAATCAGGATGAAATGACCCCTACATATGTGCTAGTGGATATGAAGAGACCTTGATGAGATATATGGTTTAGGTGTAATTAGTACAAGAAATTAAATTTTTTGTTCTATCTGAGAAAAGAAGAATTAATTAACGAGAGTAAGAAAATTGCTTGCTGGCTGCCTCTTCCATTTATGCAATGAAGTTGGGTCGTGTTAAGGGTCGAGGATTTAATGAATATCGGGTAATCATAGATAGTTTACCGATGATTAAGTGAATATTTCTTTTTCCTGAGGCCATTGTTCTGAAACAGGTTTAATTCATATATCTCCCTCTCTCTCTCTATATATATTGATATAAATAATATATGTATATATTAAAAATATAAAATCACACTATTGTAATAAATTTATCACATTAAATGACTCCTTTCGATATCAACCTCCATCTTCAACTTTTTACAATGAAAAGACACAATTTCTTTATATATAGGAGAGAATAGAGAAAGCTTACAAAAAAGGGAAGGGAAACAAAGGAAAGCATATGTAGATTAGATAACTTGGTAAAACCTAAATGAGTCATTAGACATATTCGAATTTGAATTTTTTTTAATCAATATTGACTTAATTATGTGTCTTAAGTAGAAATTATCCGAATCATGGAGTAAATTGATATTATTAAAATCAATGTGGTGATTACAATTACTTGTGTTGTTTACTAAGATGGTTGTTTAAGTTAGCTTTCTCTTCTTTAATGCGTTTAATATCATAAGATGGGCTAATTATAAAAACTAAATATTTTTCTATTCAATCTATTCCTTTGGCGTAACGAAATTCTCTGTTACTATTTTTTTACTAAGCAAAACAATACTTTCCGAGAAATTAGCCCTTGAATGTAATGTTTTCCGAGCAATCGACCTATTACACTGGTCTGCGTCATAAATGTACCTTAGGTTTTCTATAGTGTTTTTTAATAAAATTGACCTCCTAAATCTGAATCTGTCATCCGTTTTTCTCTATCACCTCCAGTTTTTGCGATACAGGGGGTGATAATAATTTTATAGTTTATACATCTCCTATATTACATCAAATTTCAATAGTTTTTGCACTGCTCTATTCGCAGTAAATTTTGTGTACATTTTAGGAATTATGCAAATAGGTTTATATTTTGCAGGTTAAAAATTGCTTAGCATTATAATATTAAAAATAATAATAATAATCGTGGTTGAGTTAAAAATAAACAGAAAATGTAAGAATAGCTCCGACAGATATTGCTATGTTTGCGGCAAAGTGACTTTTTCAGAGCAGCAAAGTACAATCCCTCCTGTAATTAAATCTTTGTATTATGCATATTTTGGAGTAAGGCTAAGAGATCAAGATAAAAGTTTTGCACCACATATCTGCTGCTAGGGATGCTACATAAGTTTAAGACGCTGGAGTCAGGGCGAACAGAAGTCCCTCTCTTTTGGTGTTCCCATGGTGTGGAGAGATGGCAAGGAACACACTACGGACTGCTATTTTTGCATGACAAATCTTAAAGGTGAGCATTGTATCAAGTATTTAAGCTTCCTGTATTATACTGGCTCCTGAAAATGACATTATTATGCAAAGACTTAGCATAAAATTAAAAACTAACATAGTTCACTTCAGCATGAACATATCCTTTACTAAACATTTATGTACTATCTGCAACTCCAAATCAATTCCTTTATGTAATATGCAATTATATTTTCCACAGGTATAAATAAGAATAAACATAGTGTGGCATATCCGGATGTTTCTTCTGCCATCAAGCCCCTGCCCCATGGCCCAGGAATTCCTATACATTCTCCCCCTGAACATATAGAGGTACATGAAGAGATTAATATGGAAGTTGACCAAGATTATGACACATCTGAGTCTTATCAGGTTTCCAAACATGATATGGTCGCAAGACTATTCACTCAAGTTCAGTTAAATGACCTGACCAGGGATCTAGGGGTTTCAAAGGCGAATACAGAACTTCTTGGCTCTCGACTTCGTGAAAGTAATCTTCTTGCTTAAGAAACAACATTTAGGGGGGTACAGAAATAGAGAACAAGAGTTTCTAAGCTAATTTGACAGCATTCTTCCAGCTCTTTAGTATACTGCGCCAATATTAAAGGACTTGTTGAGACCCTTGGAATTCCCTACAACCCATTAGAATGGAGACTGTTCATAGATTTCTCCAGTAGAAGTTTAAAAGCTGTGCTACTGAATATTAGGAACAAGATTGCTTCCGTTCCTATAGGCCATTCAATCTAACTTACTGAAAGTTATGAAAATATGGAAAAATTGCTGGATGCAATAAATTACTCTAGCTATAAGTGAAGGATATGTGGTGACTTAAAGGTAAGATCATTTTACACTTGGCATTTGATATTGATATTGACATTTTCATTTTAAATTGTTAATACTTGTATACACCTTTTGGTCAGCTTACATTTTACAAGAATGCAAATCTGGAAATCATAAGTCATTTTTGAGTTTTTAAATTTTTTTCAGGTAGTTTTTCTTACGCTTGGGACGCAAACAGGCTACACGAAGCATCCCTGTTTCCTATGTTTATGGCACAGTCGTGCAGATAGTATGCACTATGAGAAGAAGGTTTGGCTTCCACGAGAAGCATTTAGAATTAGATCAAACAATGTGATAGCTGAACCTTTAGTGCCTCCTCAAAAAATACTCCTCCCTCCACTGCATATAAAGCTTGGGATAATGAAAAATTGTGTCAAAACCATTAATAAAGTAGGCCAAGCTTGTAAATTTCTTCTTCAAAAATTTCCACAAATCAGTGACGCTAAGCTCCATGGGGGAATTTTTGATGGACTTCAAATCAGGAACTTGATCAGCAATTTGATGCATCAATGAAAGACATAGAAAATGATGCCTACAAAGCTTTCAAAGCTCTAGTTAACAATTTTCTAGGCAATAAAAGAAGCCTAGAAGAATATGTTGCCCTGGTCAATCAGCTCTTAACAAGTCTCAACCATTTGAGAGCTCGAATGTCCATAAAGATACACTTTTACAGTCCCATCTGGATTATTTTCCCGACAACTGCGGGGATTACAGTTAAGAACAGGGGCAAAGATTCCACCAGGACATAAAAACAATGGAATCCAGGTACCAGTGTAAATGGAACGGAAACATGCTTGCTGACTACTGTTGGTGTTTGAAGCGTGATGCACCAGATGACAGGCACAAACGAAAATCGTCAAGTGCATCTGTTCTTCGGAATTATAATTATTTTCTTTATTATGTTGCATTCTTTTATTTTTTGTTCCTTAAAAGAATTATAGTTTACATACGTGTATTCCCTTTTTATATGATATAACAGTAATAATGCATTATTAGATAGAGAAAGTTTTTTTTGGGGTAAAAAATCAGAAAAAATGAGTTAATCTCAATGAAAATGGTGTATGCTGTACTGAGAAAATCTGACCTGATTGAACAAATATACATTCATTTTTGAGCTCAAGAGGTTGGATTCATTAAGAAACCACAAAGAAATCCTAAGGAACATAAAAATTTTTTTCAAACGCAGGCCTGTGTTATTTGCCGTTTCGGTAGGACCTCAAAAGCCGGGAGGAAAGAGAGAACGTCTGGTCAACGATTCAATAAATGCTCAATCACCCCCAATGGAAATTATCATCACATTGACATAAGATGCTAATTTAATGATGATGTCGAAAGTCAGTGGTGGAAGAACAGCTTATCATGTTAAGTTCTGGTAATTCTACAGATTAACAACAAATATTCATGCAAGGATCCATTCACTCTTGCATGAGAAAGATAAGCCAAAGGCTTTAGGCTATAGCACGGAAGGTTCAGTAAACTAGGCTTCTTGTTTGGTTCCTTTCCGGTGGGAAAAACATAAAACAAAACATAACAAAACTTACTAAAGCAAACTAATGAACCCACAAAAACAACCTAGTGTAAACATAATTAAAAAAAGAATTACACTGCCCCCCCTCCCGACCCACCTAAGCCTCTCCTTATTTTTTCAGTTGAAAACAAACTATTAATGACAAAATGAGCGCTAATCTAATTTTGGTTATATCAGCATAATAGGAAATTTCGATCCTTAATTAGTGAAGTGCTATATACTGTATATAGATGATAAGCATAGACTATATAGCATTTTGCGTAATTATTTCAAAATATAAATATTTATAAGAAATGGCCTTGGATTGCGTTAGATTTGTAAATTTGCAGAATTACTGAAATCCTAAGTCATTCGCAGTGCGTTTAATAATACTTTTATTTACATACATGGCTCTTGTGATGCTCGTATTGATTTTATATCCATGTGTGTTTTGGGAGCTCCTTTCTAAAATCCAAGCTTCTCTTGCACAAATAATACAGTGTCCCAAAACCTCATGAACCACCACTATTTTAGTTGGTCGCAACTAAACGCGGTTTCTCTTCTAATCAGAAGCGGAGACAAGGCATGTAGAAGTAAATGCGATATCGAATAAACGAGGCTCTACTTACTGGAGGAAGAACACAATGAGAAAGAAGAAGGAGAATAATGTGATTAAATATTGCCAATGGAGTTTGATAATAACAAGCGGGGGAAAAATAGTAATTCGAGTTAATAATGAATTCTTTTACTAGAGATTGCATAACTGAGGAAACAAAGGGTCGAATAGATAGTTTGTAACCATTTCTAATTTAAATAAAACAGAATAACACTCATATTTTCTAAACGAACGAATCCTATATATATTTATATAGACGTAAACAAAAGATCGATATAGGCAAAAAAAATAGCAGAAAATGTTACAGATTTTTTCACTTTAAAAAAATATGTAAAATAACCGAACTGCACTAATTACATTCTCCTGCTCCCTCTCTTTTCGTGTACTTATCGAGGTCACGATATAATAAATCCCATTCAACTTCTTTTGCAAATAAATCTAAAAATATTTTTCTTAAAATTTCCTGGATATTGATAAGACATTTATTCAAATTATTGCGATTGGTTGAGAGTGGCGTGTGAGGAGGGAGTTAGGGTTAGGGAGGGAGTAGCGGAGTAGTGTAACTTCGAGTGCTTCCATTAAGACAAAAATATCCAAAGGATTTTCTTATAAGTTAAAAGGTCTTTACTATTCGAAATGCGATGCATTGAAATTTTCCCTCAAATCTTGGCCATACTCTCACGAATTCATCTTTAAACGGTGGAAAAATATACGCAACATGTCCAGAACTAGAACATACACGTTAATTCTCCATAAAACTAAATATACACGCTATTTATTTAAAAGATATGCGATTCCACGATATTGCCAAGATAATTTCTCTTTTCCTTGCTTAGTTAAGTGATTTAGCATCCCTTGCGCAAATTTTAAATCGGGATCAAACTTCACTGAGAAGACTTTTAGGAAGATGAAGTATATGAGTACTTCTAGGCGTTTTTCCTCAGCCTACTTAAGAACACTTTGGTTAGTAGTCATTTTTTAGTCAGCCAATTTGGAATACATAAAATTTACATTACCAAAAACTATAATTTCTTAAATTGTATTAATCTACTTACGATTTTTGCTGGTCCTTTTAATCTTTTGTATTAGGATATGTGTAAGTACCCCCATCATATTTTTATTTCAATGATTTTTCTCTCACTAGTAGTAGTGGTTAGTTATCCGTCGATTTCGGCGATGACGACACTGTATGCCCTTAAAAAGAATAAGTTAGGCATAGAGAGAGAAACTTGCAAGAGGGAAGAAGGTGTGCATTCTAAGGGCACTCCATAATTGGGGTGTTTGCTTGATGCTCTAAGACGACCAGCCATTGTGGAGTGTTGCAGGAAATTCCAAGTTGTCGGTCTGATAACGCACGGCTAGTGAGCGTAGCCATAGCAGATTTTGCATTAGGGGTCGACTCCGGTACTCTTTGTCCAGTCAAGGACATCCGCAAAACTGGATCCTGGGTTGGCGAGGGATTGGGTGTGTCCACACGTTGGTGTGCCAAGGTACAACACCTCTAGGGGACTACTACTGCTCCAAGGTCCTCCTGATTCGTTGTTTTATTCTCGAAGCTGATCTACATCAATTTTATCATTTTGTAGGAGGAGCTCGCGCGTCGCACGATGACCTTCGAAGACGAATGATAGTATTATGGATTCCACTAAGGGCAGAGGGCAGTTAAAGTTTTACAATACAATACACTGATAAAGACACTCGGATATACACAAGTTAGCCCATAATCAGAAAAGTTATATTTTCATCATTCTAAAGGGCAAGACCCTAACGCATATACTTAATTTTATTTTATGTAACGTTATTATTTGCAGAGTGAACCAGAATGAATTTAGCGTTGGATATTTCGGACTTAGATGATGGAGTCGTTGTCGATTGAAAAGGAGAATCTGTCATTTAATGAAAGGTTTTATCAAAAGAAAAAGATTGCAAAATAAAGACTTAGAATACGGTTAATTTAAAGGTTGATGCCTGAATAGGAAGAGCAGTTCTGACTTCTTAAGAGAAAGCATCATCACTTGGTGAGATCAAATGGATGGCATGAAGTAGTTAGCAAAGGGAGGCACAAAAGTCCAAAAGTCAATAGGCTTGGCGCATTGCTACAAAGTAGCCCCTCTATAATACAACGATGGTTTTGAAAGACTTACTCTGGAACCATTTGGTAAAATCCTTCTAGTCTTTGGTCATTAAGCCCAGTTAATGTATTAAAGAGCGTCAAATCTAAAATTGGTGCCGCTTTTTCCTGCCTTCCTAAGGAAATTAAAAATTAATTAACGATTAAAAGCCCGCTAAAGTCATTTGTGTATTATTCGATTGATTTACAGTCGCTATTTTGTCACATCCTGGGGCGAAACTGTTTCCACATGATGAATAAAGGACCCCATACCCTGTAATACCGGACAATAACTGTATATTTTCTGAAATCTTCTATTTTGTTATTATATTAATACAGGGCTTCTGAACTATGAGAATATTTTTATCAAAGCTTATTTATGAGAGGCGAACAAAATAACTGTTTCAGTTGATTTCTTTTTTTAATAGTAAAAAATGCAGCGTCAAAATTATTGATAGATTAATTTGTTTTAAAAACAGAAGTGTTTCTTTGAACTGTTAATTAGTGACATCAATACAACACCATGTTCTTTGATTATTTATCTGGTTAGCAAAATTCAGCAAAACTATGTAATCTGTGAAATAAATAGTGTTATACATGCTAAATTATGCTTATTATTTTCATAATCCTATCTGAAAAAAGGTGTTCATACTTTTTTTCTGGAAAATTATGAGACGCCAAAGATTTATTGCCTATAATCTATAGACACACGATAGAAATCATCAGCTACATTGAATTAAAATCCAGTAACTTCTCGATGAATTTGAAAGTTTAAAAGCACTATAATTTATTATATATATATATATATATATATATATATATATATATATATATATATATATATATATATATATATATATATGTAATATAACCTTTTTCAAAGTAATGTAAAAACAATGATATCAAAATCCGGGATATTCTTGCACAATTAATGGACACAATTAAAAACTCTGTCGGGACACTGGAAAAGACCCCTCATACTTAGTACAGACTGCAAAATCAGGACGTATGTTAAACTTATCTTACTCATTCGACCTTCTTCCACATCCTCCTTTTCCTTCAATATCCATATCCTTCATTTTTCTTACGAATCCGAATTTTTACATAAAGTTTAATAACAACAATTAAGAAACGTGTCCCTTTGTAGCGTTACTTTCAACCTTTCTCCAGTTTATCCTTATAAAATGCATTCCGAGTCTTCATTCACTCTTTTAACTTTCCTCATAACTCTTAGGGTTGCGGTTTCAAAGTAACCAGGCTACTATAGTGCACCAGGAAGGAGATTTTAGACAAAATGACGAATATAGTAATTTGAGTAAATTCCTTAAAAATGATCCATAAGAAATTCATCCATTAGTTATCCTTCCTTTATAAATAACAACAAGGAGTAACAACAAGGAAAGAAGGTACCCTAGGAGACCTTACGGTCCATTTAAAGAGGGTACTTTTGGACTAGCAATCGAGCGGGCACAAGGCTGCTCAATTTTTTTGCGTCCCTAAACGGCCACTTTTCAAGACCTTGTCTAGTCTTGACTTGAACTGGTCAACAGATTCACTGTTGACGTTCCACATACCGCAGATACTGTAAGTGAAAAAATTTCCACACAGATTGCGGTTGTAACGCTTCAGTTCAAGTTTGAAGCCGTGATTGCGCGTTCTGTTCTCTCTCAGTGTAAAAATATCCCGGTAGTCAACATTGTCGAACCCTCGAAGTATTTTGAAAACTTCGATGAGCTGACCACGCAGTCTACGGGTTTCCAGCGAGAACAGATCTAATTCCCTTAGTCTATCCTCATAACTTTTATGTCGAATAGAGGGAATCAGCTTGGTTGTCCTGGCTTGTACGCGTTCCAATCTCGTGATGTCCTTTCGCAATGAAGGACTCCAAAATTGTACAGCATTCTCCAGGTGCGGTCGGACAAGTGAGTTGTACAGGCACAGTACAATCTCCTGGTTCCGATAACCAAACTGGCGCTTAAAATAGCCTAGCATCCTTTGGGCCTTTTTCTCCGCCTTAATGCACTGTTTCGAGAACTTGAGGTCACTAGTGATTGTTACACCCAAGTCCTTCTCAGTGTCGGTGGATTCAAAAGCAGTGCCTTTGAGGATATACTGAGATGGGGGTTTATGTGGCCGATATGCATCACTTTGCATTTCCCCACGTTAAAAGGCATTTGCCACGTGTCCGCATACTCCCCAATCTTCCTAAGATCTTCATTCAGGCGGGCAGTATTTCCATCCTTTGCAACGTTCATACCAAGCTTGGTATCGTCGGCAAATTTGGAAATCTTAGGAAACCATGTCAGCGTCCATCTCGTTGACGTAGATGATGAATAGTAGTGGTCCCAGGATAGAACCTTGAGGCACCCCGCTAGTAACGGGCACCCACTCAGAAGACTGTCCATTCACCTCCACCCGTTGCCGTCTGCCACTTAGCCAGTTCTCGATCCAACCGGCTACCTTTCCGTCTATGCCAAGCACTCGCACTTTCCGGAGAAGGTGGTGGTGTGGTACCTTATCAAAGGCTTTCTGAAAGTCTAGGTAGACCACATCTACCGCCTTGTCCTGATCGTGCTTACTGAAAACGAAGTGAAAGAATACTACAAGGTTCGTCAGGCATGACCGTTGCCTTCGGAAGCCGTGCTGGAAACTCCTCAGTAGCAGGTTTGACTCTAAATACGACGTCACTTTGTCCACCATGATGCTTTCCATGAGTTTACCGACTATTGAAGTCAGACTGATAGGTCGGTAGTTCGAAGGTTGGTTACGATCTCCTTTCTTGAAGATTGGAGTCACCTCCGCCTCACGCCAGTCTCTAGGAACGCATTTAGCCTGGATTGACATGTTGAAGATTGCGCTCAGGTGTCGTGACACTTGATCGCGCACTTCTTTCAACACTTTAGGTAGAAACCCATCCGGGCCAGGTGACTTATTCGTCATTAGGTCACTGATCTTCTTTTTGATTTCAACTTCGGTGAAGTCCATATCCTCCAGCTTTTCCCCCGGGGAGGAATCCGTCGGTTGGGGAAAGGGACCACATTCTTCAGTAAACACTGAAGAGAAGTAGTCGTTGAGAAGGGTAGCATTTTCTGCATCTGAATGCTATAATGTCCTTTCCTCGTTCCTCAAAGGGCCAATCGTTCGACGGATTGGTTTACGGCTGTTTACATATCCAAAGAACTCCTTAGGATTCTCTTTACAGTCTCGCCACTCGGAGTTCCTCAGACTGCTTAGACGCCCTTATGCTGGACTTCACTCTCCATGCTAGCATCCGGTATTCGTCAAAGTCACCCGAGATCTTCAAATGCCGGTACACAGTTCTCTTCTTCCTAAGCAGTTGGCCGATTTCTCGATTAAACCACTTAGGTTGAACAGAAGACAGACGGGGGCATTTCAGAGGGATGAAACGCAATTGAAGACTCATGAATGTGGTTTTGAAACTATTCCACGAGTCTTCAACAGTATCGCACACTTCTAGCCTCACATCAGTCAGTCCATCTCGAAGGCTTTCAAAGTCTGCTCTCCTCAAGTCAAGTTTCTTTGATTGACTGGCAACAGACCTTACCTTTGGGATCTTGACGCTAAATCTAGCTAGCTGTGGATCACTGCCACCAAGCTCTTCGCCTACAGAGATATCCTCAACGATATTATCCTTAGAGGTGAAGACCAAGTCGAGGATATTGTCTCCTCTCGTCGGTTCTCTGACCCATTGAGTGAGGAGCTCGTTGTTGGCGATCTCCAAGAGTAGCGCGATCTCACCACAGGCTGCTCTGATTTTACAGTAAACTTGGCTGTTGAAATTTCCCATAACGATGCACACTCTGCCTTGAACCAGCTCACTCAGCAGCTGGTACAGTTCTCTGTCCTTCTCAACGGGTTGGGAAGGGGGTCTAGGTCAACGCCTAGGAGCTCGTGGTCGGATATAACGTTGGAGTTCGCAGATTTGATTGTATCCTTGACATACAACATTACACCGCCACCCTCTCTGTCTGGCCTATCTTTGTGGAAGAGTTGGTAGCCAGGAACCGTGAATTCACCTTCAAAGTCTCGGTTTGAGGTTTTTATCCACAATTCTGTTATGGCTACCATTTCGGGTTCTTCCGTCGCTACGAGGCTACGGAGCTCAGTAAACTTGTTCTTGATTGACCTCGCATTGAACAGAAGAACTTTCAAGGAGTCCCCTAATGTAGGACTTCCTATACTCTTCCGTTTCCCGGCTTCTTGTTTGTCGCGGTGGCACCATTTTTGACAACCTCCGAAAAGGTTGTTTGGGGAGTGACTCGGGCGTACAGGCGTACGTCCGCCTTCCCAATGGGCCGGACACTCCTTTGGGTGCGCTCCACGACATCCTGGATGAGGTTGGCTAGGAACGCCTTGCCCTTAAAGGAGAGGTGCACCCCGTCCGTTTGGTAGAGGTCTTTTCTACCATAGAATACGGCGTACGGGTCCACAAAAAGACACCCTCCGCCGTACAGAGGTCTGCAAGGCACCTGTTTAGCGACATGTTCCTCAAGTGGGCAGTCCGGCTTGGACCCCACCTCGGGAGCGTCCCTACCACGACGCGGGTTTTCAATCCACAGTCGTCGACAGCGCCCATAACTTTCCTCATAATCTTACCTGTAGGGCCTACCCTACCTCCTCTGAGGTAGAGGTCGTTGCCACTTACCATAATAGCAACGACTGAAGTCTCTGAAATTTGAGACTTCTCGGCCTCAGCTCTTACCTGCTTATTCCCACAGCCTGGGAAGCAGCTCACCTTAACGCTTGTGCAAATATGGGCCGCCAGCAGGGGCTTCAGACTCCGTGCTTGAGAATCACCAATAAGAGGGACTCTTGCACATTTGTCTGCGGACGACTTAGTCTTTCCTTTCGGAGGCGACTTGCCGCTTTCCTCTTGTATCTCTAATTTTTTTTCTTCTTCTTATTCTCCCTCTTATTCTTCTTCTTGACTTCCTTTGTTATCTCTTCTTTTGTTTCCCGTTTCTCTTCTTCTGCTTCTACTTCCTCTTCCTCTGTTTCCAATTTCTTTTCTTCTCTTTCTACTTTCTCTTCTTCTCTTTCTACTTTCTTTTCTTCTCTTTCTACTTTCTCTTCTGCTCTTTGTACTTTCTCTTCTTTTATTTCTACTTTCTCTTCTTTCTTTTTTAAATTCTTCTTTGTGGCTCGTTGAGAAAGCCCTTCAGCAGAAGAAATCGGCTGTTGGACGTCGGGAGCCTTCTCGCCTGAGCATCTGCATCTCTCTGTTTTTAAGACTTGAACTTCCCTTTTAAGGAGGGAGTTCTCCTCTCTTAGTTGAGCGATGCTCTCGCCCAGGCGCTTCTCGAGTTCGCAGAAGTCGCAGACACTGGCGCCATCTGTGAGTTCCTTGCAACTCCTGCCTTCTAAGTCTTCACTCCATCTGTAGTCTTTGCATATTTTGCAAGTTAGCTTTCGAAACGGAGGACCATTCTTCTTCGCCATCTTACAAAAATCTCGGACCATACGCATTAAAAAAGGGTTTTTTGGTTGTGATTTTTTCTCGCACTAATCACATCCGCCTATTTCCAGGAGGTTTTCGGTCGTTCGGCGAACAGAAACCCTTTGATCAAGCACACCAACCCTAAGCTCTCCCCTGGGCCGGACTTCCCCAATCGTGCCGCAGCTCCTAACTGAGCAGCACGAGAGCCCCAGTGAACTGGTTCTCCGATTTTTTAAAGGGGTGCTTGAGGTGTAACTGTCTTCCTACTAAGCCCTACCAATCAACTAAAAACGGCCAGACTTGAGGCAAGTAGTAAAGCTAAGTGCCCACGACTTCATCCGAGATCTTTAGCTGATCTGGCAACCAGCAAGGCACAAAAGCTCTCTCTTCAAAGATCAGTTGAGCCTTTATTCACCAAGTAGCGGTCTATCATGGATCGACGCGCGATAAATTCCAGGCTAGAATTTATGCATCCTTTGAAATTAGCAGTAGCATACAATAGCTTTATCTACCTTTGCATGACGACCTCAGCTGTTCAGAGCTCAAGAGCAACATATCTATGTGTATATTTTACAGGCCTGAGTTAAATTAACCACGATGGCCTTCTCCAAATGAGCTAAGGTATAATAAAATATAATATCCCAAATATATAAAGATATCTCCCATGTCGGTTTTGGGTTAGTGTAATTAATTCTAATGCATGTTTACATGTACGTATGCCTAAAACAATGGCTAATCTTTATCGAACATGTCGGAATACTAGATGAGACCTGATAAAGCTGACAGCTAGATGCTTTTTCACTCTCACATTCTTTTGTTGATCTTTTGTGATTTTAAGTCAATCCCCCCTCCCCTTTACTCTGGGCAGATTCTCTAAAATAGAAAATGTTTTTTTATTATTTGGAGACGTCGTCGGGGTCTCATTCCAAGCAACTTTGCCTCTATGACGTTCCACTAAATCCTCGGGTATCGTTTTCCTGCCAACATAAAATGAACTTGATCAGAAAATGGTAGTATTTGTAGTTCGCAAACCTGCCTTTATCCAGACTGATCCAGACCGAATAATGAAATAGACATAAAGATCAGTATGACATTCGCTTGTGAGCGCGATGGCAACAGGGCCAGTCCTCTTTGGGACAGGTGCCAGGAAGTATTGTGTATTGAGACTAAACAGCTTCCAGGTTGAACTTTCTTCGCGCCGCGGAAGAAGGACCTGTTCCGCCCTCAGAGGTATGTGGATATAGCTACCTCTTAGCAGGATTCCTTGGAACAAAGAGTGTATGTGTGTATTCTGATGTGAAGACGGGAGAGGAAAGCGAGAAGTGTTGTAATTGGGTATGTGTTGGGAGAGAAGTGTTAGATCTACCCACCCGAATACAGGGGTGAGAACAGCACGTGCACCAGTCGGTAACCAGAGCTCTCGGTGTGCTGACGTTTGTGTCCGCTCATGCCGGGATCGAACGCGGTCCCGTGGCGTTAAGAGAGCAACGCCGTATCCACTCAGCTAACTCTTGCTCTCAGAAAACGTAGTGTGTCGTTATTATTTCTCGTCTTTTTAATGTTAAGATCAGAATAATTAAAGGAGACTATTAAAAAGATCGAATCCTCATCCCTTGACATGTCACTTCTTGGTAATTTTCTAGGTAAATTAGGGAATGAGATACAAGCCTTAAAATTTTGAGGATGCTTCCAAAATCATCTAAATAAATTGAGATATTCATAACTTTGCTTCTATTTAAAATATCTAAAAATGGATTTCAGATTTTTAACAAAGTTCAATGCTTTTTTGTAGTCCTTTTAATGTCACCAAGAATTGAAAGGTTTCGAAAGTCACTCAGAACAAAGGTCCAGTCCGAAATGTGATCCTGGCAAAATAAGTAATATTGGGCGATCTGTAATTGATGAGTAATTTGGGGTGAACTAAACCCGATGGGTAATTTTGGGTCAATTGAGTCCACAAATTTAGATACGCTAAGATTGACGAGTAATTTTGTGTCCTATAGTATTTATCTAGGGAATTTTGGGGGCGCTATACTTAATGATGATTTTATATTGTGCAGATATTGATGAGTAATTCTGTGTGCTAATCATGGGTGCGCTAAATTGATGAATAAATTGTAGTGTGTTAATCCTGATGAGTATATTTAGGAGTGCTAATCTTACTAACTAAATTTTGGTTTGCTAAACTTAATTAGTAATATTTGATTAGGCTAAATTGATGAGTAATTTTGAGTGTGCTACTCTTGATCATTATTTTCTGGTGAAAAATTAGACAAGGGTGGAACTACATCCTCTCAGATTTTGATGAATTTTGGTGTATTGGTAAGTTTTGTGATGGAATCAAAACTTACTTCACCCCAAATTACTCATCAATTACAGATCGCCCAATATTACTTATTTTGCCAGGATCATATTTCGGTCTGGACATTTGTTCTGAGTGGCTTCTGAAGCCTGTCACGTCCTGGCGACATAAAGGGACTACAGAAAAGCTTTGAACTGTGTGGAAAATCTCAATGCAATAGATAACTTTGCTGGACGAAGTGTGTAAATAATGAGCGGCTTTCAAATGTCTACAGTTCAGCAGACCACGCTTTGAAACATATAACAATAGTAAAAAGTCATAATAAAATGTACATAAACCTATAAAAATAAGTTGATTTTTGAACAGAGGCACAAATACCAGATATACCTTTATTATGTACACATAGCCGCAACTTTGTCTGCCCACTACCCCCCTTCATTCCACCTTCAGTACCATTTTATTAATTTCTGAAGCACTCGTAAATGATTCGATAACACGACAGTTTCTAGAAAAAGGCGGTGATTAACGGGAACTAGATGAAACTGATGACAATAAATAGTTTGAGGCCATTTGAAACAAAAAGAGAAGACGGAGAATGGTAGAAAACATCCGAGCCTAAAATGGCTTTACTTTATCTCCGTGGAAAGACAAAGTAGAAAAATGAATTGCGATTATGAAAAGACAATCACAGATGGGTCATCTTTTCCTATAGAAAATAGGGCGGAAGGTCAATGGTTTGGAGGCTATTTAGCCCTCTATATCCAGCATCCACTTCCTTAATACAGACAATTTATTGAAAGAAAAGACCGAACTGGCGACGATCAAAAGAAATAAATAAGCCAGTTCAGTCGATATAAGCAAACAGAAGCTTCTGTTTATCGAATTTTTTCACGTGTAATATTTACCCGTATTTCAAGTAAGTTTATTGGTTTTTATATTGAATTTTTATAGGCTCAAGAAGGTTTTAAGATATCCAAGTTCCATTTCAATTCGGGACAACTTTCATAAAGATAAGATTTAGATTATTATCGAAGGAAAATAAAATATTTTAATTAGATTCGTGATTCGTTGTGTATTTTCGTACTATAAAACAAAGAGCCATCATTCATAAGCGAGTTTGCCTCTGGTACCCTGATTTTATAGTTAGAATATTAACCTATCTGATGGTTAACTCTTCTAGCATTACTGATTATAATTATTCTGGATGCGAAAATATTTTTTTAGAGACCAAAATAACTTAAAGAACCTCAGAGCAGAAGAAGTGGTCTGGATTTCGATTTGTCAAACAGTGCACTTTGTAACCATCTTTGTGAAGCGATTTCTGAATTCTAAAAATTTTAATTTCTAAAAAGTAGCTTCTTTTTATACGGCAGTCTAAAAGTACTCCATATCTACTCCAAAAGTGGTTGTAAGCATTTTATTTAGGATAGGTGTCCTACAAATTTGTGACGTGATGGTACCATTGCAACGAATTATGTTTATATATCCCAATTCTTGTAACCTTCAATATTGTTACGCAAATATTTCATGATTATAAATTTAATTTCTTGGATTTCGAGATTTTTTGTCTTGATCACAATTGGTTAGCCTTACTACTTTCCTATAGGCCTGGAAAACAATGCTTTTAAGATAATTTTCGCTATTTCTACTTATTCTTTTCTCCTTTTGTGAATTAAAGCATTTATTTAATAGGAAAATAGCACTATTCTATCCTTAGAAAATAGAATTTTACAAAAGCTTCTATTTTTTTTAAATGAAAGCATGTATTGTAAACAAAGTTTAATTCAAAGAGAAAACTGTTGAGGGTTACTGAAAAATAATGTATACATCGGTTGTTATTTTCATCGAATAAAACATAAAAATAAAGGCATGAATCAAAAACACAGTTGATTTCATTAGCAATAATATCAGCCAATCGTGAAGGAAGGTATTACATATTAAGGTTTAAAAACAATTGATTCTTTAGAAGAGAAAAATCATTTAATTTTTAAGTCAACCCATCATTTGTTCTAACTGTTTAACAACACTTAAAGTAAAAGGTAGTTTAAAGGAGTTCCTTAATTTTTTACAGCAGAAAGTGAGAATAAGGCATCCACTTACCTTTCTTGGCCCCCTTTTTTCATTACTTATTGTCTAACTGTTGAGCAAAATTACTTATATTAAACTTACTTACCTGGTCTGAAATTTGCGAACCTTAGCTACTCCATCAGACACATTGAGTATCTTCTTAGATGCAAGTGTGCATAGTCGTCTTCACGAAATTTATAAATCATGCAATCACCCTATGACACTCGTTAAATCTCTTGTCATCCATGGATTATAGGATACAGCAAAAGACAAATACGTTTACAACATCCAGAACTACGTCAAAACTGATATCTGAAGATGCACTTAGCCCTGTAGACCTGCGAATTTCTGTGTCTAAGCTTTGAGCTTAAAATGAGACAGGACTCCACGCCTCTATTAATATTTTTTAACTTCGTTGACGCGTGGTTTTACTAGAGGACCCTTCAGAGGGGCCAAATCCATAAAAAATAGCATAATAATAGTTCACATAAATAATGTTGCAAGTCAGGAACACATGTTGTTTAAGATTCTCTTTTGATTGATATAATTGCAAAAGTCTTCTCAATGTTACCCAAAGAATTATTTGGCAATAACATCATAACTATTCAAACGAAACGTTTATGTTCTTTTACATTCTCTTTTAAATGATATAATTGCCAAGGTTGTCCCAACGTTAGTCCGGGAATTATGGACAGTTTTGAAGTTCGTAAGGCATTAAATCAGATTAAGTGAGGTCAGGTGACTTTGGTAAGCAGACCTTCTTTCTCGCACTTTCCTCCTTATTATCTCCAATAATTCAACTGTTACTCCTTCTACTCTACCCCTCTCAAAGCGCTCACATTGAACTGCGGTTGTTGTTAGTCTAAAAGAGGAAATTTGCCGATGTTAAAATAGTGAACAATTTTTAAACTGGGTGTTAAAAGATAACAGTTCTGGATACAAAGTCCTTTTGATAGAAAATAAGCAATGAGCTACTCACTCACTATCCAACCCTGCAGAAGCGAATCCAAAAACCTCTGGTCACAAAATTTTACAAAGTTACATGAATTTCAACTGCGAGAATAGACACCAAAATCCAGCAATAATTTTCTAATGATACGAATCTTACGCTTGTTGAAATACTCTTTAGTTTTTCTTAAACATCCTCTAATAGCTGCATTAGATTCAGAATATCAGCAAAACAAACTAATCCCTAATCAAAATAACGGATTTTTTCTTATTTATTAAATTGTAAGAGTAAAAGAAACGACCGAATCTCCATACAAATGATTATACAAAGACCTCCGTAAAAGAATTGGGGAGGTAAAAGGAAAGTAAAATGGTTTGAAAGGAGCTTAGCTCTAGACTACCCAGTCCATCGGCCCCTACAGGCCAAGTTTCTCTCATCAATCAGACAAATTCATCCAAGTAATTCGAGTCTGGGGGGGAGAATATTAGATTTAGTTAATAGATAATTGTCATAAAGCCAGAACCAACTTTTTGTCACTCTCTAAGTCGAAAAATAAGCTATCAATTATTAAATTATTTTTAAATATGCCTAGTGATGTGACAATGAACTTGATTTTAAAATTGAAAAATAATATTTACTATTTTAACAATTATATTCACACACGACTAATTGAATCTGCAAGCATAAAAGAATTCCCTGACTTCAATTCCTCCAATGGTCAATTCAACATAATTTAGTCCTCTGATCTAAAATTTCTTGCCGCACGGTTCCCCTGATTAAATTCTGGCATGTATATTTGAGTTCTTACGATGTTAAGTTATTTGTAAGTTTGCCATATTTATTTTTGTTATTAAAGAACTAAAATGCTTTAATTTCTCTCAACATGTGTGGACAAATTTTGATTCTATAGCAGAGAAGCTGTAAAGCAATTGAGCCAAAAGAAAAAAGAATGTGGAAAGGGAGTTACTGTCATAAAAGCTAGACAAATTCAGTTCACTCTTCAAAAGCAGTTGCCTCTTCAACTACGAAATGGTGTTCCCATAGGGACCATCGAATTACATAACATAAGAAATTTGGTGCAAAAGAACCTCTACGGAGCCACGTCGCAACAACTATGGCCAACATTACTCCCACCGAGGATTCCTCACAACATTTCAGTGAGAAGATCGATGCAGTATTGGTTTCTCTCAATGAAGAGCTAGCAATACTCTCGCGAAGCTGGTCACTCCAAAGAGGTCAAGAGATTTTTTCCGATGAGCTCAGCATTCGGGGTGCGCATTTCTCCGCTTGATTGCCCAACTCTCTAGTTGGATCGAGCAAATTTCACAAGCTCGGTGAGTACCACCGGTTATACAATCCTACCTCGGTAAACTTCTGCGGGAAGCAGAAATAAATTCCAACGAAGGTTTGGTTTCTGACCTCACCGTGCTTGCACGTTATTGACCCCACATCCAGATTATGAGAACTGGTTGAAAAAATAGCAGTAATCTCATTTTCACAGGATATATATGAAGACCTGCAACAACAAGTGAAGGATAGTGGCAGGGGCTTGAAGTGCGTTGAAAAGGCCTCCGCTTACAGACCATATGTAAAAACAACGTCAGAATCGTTGTCGTCGCCTTCTCAACAACTTGAAGAGTCATGGCATTTGAATTCTGATTTTTCTGATAAAAAAAGGCTTACGTTCGATCCGTTCATCAACCATAAAAACAACTGTGACGTAAGCTTCAGCCAGCATGTCTTCAAGGTCCACTACGTGCCAACGAACAATCAAACGACCTCCCTGATCATTCTCAACGTCGTTGCTTCAAATTGAGTATAAAAGAGCCTTCTATATAAGTAAAAATAAACTAATTGCATTTAAGCAACCATATAGTGAAATGGATATATATATATATATATATATATATATATATATATATATATATATATATATAAACACCGAGGCCTATGTGCAAAAACAAATCTTATATGTTTAGGATAGAGAGAAATAATCCTGAAATTTCTTGTCAATTGATTGTCCACAATATCTCACAAGTTTTTTCACGTAGATATTTAGGTATGTATTATATTTGAAAGTTTCTTAATAGGAATTACGTCTTTAGTGGCTAATTCCAAACTGCTTATTGAGGATCCAGAGTATCTCGAAAAAAGCTTCAGGACACATTGGAAAAAGATTTTCGCTATAACCCTTGAGGAGAACGACGACTTTGACCAGGAATTCTAAGACAAACTTCTCGAAGATCTCGGCATAGTGATATATACACCACACCCCAACCCGCAAGTATTTCAAGAAAGAGAAATGGTTGTTTACCGGTGCACAATAACCTTCGAAGAGACTATGAACACCATAAGGTCATTCAAGTAAAGGGCACCATGCTGGTCTAGGCTCTGCTTTGGTTAACACCATGAATGCCGCCTTGAATACAGACTACTTTCTTGATAAATACAAGATGTCTACTATCATCTTCATCTCCAACAGAAACAAGCCCCCAGACCAGGTGGCTAACTATTGCCCGATTTCTTTTCTGGAAATGCACGGCAAAATCTTGAAAAGATCATAGCTAATAGGCTACAAGCTCAACTGAGTGAGTTAGGAGTGCATAACCTCCAACAACACGGTTTTTGCCAAAAATGGGCACAAAAACAGCCCTTGCGCTCCTGACAGAAAAAGTAGCCTATTGCCAAGCTAATGGGTACCATGTAAACATTGTGTTAAATGACGTGCAGAAGTCCCTTGATAAAGTTTGGCTGGAAGGACTTCAATACGAGATCCTGAAATTCTAGCTACACCCAATCCTGGAAAGGATCCATTGTGGATTGTCATGGAGAGAAGGGCATGTCTCATGATCGAAGGATGCAGAGGACCTAAATTTGAACTCAAGGGGGGCGTTCCACAGGGAAGTTGCATGAGCCCACTGCTATACTTGGTCTTTACTATTGCCCTCCCATGACCGGTGCATAGGGACACGATTTATCTGCAATTTGCAGATGATGTCACTCCGATCGTCCGGTGCCCGGTGAAGAAAGCAAGGGATCAGGCAATGGGCATAATAGCCGAAATCAATAACATCAACTGGTACGAGATACGCTGGAAGATTAGAACTAATAGGGATAAGTTCAAAATCGTCCCACTGAGCCGCACGTTGACGTGACCCATCATTATGGATGGGAAGAGATAGGGCTACTCCGCCAAAGGCACGGTCCTAGACCTAAAGATCTACGACCACGGATACGGGAGACACTACACGGAGAGATGGAACCTGGGAAAGAGAGAAATCGCCAAGCTATACAGGTTTAAAGATCTTAGCTCGACCAACATTAGGAAGATATACCTGATGTACGTCCTGGCTAAGCTCATCTACCCCGCAGTAGTCGCTCAATCGGCCAGCAAGACCTCAATAAGAGAACTGCAATGCGTACAGAACTCCGCATCCATAATAATTAATAAAGCCATAATGCATGACCAACATCGGCAAAGAGATCTCCATAAAAGAAATAAACAGGACCCTTTCAACATCTCCTCCCAGAAATTGGGAAGAAGGGTCTGGTCACCCCTTAGGAATGTTGTCATTTTGGAATTATAGGGAACTGGTGACAGACTTAATATACCTGCACGACTAAAAGAGAAAGTCTCACTTCGTAGCTGGTTTCCAAGTACTAAATTCTGCTCACAGGAAAACATTTTATCAATACACACATAACCGGAGTAAAAATACAAACACAGTTCACCCGAAACAAAAAAAACAGAGAGATTAAATAAGAAAACATTAAAACAACACAAGGTAAATGGCTGAGCTAACAGCTATTAAAGGCTTGAATGCTCAAGTATTTAACTCAAAAATAAGTATAGAAAAATTGAAACACTAACGATAAGAAAAACACGCTAACAACACAAAAAGAAACAAACATAGAAAAACACGACATACTACAAATAAGACAAAAAGGAAAAAAAAAAAAGCATAATGTAATGTCCTCCTAGTAGGGCAAAATACCCCTCCCCGCTTTAAACTTCACCCATTTTATCTACTACTATCCCACTATCTACTAAATTGAGTATACCATCTTCTTCCAAACTGCCCATTTAAAATTTCACGTGTAACCTTTATCTGATGTCGTCCACAAACGGGGACATTAAAACTATGCGTCTTCTGCACATAATAATTTTTTTAAAAAATTTTTTCTTTTCACTGCAAACAATTAAAATCCACCACAGCATAATCATATATTTATTTCACTCCAAAGTATTTAGAGAAAATGGATGAATACAGATTGAAAAATGCACTCACCAGAACATTCTCCGGAATCAGCTTACGCCATCTTTGCTTCTTACAGAGGAACACCTAAATATAAAAGAAGGTATTTCATATGAATCCATGTGGAAACTTTAGCCTTAGTTTCCATGACAACGATGAGAAACTCAAGCATGATGTCATATAATGCGTATGGTAGACAGTTTTGGCTTTCCCTAACTGTGGACGTAGCGATTGAAAGGGTTAAAATTACCTAATTCCCAAATGTTAATGGAAATATTTAATCGATATTAATGATTAAAAATAAAGTAAATATGAGAATAAATTTAGCATAACTCTATTTAGAAACAACCGTTTGAAAATATTTCGATAGTAATGCTTGAACTACCACAAGAAACAAAATTATTATTGGATTTAGTCCTAAATACACCACAAACATTCTTTCTTTCACCCCCCCCCAAAAAAAAAAATATATTAAGCTGTCACTCCAATAAATTGAGCGTATATTGTGACACTACTAATTATCACAACTGTACCATTGAATTTGATCCACTCCAAATTAAAAGAAAATAAGAAAGAACGAACTTATGCACAATTAAATCTCAGATCCTTGAGGCTCAGGTCAACTGGAGAGTTTGACACGGCACATTGCCCTATAGAATGATGAATAGGGAACCAAAACTGAGCAGTGCTTCTAATATATGACGTCGAAGAACATCCTGAGCATAAGAATTGATGAGTGTGTGAGCACACAAGAAAAATGAGCACGCTAATATGGGTGTAGATTTAGACGTTTGTGGCTAAGTTATATGTAGTCTTCATATGTCCCTTTTTACCTATTTATTTAGCCCCTTCAGGCCTGGAACCAGCTAAGCAACAACAAGAGCAGAAGGAGGCCGATGAGGAGGGTGTCCCCGCCCTCCTCACACTACCCAATGTACACACCATTTGAGGGAAGCTTCGTCATTTCCTTTGAGCTCAGGAAATTGTGGACTATTATTTGCATTGTCCCCTCAATGGCAGGAGGAGTTTTTTCGATTTAGTCACCTCTTTAAATGAATAATGGCAGATTGATGACAATTTGATCGAAATTTTCTCCAATTTTATATCGTGTTTAACGTCTTTTCAACAAAATGTTGACATTCCACATTCATTTGAAGGAACATTTTTCGATTGATGTTTTATTTACGACAAGCCTGGGATTTACTGAAGTCATTTAACAACTATCTCGTCTTATGATGCTACCTCCCTTGCATATACTTCAGTTGGGTTTCTCAAACATTGGTGTTAAATTGAACTGCGTTCATTTTCTTTAACGGAACAACTTTATCCTTAATTTTATCCATACTTTGATATACACCAATGATCCATAAAAGGACAAAGACTTCTTTTGTCAAAGCCCATCACATCAGTACTAGCCTTAGAAGTTTGCATGTCCACATCTTTAAAACATGTTTACAGAGAACATAAACATTCTATTAATATGTTGGAAACAAAGTTCTTACACAACTTTTATTGACAATGATTTACAATGAAACAATGCAGCAAAATATACATATCAATGAGCAATGTAATCACTGTTGTTTTCGAGCACCAGCTTCCAAGGACTGTTAAAAGGATAGATAAGGTATGCTAGCCCCTAGACCCGGTTATATTTCACTGTCTATCCCAGAAAGGCAGTTCATCTTCGGTGGCCCGAAGCTATAGCTGGTTCTACTAAGTTATATAGCTTCTAGAGCCAGTTCAACTTCACTAGCTATTAAATAAATCCGGTTCACCCTCGCTCTCTAGGGCCTAGAGCCGATTTAGCTTCGCTAGCTAGCTCCTAGAGCCAGTTCAGCCTAAGAGCTAGGCCCTTAGCGGGTTCAGCCCTCCTACCTAGCATTTGTATATAAATCATTTTCAAGTAAACCCCTTCCGCAATTTTTTAACAATAACAAAAATTAAAAAAGGAATGATCAATAATAATAAGTAGAGCAAACTTCCTGTTTATCTTCTTATCGAGAATAATCAAATCTAATGCCTCGAGTGAGCATGCATTAAACAAATGTCTAACTTCAGTTTTCAATTCTCAAACCCATCGTCATTTATTATAATTTTCCTCGAGATTAAACTTCGAGGGATTTCAAAGTGTGCGAGAAACCTTACACCTCACTGTATTGTACGGAAATGGTCCTATTTCGTGTTCATGACTGACTGCAAACGTGTTTATTTATTTACAGTGTTGTGAGTCAATGGGAGAGAGATTAAACTGCTTTCATTTCATTTTACTGGACCCAACTTCTTTACAAAACAAAAGAATAGAAATTCAGACAAGTATCTTTTAAGATCCCAGGCGGAATGAGAGCGAAGTATCGCCCTTCTCATCGCGACAAATAATGTGAAAAGTAAACAGGAAAACTGAGTATTTTTTCCATCGGGAATATATGTAGATGCTTTGACCTAATGAAAGAGAAGATAGAAAAAGTAATAGGAAATGAGAAAAATAAAATAAGAAAATTATTGGTTTTATCTTGTCAATTCGGATGAAATTGTTTTTCCCAAAAGGTATGGGAACAATATTTCACCAAAGCAGCCTAGTTAGTCACTATTCAGCCACTGGGTAGAGCCTCTTTCCCTGGGAGTCATCGTAGTAGGCGGCACTAACAGATGAGTTCCACCTGCCTTTTTTCTTTTGGAATTGAAATTCGCCCCATTGGAATATGTTTATTCCTCTTTATTTCGTCTCCAATAACAGTTATTATTAATAATGACTATCGTATTCCAATTCCACACCGCAACCAGATATCTATCTCTCTATCTATTAATACATTCATATTCATGCAACCTCCCTATCTTTACTAAACCTCCCAGTTTTTGTTAATCAAATTCATCGATGGTATAATTTTGAGTTCTCCGAATTTGCAATGAAGAGGGACAATTAAAACTCTAATAAAGACCGAATTAATTCGAACCAAATTAAAGTGAAAAGCCAAGCAATCGTGTTGCCTTTGTCCCACTTCCTTCCTCTGCCTACCACACAAACTAAAACCACTGGTGACAAAATTGGACATAAAATACCGCCATATGGCATCTCCTTGTGCTCCAATGAGTTCCATATTTGCTGGAGTAAACAACGAGTAAATAAGATGATAATCGAACTCGAGGAGAAAGTTACAGATCAGTAGAAGATGGCAGGAAATAGAAGTAAAGTTCATTTATTACAACTGCCATATATTGCAGCGGTAGGTGGAATGAAGCGTGTAAGAGTGGTTTTACTCCTGATATCAAGATGAGGGCAGGGAGAACAGGTGATAACCTCCTTCACAGAGTAAAGCCAATTTCTTCCCGGGGAAAACGATATGAGCCTGTATATCCATCTAGCAGGGTCAGAGCCCCCCAAAAGAGATGAAATCCTCTCCAAATATTAAGTAAAACTCTATAAATATTTAAAACCTAACCTAACCTTATGAAATCAGGGCTCATAATATTTGTGTCTCTTCTCAGCAACGCCTCGGAATTCTCGGGGATGTGGTGGGGCCAGATTTGATTCATGGACCCTTATTAGAACAAGATTTGTATATAGTTCTTAATAAAAAGTTGTGGTTATTACCTGTCTATTAATAGCACAGTCTATAAGATTAATAGCAATATCGACTTATGTGGGCAAATGAGGCTCTCGAATAGTTAGGGAGAAATTCAGAATAATGGAATTCAAAGCATCAGTACAGTTAATACCACTTAACTACCTTCACCCTACCAATATCCCCCCTGCCCAGGGCATGAGGGGAAGGGGAGGGTTGAATACTTTTCATTTACTTGGTTGATACCAGGCGCCACCGAATGGTTGCGGACGAGGACACAGAAGAATGCAAACTGTGCTCTAGTTGGCCTCGAATTTAAAGCGCAATAACAACGAGGCAGTGGAAAAAGGGGGAAAGTTAGAGGAGTGAAAGTACGGAGAAGATATAAGGCATTCGATCCTCCTGTAGGCAATAAGGCCAGGAGTGCAAACTGCAGGTGTTGGAGCGAGGAGGGCACGCGAGCCTCTAGGCTTCACCTGCGACCCCCATGTGGGTGGGTAACGGACAGAGGAGCAATAGAAGCAAAAAGGAAGGTGTTAACAAGTCACCCCCCACAATAGAAATGAATGGGGGAGAGCTACTCGGCGACAAGCCAACGAAATTCACCACCATTCGAGAAAAAAAGCTGAGAAGACACTGGGAAATATAGTTATAAAGCCCAGGTAGCCTCAATCTAGTGTGAAAATGCCAGGGGGAACTAGGCTCGGGACGGAGAAATACTCCTTCAGTCGCTATGTCAACACTGGGCGGTCCCTTGTGATGCATAATATTATGATTCGATTTCGGGAATTAAATTTTATCTCTCCCTTTTCTTTAATTAATTAAAATAATTAATTTAGTGTCGTCATTTCCGACTCATCTCGATCTTTTCCGACTCATCTCGATCTTGTATCCTCAATCGCATTTTAATAAATCCTTGACGATTTCAAGGGTTTTGTTGCCATAGGAATTATACAGTTTTAGGGCAGAGAGAAACAACGGAGAATAAATCCCTCGAAGAGGCGCCCAAAGAGGACAGTGTAAGCGAAGGGGCAGATGTATGTAATGAATGCTAAAGCCTCGAGGGAAGGGGTGGAAGTGAAGTTGCAGATGTAATAGATGCGTGTTTTTCTTTAGGAAAATCCTCTGAGAATCCTTTACTAAATTCTCCTTTCCTTTAGAAAATGAAACAGCATCAAAAGCGTTTCTGGTCATATCGTCCTTCATTTTTCCAGTATTTTCCTCGTTCGTCTCCTTGGCCTACCTTGCCTCCAAGCATTTCAAATTTCTTAACTTTTCTAACTTCATTACTAAGTTGTATGGTCAAAATCTGGTTAAAAGTTTACTGCTTGTCCTCGTTTTTCTTTTTAGAAACTAGGCGAAGGAAATCTAAAGGGACACAATTCAAATGTTTTTCTATCGTTATAACGAATATTAATTTCACTTTACTAACATTGCAATATTTATGTGAAGTGCAATAAAATAATAAAGGGTATCTGAACTCCGTTTTTGCATTCGAAAAAGGGAGATTGAAAGTTTCTTGCAATGAAGATTGTCATGAGTAAAGAGTTGACTGAGATATTAATTTTTTTAAGTGGCTCATTTTTGGGCGGCCACTCGATATTTGTGAGTAGAAGCTTCACTTGAATAGGGATTATCATCATCACTAACTCTATAATTGTTGTCACCAAGTATATTTAAATTTTTATCAAAGTTATTTCTAATAATTATTTTATAATATAAACCAGGCAATGGCTACGCCACTCCCCCCTACGGGGGTTGCTTGCGCTTCGTACTAAGATTAAAATTTAAAATCTAAAAAAAAGCAGCCATGGTTAAATTTTTATATATTTTCTGAACTTCGCCATTTATAATAATTTTTATAAGGAACTCTAAACTAAATTTCACCCCTTTCGAAATATCACGTTGCTAAAATATAGTTATAAAAGAAAAAGATATATAAAAATAAATTTTCTGAACTTCACCATTTGTAATTCTGTGGGTTTCAAATATTCACAAAATTTCGATGAAATTATTATTCAAATACTCCCAAAACCCCTTCTTAAATTACAGAAAATTTATCTGGAAAATTTTCAAGGAAGTGAAAATTCGGTAAGATGGCCCTTTTTCATCAGAAACCCAGGAGGAAACGGCGCTGTTTTCATCGATTAAGAGTCGCGCCCTGGTAGCAAAATCACAATGAACATTCGAATGTCTCGTTGTGCGTCCATTTACTGATCTCCCGGAGGAAGAATTAAGGAAAAGAAATAGTAAGATGAATTTATAAAGATGAACGAAGGAAAGAGTTATAAATAGGAACAGAGAAAATGAGGATTAATAGCATAAATCTTTAAAAAGAGTTATCAAGGTTAATAATAAACAGAAGTCGTAATTAGATATTGATAATAGGATCGATTATTTTCGGCGGCGAACAAACGAATTTCAGTTTTCAGGATTTTTTTTAGTGAATGAAAAGAAATAAGTTAAGCCTCTTTCAGCTTATTTCTGCCAACACTTTCAAAGTTAAAAGGGAAAAGAGGTGTGGTGTCCGCAAGGATTTAATTATTAAAAGATCTTTGGATATGCATGAAATAAATTCCAATATCGAATGTCAAAAAGAAACGTGACCTTATAGAAAAATTAAGAAAACAAAAAAGTTAGCAAAACGCGAATGGATCTTGAAATAAAGGAAATAGCGACATGATATGAAAGCAACTCTTGAACATAAAATCTTTTTTCTTCAATAACATTAATGCCAAAAGCTGAGCATATATAAAAGCTTTCCGTAATTTTATTGTAATATGGTAAATGGAATGTAAATTATTTTAATAAGGTTTGTCAAATTTTCTAAGAGGATTGTCTAAAGATTTGTGCTACACATGTAGTGTTCAGAAGCTTAAAATTTTAAGGGGAAATTATAGCAAACGATCACGCCGAGTCGATATTCGATCATTCATCTGACTTTTAAGATGGCCACCGCACTCCACACGACCTGGCTTAAATGATGAAGGGGGGATTATTTGGAAATTTGTGCAATTTTCAGGTCGTTGCTATCCATTTCCTCTCCTAGGACCAAATTGATTTTGTTCTTTCCACACATTTATTGTGCTCCAAGTTTACAATTAGATTTTATGAAACTTTCAAACAACAGTTTGGCAGGAATATCCGATGGTATCTTTTTAATAAATAAATAAATTAAAATTTTTGAACAACTGTTGTGTGTAACTCTAGGTTAATGTACAATTTTCGTTACTATGGCAAGATCGTCCTATTAGAAAGATTCTAGCTCAATTTGGGAATGTTAATTTAGGACTGAGCAAAATATTTATCATTAACCAATTTCATAAAGTATTCGAAACAAGAACCTTAATTAAATTCCAGACAGCGAATTGATCTACCAAATTTTGACCTTTTTTGCTAATTCATCACCGACGACACCCGATATACGGGTAACGGGAACGACAATTAGGAAAAAGAAGAGTATATTAGAATAACAAGCTGCCTTAAAAAGCTGAGGATCCCTGATTCCCTCCAAACGATTAAATGTTGCCTAGTGGATAAAGGGGTTGACTTCCTAACGCTAGGAATTCCAGTTCAATTCTCATTGGGAACAGAGACAAAAAGATGCGCTGTAAGAAAAGAGACACTGATTCTCTCGTTAAATTTCTCCTTCATACATAACAAAACAACATTCTTTAGCTAGGGAGGTGATATAAGTGCCGGCAAATCTCTTGAGACCTTCTCCAAAAAAATCAAATGGCAAGAATTCTTGAGAGTATAATAAATAAAGCTTTTCAGCAGTCTTTTATCAAAACTTTTCCCTATTTCACAGTAAATCTATTGTGGCGATATCTGGCAACACTGAATTCTAAAATATATCAAGTTAATACGGATTTAAGATTGTTTTAGTTGCTCCGAATCTTTGATAGTGAAAGGACGTCGCCTAAAGAAATTTTCACGAACAATTTAGAATTATGTTTAATTGAAATTCCCACCATTATGGCTAGAAACTTTTGTCTAAAGAAGAAAAGGCAGGCATTTTTGTCCTTAAGAGAAGTAAATGTGATAATTAAAGAGATTTGTCTACCTCTGAAGCCACCAAAGCAACCATCATGAGGCCCTTTGCTCGCCTTAAAGGTCACTTTAGGTTAGGTGAGAAACTATTTACTTCCGTCATGATTTTCCTTAAACCAAAATGTTAGAGCAGAAAAGTAATTAGCAGGAAACAAGGAAGGAAGTGGAAAGACGAATTATTTGGAGCCGATCTTATTATAAAGGACTGGACAGGTATAATTTTGTTTACGTTCCCCCGCCAATAGTCTTGTAATGGTCAACATCCTTTTTATCTGAAGAATGCAAGGAAACAGCTTCTTTCCTAGCTTACGACACACTCCTTCTCGACAATGATGTGGAACTAAATATCACCTAACTTTGTCATTTTTTTATCACAATGGATACCTCCACTTAGCATACATACCTTCTCTTATCTTATAACATTCACGCAACAAAGGTATGTGAATAACACTCACATATGTTACTGGTACCTCGCCTCATAATCTCGTTATGCCATTGTTATCTCTAACTTTCTAACTTTCATTCTCTGCCGACGTTTCCCTACGGAAATATTTGCTTAACATTATCAATTGTGATTTACTTTGAGACGTAGCAACCACCACTTCACCTAAAAGATAACATTCATTTCGATTTTAGTATCTAAATACTCGACTGCAAACTCAAAATGATTTCTCTCAATATATACTATGTTTTTGGTTAACCGGAGATTATTTATGGTTGTACTTTATGGTTGTATATTTGTGTCATTTTAACAGTTTATTTTTTTCTTATTTAATTCTGCTTAGTTCTATTTTAGTTCAAATTATTATAAAGAGGTGGAGTAAAGTCCTTACCTAATGATTAAGAAATTTAGGTAATTCTTTCATGCCGATTACTCTATTATTTCAAATCCCTCATCATAGGTACAAGAATATGAGCCATTATGTATTTATTTAAGCTTTTGACAGTGACCTATTTGATTATTTTATAAATATTGATGTTTTTTCTTATGCAATTAAATTATGTGTATAGAAATTACCCCAAAGGACCAAATTTATTTTCTTAAGACTGCCATTACTTTCTTTTCCAGGTCTCTCCGAATGGGTAATTCACAGAAGATAAAGATCAACCTGGCAAACCATCGCATGGCCCATACGACTAGTAACCAGTCCTGGTTGTTGTGATGGGGAACGTTCTGCGGTATTAATGATTTTACTACCAACGAGGGAGTCTAGTTAACATTCTGTTCTATATGAAGAACCAATCGTAAAACATTAGGGAGCATGATGGGTGAAGGCGAACTCCCTTCAGTCTACTCGATTATCGAGAGGAAGAGGCATGTGATGTTCAGCCTTAATAAAATTAAAGATCTTTGCTATTATTTTCCTTATTTTTCTCCTCCTCTTCCTCCTTTCCATTTTTATAAGCCTATTCATTTGATCCTGACATGATATAAAGTGTCTTCAATTATGCCCTACATGCAGGAGGTGTCGAGGGAAGATGATTATTGAAAGGAATTGAGAATTACAAGGGAGCTTCATTACATTTTCCATTGCGTCGTACTATCTGACGATACAATTAATCTTTGTTTCTAAATAAGGTATACCCTTGAAAAATCTCTAATAAAATACATGTAAACATTAATGAACTTAACCTCCTTACCTTTATAAGAAATAGTACTTCCATACTTCGCATGCAAATGATATTAAACACACGTGACATGAATACACACGCGAACGCAGGTAGGTAAGTATAAAGCCAAGAAGACGAACACATATTTTATTGATTACCGCACAGCTCCTGAATAATTACTAATTGAGGACACAATTACCTTTTCTGTTTGCCATTAGGCAAATAGTAAATTTGAATATATTGAAATTTCGGCGTCTGAACTTCAACCAAACGGACTGGTTGCACCTATTGAGACAGTACCTTGCAGGTGCTTTTATGAGTGTATGGTATATCACTCTCAGGTTGTATTATGAGATGAAAAGTTACAAATCGATTGCAATCTCGTACCATAAAAGAACTTACTCTTACAATTGAATTATAATAGATCATGAGAAGAAGAGAAAAGGCATTGATTTTATTTACCTATTTTGTAAAGATAATGTCAGAACAAAGCGTGAAGAAATTAACAAAACTCTGTTAATTGTGCCAAACGAACGAGAAAAATAAATTGCAAAAGGGTTGACTTGAGTTCTGTGTTCACAATTTTAGTAGTACACATTTCTACTACAACTGTAATAATAATTTTCGCCTTAGAGATAAGTTGATAAATATTTCGATCAAAAGAGGCGAAGATATATATGTACACTGAATATAAAACCCAGTATTGTATAAAAAGCGTAATGTTTATGCCTTGAATAAAAATATAATTGTAACGTGTCTCTGGATAACATTAACCTTCAGGAGAGCTATGTAGGGTTGTCTCTAGTACAATCAATAACTGAAAAATGAAAGAAGCTTATTAAAAGGGAAATTTTATCCCATCTCGATTGATATTGAATAATTTTAAGTTATTTAATTTAATTCATTTCGTGGTCGATCTAATTTCTTTTAGCATCGGTTTTAATATTTTAATTGTGGTAAGAACATTTTTATGATATCTGAACAATAGTGCATTACGGCTAGGCTAGATAGGTCTTTTATTGGAGCCTAGGCTTCTTAGGGCGATGACTTAGGCTGGTCCAGGCGCGTTATTTGGATAATTGCAACGTGTTTCCCTCATCTCCATATTTTCAGCTTTGGTTTGTTATTTTTCTCCTTATTGCATTTAACTACTGATAAAGGTAGCGCCTAAAACATAGAGAATTAAATGTTCCAAAATTCTTTGCTTAGCTAAAGAGTCGAACCCAGCGAACTCAGTTTGGATGTACAGGAGTGACGAGTCTGTTCCATTAGGAATTCTTGAGCGAAAATATATCCAAAATTGATATGCACATAAATTAAAAAGGCATAAAACAGTTTCAATAAAAATAACATCTTAAAAATATATACTGTTATTCAATACTCTTTTAATATATTCGTATAAGCCATACAAATTTGCATAAAGGTAAGAGAGACGGTTGCTTGTTTAACGTTAGTCTTCAGATATTTAGCTTTTGAGGCACTTCTTAACTTCTTAGAAGGCGTAAGAAGACTGCCGAGCCGTTCCGTCTGTGATCCTCAAACCAAAGCCGAGTCGGTATATTTAGAGTAATTTTGTTTTCTTTTCTCTCTATTATCGATCTTCTTTTCAGGCATTTTATTGCGTGTTTGGTTTGCATTATTTGTTAGTTGAGGTGCATTCCCATCTACTAGACATTCTGAGCATTTGGGAAATGTGAATAGAGCGCAGCTACATATTTCTGCTGTGCTCTTCTACTGGTTAAGAGTTGTACCACATCTGAACTTTAATATTTTTTTACTTCTCGATGTTATCTGCTGGAATTGTCAGGTGAAATGACAGTAATCTCTTGATCGCTATCTTATTTGCCATTTCCGTATTCGTTCTGACCATTTAAGACATAAGTAGAGTTCCCAAATTTGACGATTTGGTGTACATTTATCTTTGTAATACTTCTTTCTATTTCTTGTTTCCATTTATCTCCCAACTGCGTTTACACCCATATATTGATTGATGTTTCCTACAAAGCATCCTTCTATTTTTGAAATTTTGATGAGATATGGATGGGTCTAGATCTATTTTCCTCGGGATCTCTAGTTAGTTTTGCGATATTAATCTGTTTGCATCTTATTCCTGATAAGGGAGTAATTTATATCCTGTGTTGTTGCCTATTAGATTGATGAGCACAATAATCCTATCCCGTCGTGGGGCTTTGTGCGTTGCTCGGAGTGCATTCCTCTTGAATTCCATCTCCATTTTCCTTGATCGCTTGGAGCGCTCACTTTTAATTTTCTTCCTGACTTTTTAAACTTTTACTTTGTACCTCACCGGAAAAAAATAAATCCATCCAATTGTTTTATTTTTCCTTTATTGGGAAGCTTCCACATTTTTTCTATTAGTCAATTTCTTAAATTAATTTCCTACACTCTTCAACCACCCTACCGAAAGAGGCCTATCCCTAACAGCAGTCCACTGTTTTTTTTGCGGTCTTAGCCGCGGATCAGACCCCTTAATGAGGTTTCCTGCAGCGGTTTACTAAAGCCTAGTACCAATTTCCCCTCAGACTTTCGAGGTGGCCAATTTAAATTACCTTAGTAGGCTGAAATATTCTGAGAGCTAATGAGCACCTCAACAGATTAAAAGATAGAATGAGGAAAATATAATACCACTTTGAGGTATTAACTCGCTCCAATGGAACAGGAGATCTATCTAATCAGCCCAAGAACGCAAATCATTCTTCTTTCTTCATAAATCTCTTATTGGGCTGTGTCTTATTAACACCGATAATTTTATTCGCAAACGTCCCGTTACACAAAGATTTGGACTATTATTACGTGATCAGAATAAGTCCTTCCGTCTACAAATCTTAAGGTCCTAAGGTGGAATTAATAGTAAGTGTTATAAGATAGTACCTACATAACTTCGAATTTGTGTAAAGAAGTGTGAGAAATAGTGATAGGTGTATAGTAGTTTCCAGGAAACTGGATTATGTTATTCATTAATACATTCTGCTTCCTATCTATTTTATTATATATTGTTTCCCCCTTCTTTTATCCAATGTCTATCCACTCTTTATTTTATTTACTTCCTCTTCATTTCCGTGATTAATTTGTTTTGCCTTCGTACTTTGCTTTATTTATAGCAGATTCACATTTTGCCTCGAATTATAGATGAAACTGACCTGGGTCTCTGCCTATTTTCATACTACTGCTTGTAAATTGACGTTTCATCTTAACTCCCATTTTTTATTCTGTTTATTTTCATGACCATTCCTCAATTCTTGGTCAATTCCCCCACCTAATCTTCTTCGCTCTTTTATCAAGTCTATGCCGTTCCTTCTGTCTCTTTATTCATCTTTCCTTACTGCCTATTTATTTAGGAAATGCACTTTAACGATCAGAGGAGGAAAATAGTGAACGATACAAAATATTATAATGCCATTAGAGAAATTTGACACCGCAAAAGTTTACAACAAAACCATATAAATACAGACAAGATTAGTGGCTTCGCCGCTCATCCTTACAGTAGAAGCATGCACTTAACAGGCAGATGTTTCATTTGTGGCATACGCCCTAAGTGGCTCTACTAGCAAAGGGGTTTTAATCTAAAACAAAATTAAACGTTTCCATCACATATCTCCTAATAATTTACTCCTGTTCTAAGATCAGAGCCATGCTTATTTCCTTAGCCTGAATGTAAAAAAATGTTTGCCGAACTACTTTGATTTACAGAAAGAACAATCAGCAGAGCTCTTGTTTACGCATATAAATTTTCTTTTATATACGAAACACAAAAAACAGCCATACCTTAATTTTGCTACATTTTCTGAACTTCAAAATTCTTAATTTTGAGGGGTTTAATTCCCAAACTTTCAATAATCATATTTATCTTTTCTGAACTCTTGAAAAGAACTTGGATAAAAGCTAGAAATATACTAAATTGACAAAGAAACAAAATTCGAACTGCTTAGAAAACTGCATTTCTCAATTATAGTGTTATTGTATATAGGTTAGATCTGCAAATTATATCATTAAAAATTAGAATATTCTAAACTAAATGTGAGGTTTCTTTCCTCATTGAGCATTGCTACCTCGGCATTGCTTTCACGAGAGTGCTAACGCCAAAATCTCGTCATAGCCCTTCATAATTATAAGAATATAAGATGTCCGAGCCGCTAAAGACCGTGTAGTCCACTTCTGGGCCAGCTCTCCTTCAAACCACGCTGAGGCACTTAAAGTGGTCATCTAAGCGCTTCTTAAACATATTTATGGTTGTTGATTTAAAAACGATCTCCAGTAACTCGTTCCACGAGGAAACCACCTTGTTTGAGAAAAAAATCTTTGCTATATTTATTCAAATCTTCGTTTCTTAAGTTTGTACCCATGGCTTCAGGTTCTTAAGGAGGCGTCCAACTCGAAAATGGTTTCAATTTTTACTTTATCAAAACTGTTCATGATCTCAAAGAATTGTATGAGTTCTCCTCTTAACCTTCTCGTCTCAAGTGATTGCAGGTTGAGTGCTTTAAGTCTGACTTCGTAGTACTTTTGACGTAGTCCAGTTATCAATTTGGAAACAAGATGTTGCACTCTCTCCAACATTTCTATATCTTTCCGCAAATATAGATTCTAAAACTGAACTGCCCACTCCAAATGAAGTCAAAACAAAGATTTGTACATGGGATTTACTATATTTTCCGATTTGTAAGCAAAATTTCTATATATGAAACCGAGCATTAGGTTTGCTTTCTTGTCTGCCTCCGCGCACTGTCTTCCAACTTTCAAATCGTTGCAGACTATAACACCAAGGTCTTCTTCTTCTGATACCTTTTTCAGTTGCAGGGCTTTTATTGTATAGTTAAATTCTTTGTTTCTTGCTCCAATGTGTAGTACCTTGCATTTATCAATGATGAGTTTCATCTGCCAATTTTCTGAGAATTCCACAATGCTACTTAAGTCTTTCTGGATTTAATGTTGATTGGCAAGTGTTATTGGTTTACCACCCAGCTTTGTATCGTCAGCAAATTATGAGAATAATCTCGTTAGGCATTCATCTAAGTCCTTTACATTAGAAAAAGCAATGTACCCAGCACAGACCCCTGGGGCACTCCGCTTGTTACTTCTTGCCATCTTGATTGGTGACTATTTATGACTGTATGTTGTTTCCTTCCGTTGAACCAGTCTTCGATCTACTACAATACGTTTCCATCGATTCAATCAAGAAAAGAAGGAACTTTGTACAACTCCTGCAGCCAACCTGATGCCAAACGTACTGCTCTGCATTAGTTTGGATGAAAACGGCGAGGCCGAACGGGAAATCTTGACAAATGGGCAATCCAGGATCTCCATACACTTTGCCCAGGCCTAAGCATGCTGTAATCTCAATTATCTTTCGAGACATAATGATGTTAAGAAACACTTAGAAAGCTACTGAAGGTTTTTGAAATAATTTAAAGTGAGTAGAATGATGCGTCGTTTTGATCTATTTTCTCGTAATCCAGGCAAGGCCCATCCTTGAAATGTTTTTATAAATCTCACATGGCGCTTACAAATGAAGATAAAAATAAACGTACAAGTATCTTTTAAACAAATCTTGTAGTCAGATGAAACTAAAATAAAATGTTTCCATTGAAATTCAATCTGCAGACTTTGTAGAAAAAGTCTGAAGCTTACGCCCCAGAGAATAGGAGCCGTACAGAAAAATTTGGTGCGGGATCAATCAGGATATGGGGTGATTTTGCTCATCCGGTTCGATAAATGAAGGTATTCAAAGAAAATGAAGGGCGTAGTTTACAAGGGAATTTGGTAAACAAATATTTTATCTAGCGTTGGCTGTCTTTAACTTGAAACCAGAAGGAGCATTTCAAAAGGACAATAACCCATAGTATAACGTAAAACAATCTAAGAATTGGCGGAATACAGCAATTTCTTCGTTGATTTGGACCCGCCAAATCAATGTCTTGACCTACGTTATATCGAACTTCCTTGGACGGAATTGAAACTCATCGTGCTTAAACGAGATCGGCTTAACTTATTTGATTTAAGGAAAATATGTTTGAAGGAATGGAACAATATCGCACACGCACCTGCAGAAAACCGCAAGAGACTATTCAAAGCGCTGGCAAGCTGTACCTGATAAATAAGGTTTTGTAGCCAAGAACAAAACCATGTTTATATAAATGTGCTGTAAACTTTTGCATTGTTAAATTTACCGATTTCTTCTATAATTTGTTTCCTGTTCATTTGGATTAATTGATCGTTACATTTATTTATTCTCTAAAGTTTTACGTATCTTGTGAATTTCATTAACGCAACGTGAGTTGAATAGAAGTATGAGAGTTTGCATTTTAAACAGTGTGTTGCATACCAGAGTCCGTCGAAGTTTCTAGAAAATATCTTCGCTTCACGTAAGAAATAATTATTCTCCCCGGAATTTTGACATATGAACTTTTAAGCTCCTTCATAAAAGTGAGGATTATTAATGATAATAATAGATTTACGTCATTTAAAATATAACCACTTAAAGAGAGGACGCATCCATAGTTATTATTTAGAAATAGGTCAAAATTACGAGTATAAATTTGATTAAAAAAATAATATTATTCCTATTGCAACGAGACAGTCCCCAAAGAACGATATTTTACTAATGAACAATATAATCGTTGTGTCAAGGAATAATAAAAATAATGGATATTTAAATGTTCGAGCGACCTCGTCAAAGAATATTTAAGAAGATTGACAGAAAAAGACATTTAAATTTGGGAGGGCAGGCAGAAGATGTGATATTTTAGACTTATTTGGTAGCCATAACAAGGTTCAGGACGTATATTTGGTTAAGTTACGTTAGGCATATTATCCGGAACAACATTTATCCCTTTCCTCAAGACTTGTGATGTCAAACGACAACACTTTGAGGGGAATTGCATTCAAATGCATACTGCTGCTCTTATTCTGCCCATTGATTTTTTATAGTTATCCCAATTTGAATAAAAGCAAGAAAGAAATTTAATTTTTATCATTGGAAGATGTAAAAACAAAGTTGAAATTATAATTAAGATTCTAAAGATTGATTTATACACGAAATGGTTAGAAATTTGGAAATGAAACTTAGGTAGAAACAAAATATCTCTTATCTTAGTTTATTATCATTTGCAGGGAAATCTTCGAACCAGCTTCTTCCAATAATCTTTACACTTGTTGCTTGGTATCTTTTCACTCTAGATTACTAGTGAATGAAGCCTTAACTAAGTTACTCAGGTAATGTACGTATCAGTACGCCCAGGCATCCTTCCATTCACTGATGTCCTTTCATATAGGAAGATTATTAAAGCAAATTATCCTCCCATCAAAAATCAAGGTAACAAACAACGCCTGTTCCTGATTTCATCCTTACTTTTGCCATAAATAATTAGTGTTCGTCTGCATTTGCCTGGATTTCGATAGAAATAGAGAAACTTCGCTGGGTGTCTGAGAGTACTGACTGGACTTCCACACGAGAAGTGGGGGCCCCTTCGATGTTCTGTTCTTGATGAGTAATTTGGCCTCGGGTTTGGATTTTGCAGGAGCACCTCAGCTTGTCAGGCTATATCCCGGACAAAGGTTCTAGTCTTACGGCATTTTCACATATTCGTACCAAATGCCTAGCAGACGTGCCTGTTTCATGCAGTGGATCGAACAATATATTTGCCAGATTTCTGTTTTAAATTCACTAAAATTTTCGCATGCAAGTTGCTGAAGCAATTGGTAAATTTAAAGTTAGATTTTGCCTGGACCAATAATTTACCTTTGTTCAGCACAGTGCCCGCTCCATTAGTTCAAATCCACTTTTTTTAGAGCAGGAAGAGAGTATCTTGCATGTGCTTATCTTCAACGTGATTATATTTGCCAAGAACTTCGTAGGTATCACCTTCTTGCTTGAGAGCTTACTCCAGCAGCATCTGATCTGCCTCTTATTTTCTGACAAATAATAGAGTTCCCTATTTCTTTGCGTTAGTCCAAGGTCCTATATTTCACTCTGCGGCTTAAGAGATGAGCGTTATTATTTGCATCTCCTCATCTTCGTCGATCTGTTATCAATGCTTTCACGCAGTGGAAGCCAATCGGATTCATTGTCCTGCCTGGATTTGTTTGACGCCCTTTGCGAGGTTTCGATTCCAAACTAATTAGTAGCAAATTGTGGGCTTGAGTTTCGATTTAATTTTGTTCCTTCTATTGAATATTTAGGGACCATAGCGTTATTGTTCCTCCTTAAATTTTGCACACGTCTAAAATGTGTTTAGTAACAAGAGAAGTTAAAGAAGGTTATTCAAAATCTGCATTTGCTGGTGAAATATTTGTATTGTTGTTTACTGGACTTTATTTCAGCAAAGTAAACGAATTCTCTGGAAGATAAAAACAAAATTGTATGCATATATTTTCTTCTCTTTCTTCCTTAAATGAAACGTTATTTCAAGGAAGATTTAATCTCATCTTTATAAACAAGATGAAGATAAAGGAATTAATGAGAAGCGAAAGGAATGTAAATAAAATATTTGTTTACCTATAGATTTTAATTGTTCTGGAAATCAAGCAGGGCTGTAAGGAGAGGAAAATAAATATTAGTCATTAAAATCTATAACCAACGTAAGTTATTTAATTTAAATGTCTTCTTAAATGAGAGAAGTAATAAAACTATCATTGGAAGTGAAATGTCTGTAAGATATTCATATAGCTTAAGGTAAGCACTTATTGAGGTGGGTAAAGAAGAAATCTGGTCCATGACTCGCAATTCTTCTGAGTCTCCTTAATATATTATCGTAATACCCTCATACCCTAATACCCTAATCGGATTTATTGTAAGAAGAAGGAATAATGGATGATAAGCCAATACAAATCACTAATGTTCAAATATTGCCAGGTTTTCTTTTATTTAAATCGAAAATTACCAAAGTTATTTTCAGCCAAACTCTTATCGAAGTATACACTACACTGTTAGAGATGCAAATATATATACTTTTATTTAACGCAGGTTTATAAAAAATACAATGCCCAGCAACTTTATGTAATAAATGCTATGTAATGCTCACAAAAGCAAAATTCGGCGCAGGTAAAACCTTTATAAGGACAATAGTGATAATGGAAAACATGGTTTAGTACTTGGTTGCATGAGCCTTGTTGTGAATTACACATGGCATGTGTTTTGACTTTTCTCCAACGATTTCATACAGGTGCTTTGTGCAATTTTGTTCCATTTTCTCAAACTTATTTTCTTCGAATCAGATAAGTTGCGCATATCTCTTTTTTGCATCATGCGTCTTAATTCCTTCCACAGCAAAATCTCGCTTTGTAATACAGTATTCTTGGGTTCGTTTTCTTGTTTAAATCTCCCTCCTGGTTTCATTTTAAGAGAACAAACGCTAGATAACAAATTTCTTTCCCAAATCATAAAGTATATTTTGCCGTTCATTCTACCTTCGACAGCCTCAATTATTCCAACCCTTAATGAACAAAAACAACGCCATGCCATGATTGATCCACCACATAATTTCACGGTAGTTATCGTATTCTTTGGGTCGTCAGCTTCACACTTTTTTCTCCAAATCCTGATGATGAATTTCGATGAAAAGGTTCTATTTTTGTTTCATCAGACCAAAGGATTTCTTTACTGAACCTAGCCAGTTTATATAAATGTTCATTTACATACGTCAAAAAAGCTTTAAAGTGAGTTTTCCTAAGGAGTGGGATCTTTTTTGGAGTAAGAAAAAAGGATCATAACGCTGCAGCGTTGCATATATAGTATCCTTGCTATCCTTAATTCCACTTGTTTCCTGATTTTTGTAGCAAGTTTCGAGAGTCGCCTGAACGAGCCAAACAATGAAAAGAATTGGGGGACTTACAGATGCGTATTTTCTTAGTAACTAAAGCTGTACAGAGATCTTCTGTACACAATGCCATTCTTATACATGGATATAATGCGTCATGGAAATCTTTACTAATTACCTATTTTTTATCCATGATGAAGATTTGGACGGTATTAAGGAATAAATAACGCAGTATCCTTCCTCGAAGACCAAAAAACCGCATTATTGTAGAGTATTTTAGATATTCGGGAACAAATGATGATTAGCTTTTATTGAGGCATTTTTCAGATGTATCCTATTCATATGTGTTTATATGAATGTGTTGTAATTTTTGTTTGACTAATTTAACATTTGTCCCAAAAAAGCTCTCGTGAACTTTAGATTTTATTTGTTATATAAAATTCCAGGATCGTTCTAAATTTCATTAACCAGCTTTAACTAAATTATGTAAATTTTCATTTCTAACAGTGTTGTATACCTTTGCGGCCTACTCTATTTAAATTCTATTAATAGTGATAAGATACGAGTTAGCGTTTTAAGGGCTAACATAAAATAAAAGGATATCTCTTACGTCACGTGTAACTTACTAGTAATTTTATATCTAATGATTCGTATTTCCGTAGCAAACATATTATCAGAAAAAGGCCACTATTTTTCTAAAAGTAATTAGATTAGCAGCGATATGCCAGATTTCATACATCAACCTCAATAATGGAGGGCCAGTAAGAGAGTCTACTATTTAAACCCTTTGTTTTGATCAGATGCTAATAATAGAATCAGATACAAGTTAGTCATGTGCCATGAAATTTGAAAGTAAATAGATTTTTTAGTTGTGTGCGACTCTATATCGCACTCTGTCCGTCGGTCGGTCAGTCCATTGGTCTTCATTATTTCCTTTGTAATAACCTTGTACTATTCGGCCAATTTCATCGAAATTTAAAACTCTCATGTTGTTTTAAATTCTCCTTCAAATCATATATTTTACAAAGTCCTCCCAAAGTTAGCTGGGAAATTATTTAGCATTAACTTCATAACTTTTTGCTCGATTCTGACGAAATTTAAAACCTTTATGTCGTTTTACACTTCTTTTCAAATGATATTATTACTAAGGTTTTCTAAAGATTAGTCCTGGAATTATTGAAGATTTTGTAGGTCGTAAGTTTATAAATCAGAATAAGTAAGACCACGCGACTTTGGTCATCAGACCTTGTTTTTTTATATAAACCACAATAAAAAGGATATTTTTTCCCATTGTCCAGTACCATTCACCGTAGATATATTTTATGTATATATACTGAAGAAAATAACCCTTCATTAAATATACTAGCAGTACTTTTCCATATAAATTGATGTACATTTAGATAATTTTCGCATGTGACCAAATAATAAATTGAATCACACATAGTTAAAAGTAACCAGCAAAACTAACGAAGGCATCGCATCCAGAAAGTATATACTGTGTATATAGAGATAGATCAAGATATAACCAAAGTTTCATAAAATGGAGCAAATGAAAATGTATGGAAGATATATGGTCGCAAATCGACCTGTGTGCATTGAAGCAGGGAGAAAAGGAAATCATCTAAACGTTACTTCTAGCAGGGTTGCCCCTGCTTTCCCTCAACCCCTGACGGGATAAGATAATATAAAGGAAAACGAAGTGAAATTGCACTTCACTACACTAATTTTAATAATACTAATAGTCATATTAAAGTATAAATAAGCTTTTATTTACCTACTATCACTCTTTTGCGGGAGGTGATGACGCCATGATTTACGAACCTCGCGATTTATGCCTTCGTAAAGGGCATGGATCGAGAATGCGTTCTACTTGGAGCATTTTATTCCCTATTCCCGGTAAAACAATGAAGTTTGTAGTTAGGTAATAAAATAAATATTTTTAATGGAAGTTTGTTGTAATTCTTGAGTTAAAATGGCCATCTCAAAGCAGTAGAACTAAATTTCCCATAATCTACATTACAATGGTTGATTCCTCTTTTCAACCGAAAATGTCGACCTTCCTGCAACTATATAATAAACGGTAAAAGATTTCGAGCTCCAATAAACTTCGCTGTAAAAACGTCTCGTGGCTTTTGAAAGTAAAAGATTGGTTTTATATTATTCGTGATTTATGGTTTAAGAGGTTTCGCCAACAATTAGGTTTGCACAATGAAAGTCGTGAATGTAATGGAGGGTTGAGGTGACAGTTAATAAAAACCACGATATGGTTATAATGATCATTCTTACTACGCCATCATTCCTCATCTATTTTACCCTAATAATTTTGAAACTCTTTCTCTATCGTCAGGGATTTTCTGGATTTTTACCGCCAAGGTTCATAGAAGAGGCGTTTGCGATATTCTCCTGAGTAATGCCCATCCACATTAGTGATATTCCTCGAATTAAATTCTTTTCTTCTGGCTTTACATCGTTATAAGTGCGTTTACTTACGGTTTGTAATGGTACTATTTCCTGAACACATAGCTTATACAAGCATAACTATTCGTTTCACCCCTCCCACTCTCCACATAAACCCCTAAGAGTTGATAGCAATATTCTATTAACAGGTCCGGATGTCTATATCTCTTACAACCTTTGCTCTCTTGAAATGCAAATGATCACTGGATTGAATCCCAGTGGGTGGTGAACTTATCATATAATATGCCTAGTGGAAAAAATATTACAAAATATAGAACTATATATTTATATATTAATTTGTCTGTAATCTGTTCTACATTAATCGTACCATAAGCTCATTTCTGTCTTATTTTCTTTTCATTTTCGTTCTTAGTATCTTTCAGAGCTTCCATATTACTAAAAAATAAATTATAACAAGAAAAATAGTAATTAAATTTTGTCACCAGCTTTATTAAGTGAGCATCGGTAAACAATCTGAGATAGTATTAAACGCAAATTAAAAAATTTAGTTTATCAACTAAACTGGGTTAAAAATATTTAATGGCTCTTAAGCAAGATGGAACAAAAGTATTTCTTTGTTCAAATTGACTTTGTCAAAACAAAGTTACTTTCACAAAAGTGCGCAGCTGTTCCATCCTTGGAATTAATTACTAATTGATATTCATTGAAAGGTCAGTGAATGACATAATTAAAAGGTGTTGTTTTTTTAATTCTGGTTAGATGTATTATATCACTGAATTGATATGTGGCTTTTCTTGACCTCAGGACCACGAGAATTGTAAAATAAATAAGCATTTTCTGTTAGAAACACCAAAAGAGGTTAAGTGCGTAATACATTGAAATAAATATATATTCCAACTTCTTAATATAGATTTTTAATTGCTACCTATTTTTAAAATCTGAAAAAATCCTCTCACGAAGCTTGTCAAGATACTGAGGGCATTGAGCTGCTATTTTTAAATTTTACGTTTAAACCTCTACTAACTTCCAAGGTGTACTTTAAATTCGACGATGAATGTATGCTGTAATTCTCCCTCCGGCCTTCACCTGCGGGTTGCAGTTCTATGGCTCATACATATCTCGTGTTCTGTTAATCTTTGTTCCGTATCGAGGTGCTGGTTTAATGTAGCTGGCTAAATCAAATGCTAGCAAAGGTAATTGAGGTCACTGAGTTCAAATATGATATGAGTTGACCACACGGTAGCGCCAAATAGTGGCTAGAGGTGCTAAATCGGCCATTTTTGCCTCCAAACTACTAGATCATATCCTTCTAGTTTTTTTTCCGAGATTGACTTTAAGACTTTAAAAATAATGTTTCAGGGTAATTTTGGCTTTCAATTATAGGTATAAGGGGAAATGTAGCCTTGTATGCTGGCTATATTCTGCTGGCACATGAAGTGTGACACACCTGAGACGTTTTACAAACGAGGAAATAAATACGAAATGTCGGTTAATACATTATATCAATTCCATAATTATTAAATCGGAAATTTAGAAGAAAATGTTATGTGATGGAATTTTCTTTAGCAAATTCAAATTCAGCCCACTTCAAATTAAAATAAATGCGTTTGAGGTCTCTGTTTTATTCTTGACACTGAAATTTGTCGTACAGTGTTGGTAGCATAATTTTAATGAAGCGAAAGCTGAAGCATTGCTAGCGAGAAATAATCTACCTTACGGAGGAGCAAATTCTATTCGATTCCCCTCGAGGAATAGAAAAATAAAGATATTTTAGTTAATCTTGATTATAAATAACTTAATGACAGTTAGGGACCCTAACAACTTCATTGTGTCCCCAATTATTAAGTACTTGCGCCAGTTATGTAATATAATCAGTTTAATTAATACACACTTCACAACATTTCTACGAAAATTTAAGATAGCCTTTTTAGTACGATGGAATAAGTCTTTTAAATAGATTCCTAAACATAAAGTGTATCTTTTATTTGGTAAAGAAGAATTTTACATGATTTACCAACCCATACAATAGAGGGAAAGTACGAAAGATAAGAAGGCTCTTCTCCTCTAACAATTTTCCAAGCAATATGCAGAGAGGCAAAGTGGAAAAGAAGCGATAATAAAAAAAAAACAAGACTAAAATTTGTAAATAAAAATAAGGATAAAAGATAAAGGGGAGGTAAATATGAAATAAGCCTTATATAATTAGTTATCTTTGAGTTTGTTTTTTTGAGGACTCCTCCTCATTTGCTCTTTTTCTAACAGTTTTCTATTATTTATATTTTAAACAGGAATTCCATTTCCACAATCTTGCTGACGAATTTCTAATCGGAGTAAATCCAAATTGCATTTTAGGGATGAAAAGACTCCTGCAATTCATGTTTTTGGAGACTAAAAATTAGTTATTACCTTCATCAGTTAAGCACAATTTCAATGGTTTTGGTGAAAAAGTCCTTGAATAGAGAAAAGGGAGCGATATTTGTACCACCTAACATATTTCTTCCATACCCAGGACAATCTATTTTCGGAAACGATATAGATATTATATATATATATATATATATGGAGAGAGAAAGAGAAAGAAACAGAGATAAGGAGGCAGAGAGAGAGAAGAAATCAAAGGGTAGGTGTGAGCGAAGGAAGAGAGAGATAATTTTGATAATGAGTCTGTGAATGAGTGAGTGAGTGATTAGTAAAGAGAGGAAAATGGAATTTGTGATAGTGTCTAGGAGACAGACAGAAAGAGAGAAGGGATAAGTGTCAAAAAGAACGAGAGGGAGATGGAGGTAGAGACGATGTGAGATCAGAGTTTTCTGAAGACGAAAAGGTAAGGAATATTTGAGGCAAAGGGGAAGGGAAGAGTTATATTTCTTTTAACTGAAGTTGGAATTGACAAAGAAATATTTGATCTATTTCTTCAAACATAAATACTTCGAAATCTGATAAAGAAAATGGCATAATTATCCTAATATTTCCGGACGTTTAAAAGAAATCTTTCTTTGATTTTTATTTAAAATGTTTCATGGACGTTCTATCTAACCAAACTCAAAGGAATATAAAAGTTTGGTCGCAATATATTTATTCCAAGCAATTTATAAAGGATTAAAGTGGAGATTCTAAAGATCCCACTCTATATAGAGTAGATATAATGTCTAATAATGTGAGGTTGAATACTCGATGTTGTACACAAATTTATAGAGTCAGAACCCTTTAAATTTGGGGAATGTCTCTCTTTTTATAGATTTTAATAATTGAAAACTCAAAGAGATCGTAAAAACTGAAATGTTTAGGGCAGAAATGTATTATAATAAATAGCTTAAGTAATGTTTGAGATATAGCAATATAAATCCTGGGTGTTTTCGGAGACTCATAGTGATTGGAATTTCAAAACGATTTCTGCTTATTTGCCCGATTTTAGATTAAATATAATCTTTTCCTTTGTCACAACCTAAATTTCATATAAAAATGAGATCGTAATTATGTATCTTGCAAACATAACACTGTGCAACAAAATTTAACTATTTTCTTGTCCTTGGGATAAAAGTGTTATTACCCAATTGTCTTTGGCTCTATTAAAAAAAAAGTCTATTGTTGTCCCCAAACTTTCCCATTTTTGGTAAATAACAATATTTTGATGCTAATAGTAACAATATATGAAAAGTTTAAGCAGTATGTGTTTTTCTCAGTTATGGCATAAACATGATATACTTTATTTAAAAAGTTATAGAAACAATAATACAGTAGTAATAGCTACTCTTTCCCTTATATTTTGTTTTTTGCGACCTGGACAGCAATTACGGTTCTCTTATATTCCATATATATTCAGCACTAATTTTGTGAGAGATAAACTATAGAGCTTTCTAGAACTTTAGAGAATTTTTTATATGTTTGAAGAATTTTTAGAAAATTCTGGCAACGTAGATGACTGTATAAATACAAAGACTTTCTAATCAACAGATCAGTTTAACTTTAGCCGTCACAGCGCAGACATTGTCACTCATTATTGATAGAAGCACTCGTCACACATGGCATCAAGAGGTTTTAAGCATACAACAGACGCATTTTGCTATGTTTGTGGCGAATTTATTAAAACAAGAGCAAAAACGCACTTATTGGAGAGATCTGATGAAATGTGTAAGGCATACAAGGCATAGTTTTGCATTAGAGTTGGAGATCAAGACAAACAGTGGGCATCTCACTTCACTGCGAGCTATGCAAAAGAACTCTGAAAAGTACGATATATATATATATATATATATATATATATATAGGAATATATCTATATATATGTATATAAAAATATAATGTTTTGTTTATTTAATAATTGATTTTTTATTTATTTAATATTTCTAATAAAACTAAGTGAAAGGTATTTGTATATTTATACTTATGTTTTCCTTTTTTTTACAGGAAGGTACAGAGGAGAAAAGAGATCTATAAATTTTGCAATCACACGAATTTAAAGTTTAGAAGTGCAACTGAGGAGAGAAACCCTTACTATCCCAACCAAAGAGATCATCTCATCGACCTTGTCAGAGATCTTAGTCTCACAAAGTCCAATGCAGAGCTTTTAAATTCGATACTCAGGAAGCGGGATATGTTTGATGACAGTGTGCAAATATCAGGTCAGAGAAAGTGTTACCAGTGTTTTTCAAGCTCTTTTACACGTCAAGATGAGCTTTGCTTTTAACACAATGTAATCGGTTTATGTGAGGTAGTCAGAAACGCTTGTAACCCCAACGAGTGGTACCTCTTCATCAACAGCTCGTTCAGAGGCCTCAAAGCAGTGCTGTTTCATAACAGTAATATGTATCCATCTCTTCCTCCTTGCCTTCTCGGACTTTGAAATGTTGGCCTTCTTGATGAGTCTCCAAGGCGTCTTTACTAAGCTTCCTTGTTATTTTTGCATTTGAGATCACAAGAACACCCTGGCACAATACCATCAGCGAGATTGGTCACAACGGACCGAGTTATTGTGGATAAAAACAACGTTAATCGGGAGCCTTTGTTGGACCCCAAAAAAGTACTGTTTCCTCCTCATGCAATAAAAATTAGGCCTTATGAAACAATTCGACAGGTGGGAGCCATGGTCTTCGTCGGTGCACAAATTATAAGAGATCATTTTGTGCAAGGAGTTTCCCAAGAAGCTCACTAGGACAGGAAAAGCCGTGTAGGACAGCGTTATCGCTGTGGTTCTGTGCTTTCTAAGAATCAGAAAGCCGAAAACTATGTAGAGCTTGTGGGAACCTGGTGAGAAACTACCACAAGATGGGTTGCAGGATGTGCCTAAAAGTCCATATTCTTGACGCTCATCTTGAGACCATGAGAGCGTAATCCCTGGAGGATGGCGAGCATTTTCACCAGCATTTACTGGACTTTGAACTCCGCTATCAAGTATCGTTAAGTGAAAATCTGATGAGAGAATATATTTGGGGGCTGATTCTTTAAAGTATTTTACAGTAAAAGCGCAAATCATGGAAAACTACTTATTTCTAATACTTTAATTGTCTCAATTATGTAATTCTAGAATAAATAAATGTTATTTTTGTATCATGTCATTTTATTTTTAGTTTATCCAAATGAATGTTCCGTTTTGCTACTTACTTACAGAGGGAATAGGTAAATTTCCGATAAATATTATTATCCTGGACACAAAAGCAAAATTTTAAATAATAACACTGTTTTTTCATCTATTCTGAACAGAAGCAAATAGAAAATAATGTTGCTACTCAAAAACAAAAATCGTGTTAAACAGTATCATCTTTATCTAAATTTTTTACCACACTTAACTAAGTAGGTATTATTGTGTACCTATCTACTCGAATTTCTGTAAAGTAAGAGGAAATTATATGAAATGAATCAGTGTCATTCGCGCTTAAAGCAAATATTAATTTTTCTGTTAATTAAATCGTAAATAATTATTCAGGAAATATGCTCCATTAAGTGCAATAGATATGAATGTTACGAGAGATACTCAATAGAATTTCCAGTTTCCTTCCATATAATTAAAATTGAAATGATTCAGGCCTCTTTTCCCTTTAATATTTCATTAAATGAAAGATATTTTTCCTCTGATGATCTCGTGGTAGAGAAAGTGGTAGACTTGTCGATCGATAGGTAGGCTCTTTCTAACGTGATTGATAGAACAACGCATACTAAGTCTGTAATATTATTAATGATAGAAATTAGTTATTTCCTCGTAGAATATGGCGCTAATTTAGCAAATATATATTTGCTTTAAATGTTTTTGAATTATCTCGTAATATAGTAATCATGAAAGAAAACTCACTCATGTTAAATCGAGGAACTTTTGAAAGTGTTTGAAAAACATTAGTGTAAGGATTACTTTTGCCTAAGAAAAATAAATCGTGTTAATTATATTATAATATGAATGATGAATAAACGGACGAAAGTGATATAAATTTATTATCAATATGCAGAAATGAAAATGGAAGAAGCCACTTACATGAGTAGACTTTCTTGAATGAAATGGCGTTAAAAGTGTTGTGTGTGAGTGCATATGCTCTTTCTAATTATTTATTGTTTGGTGGGTAGGAATTAACTTCTCAAGCCCTTCATTTAACCCTGAAGTGGTTGCCTATAGTATTCCTTCTCGATGGTTAACTCTCCTTATGAAGCATTTCATTAGTATTACTCATAGAATATCCCTAGAATAAATTCTTCAGTATAATAAACTTTCCTCATAGGAATCAAGGAATCATCGTCATTTTAGCTATTTTTGCGGGATGAAAAAGCCACTTAAGTTGTATTTCAAAGTAATTTACACAAATTTTCCTTAAAAAACCCGCCCTTTTATATGTGCAAATACTGTGGGTGGCGTTGAACATGGCAGACTCTCTAAATCTATAATCGTTACTTTCATGGACTTATCTACCATTGGTTAACCCGCAAAAACCTATATTTGGAATGGCTTGGTGGAAATAAGACGAGTTCTAATGAACCTATTAAATAAGATAGCTCGTACTTTAATAGTTTTACAAAAAAACAGGTGGGGCATAAAGGCTAGTAGGCAAAATAACTAGTATCTAAATACATCGTATCGATTTAACTAGTAATAGTGAACTTGAAACAAAAGTAAATTATTATTAGAAAAATAAAAATTATCAAATGAGTGCAACACATTTTTGGCAAGAATTTAGTTGGTTTCTGTTATTCAATAATTTCATGTTTCATGCATTTACTTGTTTATTTTATAAAAAGAGTTGAGGCTAAATGTAGCGTATATTAAATAATTTGGATTAGCTTAGTTTAACAATTGCTACAAATAATTAAATCAACTTTGTTAAAAATTATATCTCTTGGCTGATTTTATTTGTAAAATTAAAGAGCACAAATAAATCAATGAAGTTTTGGCTGTGCGGATTTGTCAGCAAAAATGAGGGTAGCTAAAGCTGTATCATACATATTTTGCCAATCATGTCTTTTTATTATCAGTTGGTAATAACAACCACATATTATATCCCATTACCCGTTTCCTCTCCAATCATAGTATTTTGGCTAAAAATTTTGACTTTTTTCTTTGTCCAAATATTCGAAGCAATGTTTTTGCAATAAATATTCTGGGTCAGGCTTCAATTTTCTCCATAATGTAAAAAAGTATTAAAGAAATTAAGGAGTAAACTAAAAGTGGTGCATCTAACTCGTGTGCCTTGGAAATTTTCAATTATAGTCCCGTTAATTAATTAAAATCCTATTGCTTCTAATCTGTCGACGATAGTATGGCTAAAGAATATTATCTCAGCTATTAGAAGGTTTGAGCAAAATGACCTTTAATTTGATAAACTTCGACCTGGAAAGAACTAATAAATAAAATGGGCTTAGGCTGAGTCGAATGAGAAGAATTGTTAAAGCTTTAACTAAAACCAATGTCCATCAATTATTCGATTTTTAACTATAAGAAGGTGAAAAAAAGATTGGGTGAGAGATTCTAACTGACAAAGCTCCTAAAATAATTACGAGAAAAGAATGTGTAATATTGTAAAAAGAGCCGCTGACAATTATTAAGAAAAGGATTCCAAAATGTGTCGACTTGTACAGGGCAACATTTGCTACTACACAACTAACTAGATTCTATGAACATAAGAATTTAGTTAAACATTAAAGAGATAAAATTCTACGCTTAGTCTGTCAATCAAGGAAATCAATGTTGAGTAAAAATTTTTGATTCCTATCGTCAAATGTGAAAAAAGAAAATCTTAGTGTTTGTCTAATTGCCATTAAGTTTAAAGTTGCTAATTCATCTTGTAAAAACGAGATTACGCTAAAACTGAGCAAGAAAAGATTAAAACTCTAATGCTTAAGTAAATTTATTTTAAATTTACTAACAAATAAATTGATAAGAATAGATTTAATGTCATAAATAACAGATAACAGGTTGCTAAATTATGAGAGATACATAGCGAAACTTAAGATCAATAGAGAAAGATAATCCACATTTATGATATAAGAAACCACGTCAAATCTTGGTCGCAAAATTGTAACATTCTGATCGTACTAATATTATATACATATAAAAATGAAAAGAATAACTTTATAAATCAGATTAGTTGCTTGAAGAAGCACGAAGAAAAAACAATTTTATTACAAAAAGTTAATCATTTGAGAAAGGAAAAATCCTTGAAGCCTCTACTTCCAAAGATATTTCAGGAAAACTGAAATATAATGCAAATACTCTTGGTTTAGTTTCAAAGAAAGATAAATGCTCAGGATTTGAAAATATTTCCCCCTTTTACAAAACAGCAATTCAAAATTATATCAGGCATATAAAAATTCCCAAATATGAAAGGAATTTTTTTATACATTAGTCATCGTGTTCTATAATGGGTTTTCTTTGGTAATTGGGAATAATGTGGATAAAGATTTATATTATAGTAATACTACTCGAAAATATAACTAATTGAATTTTTGACCTTAGAGATCATGCAGCTCTTCCGGATATCACAATAAACCCTTCTTCAAAGTCATTAGCCAAATAATGTAGTCTTCGCCAGATGAGAAAATAAGTGAAAAAAGTTCACTTTACCAAGGTGTTTACAATAATGGTTAAATCTAGGGAGAACAAAATTCCACCAAAATACATATTGTTTATGCGTTAGAAAAAAAAATCCTTATATTATAGACCAAGAGACATCATAAGTACTTTAGAAAAGAAGACATTTACTAGCGAATAACATTTTAAGAAATTAAATACGAAAGGTGTATTATCTATATTACAAAAGCTAGTGAGGGAAGTACAAAATTCTTGCTATAAAGAAATATTCAAAAACGCTAAATTTATATAAGCTACAAGGAGCTACAAGGAAAATAAGTACCCTAGAAGACTTTACGGTCCGTACAAGGAGGGTACTTTTGGAGCAATCTTCAAAGGTGTCCGTCGGCCACCTCAAAGATCATTCGCGAGCATCTTAACGGCGATTTCGCAAGACATTATATAGTCTTAACTTGAACTGGTAAACAGATTCACTGTTGACAACTTCCGTCAGAAGTGCGTTCCAACTACCGCAGATACTGTAAGTGAAGAATTTCCCACACAGATCACGGTGGTATCGCGTCAGTTCAAGTTTAAAGCCGTGATTTCGTGTTCTCCACTCGCTGAGTTGGAAAATATCCTCGTAGTCCAGTCTGTCGATGCCTCGAAGAATTTTAAATACTTCGATAAGAGTGATATCATAATAGATGGAAGTTACCTTTACCTAAAATTTGGAAGTAATATTTTTGTCATAATTATCATCTTATAAAAATTAAATTATGATTAAGCATTTTGACTTGAAACCAAGCGAGTTGGTATGCAATTAAATATGAATTAAGCTATAGTTATGGTAAACCAGTCATATTTTGACTTGATCCTGAGATAAATAGTATATAATGGAATAAATATCATTGAAAATACAACTAATGCACAAAATAACAATCTCGTCTTAAATGTCAAGGAATTAATTTTTAGCAATTCGCAAATCTTTGGTATGAGGGAAGCATTTTATACTATAAACTAACCACCTCTCATAAGAAAATCATATAAAATTCCAATTACACCATTTCGACTTGCAAGCAATACTAAAATAAAATAAAGTGGAAATGTATCAGTTAGGTGCGGAGATTTAAAGTAAATAGAATGACAAGAAAAGAGGCACCAAACCAAGCAATGAAGTTCAGAATTATAATGAAAAAAGTTAGAAAATTTCTCAAAATCGTCCAGACCTCCTAATGATGAAAAGAGTTTTCTCAGCACTTTTAATTATTTAACTGAACTTTGATAAATAGTTAAAGGGTAGACATTCTTACTTAAATTTAAGACTCTATTTGATAAAGGCCATAGCAATAGGAACAATAACTGAGATATTTATACTACCTTACTAGAAGAAGTGGCTAACAAAGTAGTAAATAGTATCACCTTAACTAATGTGATATAAATTTTACCCTAAAGAATAAACATTTATACGCTAATTTTAATATCTATCATATTTAGTATCACTTATATTTTGCCTATATCTGAATATTTCAGCTTCCTATATACTTGCTAGTATTATAGTTAATTTTCCTACCGAAAACATACCAGAAAGCTATACTATGTAAAGTTTATAAACACATATAGCATTTATCAACACTAATTATTTTAAATTCGTAAAAACTTTGGCTTCAAATAATTAGATCGAAACTCGAGCGCAACTTTATTTCACTTTCGTAATGAAGAAATTTTTCCCCAGACTTTTATTCCGTAGAATGAAAGAAACAATTCTTAATTGAAATAATTAATTAGTAGCTTCTTCACAATTCAGTGCGCAGGAGGAAAGAAAATGTTTGATCAAAAGAACACGAATTCATCTCAGCTCACATACTGTAATATTTCAGGTAGGAAAAGTTTAAAAATGACGATGAATTTAATTATTATTTTTTATGTCAGCAACCTATTTGGTAAATTCTTTTCATCTCCTATCCGAACAACAACAATTACTCATGGCATTACGTTCCTGGTTTTTTAAGGGGGAAGAAAGTAATCTTGCCTGGTCTGTGTATTTGAAAGGGTAAACTCCAAAGTTAAACTGAAATCACTGAGCAGGATTGTTACTAAAAACGTTAGTGGTCTGTATAACCTCGTAAAGAAAGCATTTAAAAATACATTCTTATTATGCATGTATTTATGCGCCAAAAGCGATGTTTTGGGGAAAATGAGTTTTTCCAAAGTTTTTATGCTACGAAAAATTCATTCATTTGGGTTTTTTTATATATCTTATGTCAAAAATGCTCATGTTTATGTTCATATTATCCTTAGTATATATTACGACCTGATACCAGAATTAAAATAATCGTGTTTTCTAATGCGATTAATATTTACGAGTAAAAAGTTTAAAATTTCCTTGGTTCAGAAGTCAGCTTTCCTTTAAGTAATTCTTAATTACATATTTCAAATAAATTTCACGAATGTTTAGTTATTTATTTTAATAATGGATTTATCTTCATTAAATAAAGTTGCCATACAGAAGACAGAACTTCATCGAAGAATCAAACAAGGGTTCGTGGAAAATTTGAGAAAAGACTAAACACCATTAAAAACCAAGTGGCCAAAATATTAATTTTGATTTATAGTAGCTAAAATTGCCAAACTACAATTGTTTTAATATAATTAAAAAAATTCAAATTGTTTTAACTTAACAACAAATAATCCTTTGCTGAAAATATTTTTCTTCATTTTTTCTGTCTCTTTTTAATTGAACAGCAAATTTCAGGGTTATTCGATTCTCTTTCCTTTGTCTTCCATTCTTCATTTCCGACATTCTGACAATAATTAGTGTATTTTATTTTGGTTTCCTTTTCTTTCTTTTTTTTGGAAATACAAAATTCCTTCATTATGGTTTTTAGTTAAGTTAATTTTATCATATAAATTTCAGTCGATTTATCATATTTTCTTTTACTTAACTTATAATAAGTAAATGTAGTCTACGTTTTATGCATTATAAAGATTAATTCTGTCGTTTTGATTCATTTATATACTTACTTTTATTTTAACAATAAATTGATCTTTTTTCATTTCCTATCATTTAACATTCTGATCTAAGACACCTATTTTATATTAAGGAAATTCTACTGTCATTTACGTTCATGAGAAAGACCATTTCATGTGCATAATTTTGTCACAAAAATACCTTTGGCTTCTTATCTCAACTTCTGCAAAAAATTCATAAGAATTTTGGTTGTGAACCATATGCAAAAAGGTCTCATTGAAAACAAGTAAGGAAGTTGTTCGGAACAATTCCCTTCTGTCTATAGTTCATCGTATGGAATTTCTGTAAACTTAATCCTGTCTAAAAGTTCTTCTCATCCTTAAAACAAGTGATTTGAGAAGATAAAACACGCAAAATATGATAAACCTCTCCCTCAATAAAACCAATAATGGGGAGATAATAATAATAAGTATTTATAATGCGCCATTCAGGGCTGTTAGCGAGTGTAGAGAAAGTTTACAGGGAAGAAAAGGCAATTACGAAGAGATGAGTCTTCAGGGGACGTTTAAAAGTAGCAAAGGAGGGAGAGGATCGGACTTAGGCAGGAAGAGCATTCCAGAGTCGAGGAAAACAAACTGAGAAGGAACGGTCACCCATCGAGCAGAGGACAGAAAGAGAAGTGTTCAGGAGGGGAGCGGGGTTAGACCGGAGTGCCCGAGGAGTTTGACGACGGGAGAGGGCAGACAAGAGATAAGGTGGAGCCTCGAGGTTTAGGACCTTCTAAGTGATGAGAAGAATTTTATAGTTGATATCGAAGCAAATAGGTAACCAGTGTAGCTCCTGTAACAGAGGCATCGAAGGAGAGAACCGGGGGCGGCAAAGGAGGAGCCGGGCAGCATAGTTTTGAATTAGTTGTAGAGGGCGAAGTGACGATGAAGGGAGATTTACTAAAAGAGAATAGAGGATTGTCTCTTCTATTTTATATTGGTCAGAACGAAATACAGAATTCATTCATAAAATTTGCTTTCCTTACGAATAAAAATTTTGTAAGTATTATTTTTAATGGTAATATTGCTCATATCTGGTTAGAGAGGAAATTCTAACTATAAATTATAGAGTATAAACAAGTCAACCTCATTTAAAATTGAATAATAATAGAATTTACTTGATTTAACTGACATTATTGGGATGTTAATTCACTTTTATCTTTTAATTATAAAAAAATAAATGTGTTAAAACTAAAAATTTGAAATGAGATTAACTAGGACAGCAAAAATGGTAAAATAGAATCCTTAAGGCAGGGAAAGTTTCATTATTAAATTCATTGTAAAGAATTCTGGAATAAAATAAATTACTATATATTTTAAGGAACTAACAATGTTTTATAAGTTTGATAGGGTTAAGGTAACTTTTTATTCCTATTTATCCAAGAATTCAATTAAAACATCCCTTTAAGAAATAGATGCAATGAGAGTCTTAAATATACATACAAATGTTAAATCAGATGCTGATGTTGGCTAATGATTTAAAATAAGATTTTATTCTGAATCTTCCATAAAAAAGAAAGTTTAAAGAAAAGAACATAAAATTAAGAGATTTTAGATAGAAATGGCTAAAAAAAGTAAGGCATTCCATTTATTTCCTTAATCCTTATTTTAACATTAAAAGGAAACAGTATAAAAAACTTTTCATATAAAAATTAACATCTATAAAATGAAATGACCTCAATAATGTATATATATATATACATATATCTGTATATATATATAAATATATATATCAACCATGACTAGCAACGATAGAATAAAGCCGAAGATCCATCGATGAAAAGCGATTCCCGATAACTTAGGATGAATTACTTTTCAGATTAGTTAAAATAGTAGCCCACAAATAAAATCTTCATCGCACAAATATTGCCACCTATTCATGGAGATTTGCCGTTTAAGCATGAACTAAAATATCGCAATGATAATCAAATCGAAAAAGCTTGCAGACCAATGCATTATTTAGTTATTTTTCTACTTTATTTGTTCCAGAGATTCCCGCGAAAACTTCGCCGAGTGTGATGGAGCATTGGTGTGCATAATTATTCATTTTCTTCGTCGTTTTTTTTTATTTCTTATTACACAAAGCAAAAATGGCATTTAAGAATTCAAATTAGGCCTCTGCTGTAGATTGTCACATCTGAAACTCAGAATGATCTACTAACTTATGCCCAAGAGTCCTATCAGAAGATCTGTCAATGGAAAGAAGCCTCTCTGTCCTACAATTAATTCCCTCCCTATAGCAGGGACATCGAGTGTTGGTCGTAAGAGAACTCTTGTATTGTGGCTAGGACAATAAAAGTTAGAAGTAGTCTCCTCGCCCAAGCACATGTGAGAAGTTGTGTTTTTCCATTTATCTGTCTGTGCATTTATCAAAAAATTCAAAGGACTAAATGTTTTAAACAAAGGCCGAAAATAGACCCCAGAAAATTCTTGGAGGGGGCGAACAAAGATGCCCATGGATCACTTGGAGAAAGGCTCACATGCTAATCGTTGCAAACGAATGGGCTAGAGAGGAAGGAGAGTGGGAATGGCCCCTACAGGCTTTTTTGGTAACTCACAAGAATATAAAATATATTTTCCAGAAAATAAAAAGAGAGATGGCATATAAATTGTTTTCTCGGTTCTTATGGATAGCATGCCCTTTGGAGCCTGTGCCTAAAAAGGGTTTACAATATGATCTCAAATGGATGAAGGAACATAATTAAAATTATATCCAAAAATATTCTTACCAGTCTCACCATTCAAAAAAATCCAGGAAAATTGTGGCATCCTTTATTTTATGTGATTATTATAATTTTCCGATGGGGGGGTGGCGGGTTATTTGCCGGCTCACATGATGAGAAAATAAAGTTGATACCACAAAATTTGATTTTTCAGAAGATTCAGATCCCTCCTTGCCCCTTCTAAAGCCCTTAAGAAAAAAAAAATAATTTGTATTCACATTGACCAAATTCATCACTTTTCTTCTGTTCCAGCCATTGTTGCGAATCAAATGAATTCTCATTGTAATAAATTGGCCAGTCAAGTGAGAAGGTCGAGGAGATGACGAAGAGGAGGCAATGATTAGATTTCCCGAAAAGCAGGAAGAGTAGAGGAGGAGGAGAAGTGGATAAGAAGAAGAGAAGGAGTTTGTAGGTAGGGGCGGTTGTGACGGGAAGTGGCGGTGGCGGTGGTGGGTAGGGTTGCTTGTGGTGGGTGGGTAGGGGTTTTGATGGTGGGCAGGTCCTGTGGAGCTTGTCGTGGGCAGTGGCGGTTGTACTTGTGCTGGGCAGTGGTAATGGTAGTGGTGGTGGTGTTAGTGGGCAGGAGTGGTGGCGGTGGAGGTGATGGGCTGGTGCGGCAGTGGTGATGGTGAACAGGAGGGGTAGTGGTTGAGGTGATGGCCTGGAGCGATGGTGGTCGTGGCTGTGATTGGCTCCGGCAGTAGTGGTGATGGTAGAAGTGTTGGTGCTGGTGGTGGAGGTGTTGGTGGTGGTGGTGGTGTGGAGGAGCGGTGGTGGTTGGCAAAGTTATTGGTTTTATGGCATTATATTTAGTATTAAATTCCCTTTCAAATCATATATGGCACCCTTAATATTTTTTTTAATTTCATCCATCAACTTTGCATAAATTTGATATTTGGAGGTTTAATTTAAAAACAGCCAATTTTCGCCGGCTTAAGGGAAAATAGTGGCAAAATTTCCCCCTAACGGATCCTATTCTTGAGATCAATTCGGTGGATGGGAGTTTTATTTCCTTGGCAAAGGTCAAATGCGGCCATAAACTCGAATTAATCTACATAATGGATCTTAAATTACAAATTTCCTTCATCTATCGTTTCATTTACCAATTTTCATCATTTGTGCGATCAGTAAATGGGCTAACCATAATTTATTTTGAATGGAAAAGACGTGTTCGTGTCTGTGGTTCTTAGTGGTTTACGAGTGGAGGTGCTGAGATTAATAGCTAATTTTTAAATAATTTTTATCATGAAGTGAAAAAATTGATTATTCTCTTCCATTTCTGAGCTTTGGAGGAAAGCTTATCAGATTCTAAAGCATACTTTTACGTTCTTTAGAATGTATTTTTTCTACTCCTCCTGATAAACTATTTAAGCTAGCCAGTTATCTAAAATATTTTGGGGGTATTAGTGCTGCAGATGGGATCATTATAATCCTCTGATTTCCTCAAGATTACCCAAACTCTATAAGAAAAAATGGAGAACGTGATTTCTCAACTGGGACAAAAATCGGTAAAAGAAATGTTAAAACTTTTCGCCGATTTTTCTGATAATTATCTTTTTTTCTTATTTAGGAAAATCTTTTCAAGAATATATATCTAGTATCTCTTAACTCAAAAAGGTTTATAATTGCTGCCCTTGCCATACTTAGTAGCCCAATCCTTTATATGTACTCTTCATTTTCTTCCTTCTAAAGTCTCTTTTACTTCTGCCATTATTTTATGGAATGAAATTATTATCTTTGCGCATACTTGTTCTTTTCTATTTTAAACATCTTTATGTTGCTTTAACAAATTTTAATCCAAGAAAAAGAACACTTCTAATAAATTCCAACAAATTAATTCTGTTTCTACCATCAATCGGAATACGCCAGGCCTTCGTTGAATCTTTATTCTATTTCTCGTAGCCAGATAGAAGGAAATTTCCTTGATTGCATCAAATTACTTCGTAAATAAGAAAGATTTCTATTGAAAACCTGAAACGTCTATCATTTGAAGAGTGAGAACATTAGATCCCTATTGCTTTCGTACATTAAGAAGTCAATTATTACTGTAATATGATCTGGAACTTCCCACATCCATCTTATTTGCTTTCAACACCTCGTATATAAAGATTTGGCATACCATTTCACCTTAGTCATCATAGCAGACCATCTTATTTATTCAGTTAAGTGCTATAATTTATTCTATCTTCATAACGCTCTTGCAGCTGCAATTATCCATCTCATTGCAATTATTCATTCAAGAACTTCTTTTCAACTAGTGATCGTTCAACATGCATCGTTAATCAAAATTCGTAAAGTACCGAATCGAGGAAGCAAAAATACAAGACGGAATTATTTTATCGGCATTTAAATAAAATAATTACGATCTGAGATTGATTCTAAAGATTATTTTTAATGTTTAGGAAGTACACAGAACTAAGGAGGTAGATTTGTGTACAACGAAAATTTACATTTAAATTTAAATTAAAAATTTGATTGGAATGAAAAGAGGCTTTACGGAAAGATTGGGTTTAAGAGAAACGAAACAAACGGAAAAGGTTTCTAAAATACTCTAGGTAATAAAACTTGAAGGAAAGACAAAGCAAGAAAAAGGTTAAATTACTGGAGTATGTTGTGTGCTGGAAATTAATTAATGGCCTAGAAAATTTAATTAATGTACAAGGGGTTAGATCTAAAACGTATCCTGGCACTTTACCCAATTAATAGAATTAAAGATGACATGATAAGAGTAATATAAGTGGTAGTGAAAGAGGAAAAATAGAAAAAGAACGATGAATAAATGTAAGGTTTTGCAGATGAATTTATCAATGGATGATGTGAATCAGTGCCCCACGTTTCCGTCGGGACAATGACATAGAACTCATGATTACAATTACTTATTTAGCCAAGAAACTCTTCTGAATTTCCGTAGAAGCTAAGAATATTGAAACAAATTACCGAAAACCCCAACTGATGGAAGTTATGCTTGAGATTTTGGAATGATTCAGTACATAACACTCCTGAATCAGTTTCTCCTGAAGTAAAAGAAGCTCCTCTCCGATGCGGAAGTCTTCTATGATATCACATCCTCTTCCTCACCGAGGGAACAGAAACAAAAGAGCGTCGGACACCTTAACTCCTTTGAAATAATTCCTAAGAGTAGGAGTCGAAGCGCCTTCCTTGAAATATCTCGGGTTCCCATTCAAATTTCTGTCGATTTTATTAATAAAACAAGAAATATTTAGCTTAAAAGACTATTTTGTCCTTTGATGTTACATCCCTACATAGTTACAAAAGAACACATGAAATTCACGTTCCTCAGCTTAAAGGAATGGCCTACTAAAAATTTTTCGTGTTTCTCTATATTTCTTAAATTTATCATAGATCTTAACAAGTTGTGTATCAAACAAATTTCATTTCTTTCGGCTCAACAATAATTATTATAAGCAAAAGAAGGGGGCTTTCTATGAGCTCTTCTCTCTCTCTCCTGTTTTGGTAAATATCTTTTATGAATATTTGAAAGAGAATTTCTCCCAGATTCTCTTCTTCCAGATGCCATTTGGTTTCACTATGTTGAAAAAATTAGTTTGTGGTCAATTCTGTTGTAGGAAAAAATTCCTTGTTTCAGTCATTAATTGATTCCTTGCTTAAAGCTCATTTAAGTTGTAAGAAGAAAGTGAGGAAAAAACACTTTTCTTAGCTATTCTAATTTTAAAAAATAGTCACGACGAATCATTTTTTTTAAATAAACAGGAAACTCACCCACTCCAATCAATATGTTCATGTGATTTCAAATCAATCTTTTTCGTTAAAAAAATGTCTTATAATGGGCAGATATATACCGGCTATTCGCATTTATGTTCCGAGTTTTACTTATAAGGAATTTCGAAACATTAATTAAGTCTTTCGGAAATTGGTACACAAAAATACATAAAGAGGCTAGAATTAAAGCTAGAAAAGATCATTATTGTAGTAACCACGCAAATAAATCGCACATTAAATTTACTTTTATTATTTCAGCTACTGCTAGAAAATACATATTTAATTCTATTTAACACGCTTCATCAATCTGCATTTAAATGCAAAAACCACTATATTCAGGACTACTAATGTCTTTAATAAGAATACGTACACTCTTGTATTAAAGTCTTATGGACACTCATAGCTTAAAATAAAAGCCGAGGTCGCCTGATTGTAAGGTGCACTTTCAAGGATACGGTTCCCTCCAATGCTAAGTTTGCTAACGTTTAGAAAGGAGCAAGTCTGAGATTTCAGCGCGCACAGTGCGAGGAGACTTTTAGGCAAAGGTCTCAAGTCTAGAAGAGCTGCTAAGAAGTCTCTTCTCAGCACTATAAATTACATATGAGCTCTAATATTGTATTAAATATTAAGGATGGAATATGGAAGACTGGGGTAAAGTAACATTCTCTGAAGAATTTACTTTCCTCTAGTTTTAAGCTTTTGGAAGTTCCCAAATTAGGGGGAGAAAAGGAGAGCACCTTCAAAAGTTCTGTGTCAACCGTACACTGTCCCCGCCTCGGGCTGCTTCTCATCTAAGGAAGCTGAGGCATTAACATTTTTGCGCAAGAAAACTGCAATCAACTCAAAATGATAACAAATCATGCTTTATCAACACCTTTTCCCAACAGGTAACGACTAATCTTAGGATGATAATTGTATTTGTCAACATAAGGACGCATCTTGTCACAAAACTAAAACAAAGTTCTTGGCTAAAAATAACAACGAACTTTTGTGACCTTGGCTTTGAAAATTTACAAGAGAGGAACTCCACATAGTATTTGTGGGCGATAATCAAACTGACTCTTGATAAATAGATGCCATCCAATTACGAGCAGTTTCAAGTGATTATTGAAGAAAAATGGAGCAATATTAGTCAAGATATCATCACAAATTTGGTCTCCAGCAGGCCAAAAGTCCTTAAAGCAGTCCTAAGCAACAAGGCACATTATTGTAAATATTGCTTTTGAGCTTTGATTGACTTTAAGTATTTATTATGTACATGAGCTTGGTCTATAAATTCCTATATATTTCTACTTCAAATTATAATAAACACACTCAAAATAAATCCAACGTAGATTCTAAACCTTTGGCCATGACTCCATTTATTGTTAAGATTTATGACATAACTATCATACACGATACAAGAATCTAAAGAATATCTGTAAGTTTCAGCAATTTATGATCCCTTTTCATCAAAAGCTAAAATTTATCATTTCTGTCATTCGCTGAAGCTGGAAATTGACTTGAAGAGCATATCATGTCTGATGGATCTCCATTTCCTGTTTAAAATAGATGAAGTTACTAATTTACAAGAGTGGTAGGTGAAAATATATGTAGGGATGAGAGATTATTCAGAAAATCGATTATACTGACAATATATATGTTTGATTCCTTTGATTAGTTAATTGGCTATTCCTAGACCCAAATTTTATTAATTTCAACACAATTAATCAAGAAAATCAATTCCCTTTTATGAAAATGAAAGATTCAATAGTACTGGAGTAAATGCGACTGCGAATTATTTAATGAAAAAGGAGTAATTACAGTTTTTAAGATTATAAAATAAATGAGTGTCTTTTATCAAATTAATTTCAGAGGAGATGTCCTAATTTATAAGTTCATGAGTAATGTCTTCAAGTTCATCATCAATCTCCCTATCTTTTTTCCAAAAGTATACAAGAAATAACCATAATTTTTGGTACCTAGCATATTTTTAAGAGCCTAACTCATATGTCCTTAATATTCGGAAACATACTTCTCCAAAACACCAGAGAAGATATATAAGATTCAGAAAATTTGTCTATACGAAAAATCTTATTATATAATATCATTACAGATATCTAGCACTCTCCTTCTCTGTTATGAGGAGGAAGATTAGAAACTAACCTGAAAAAAGAATAGCGATAATAGGACTCGTTTGGCCTCAAAGTAAGATTATCGAACAGCGATTATATTTCCATTCCTAGCAGAGACTGCCAAAGATTCAAAATATTTATATACATAATAGCATTAAAACAATACGGATTACCTTATATATTATAGCAGTTCGTTCCCCTCAATCTTCCTACGATCATAATTTGAGACTTATTGGAAATAGCGCATATAATAAGGAATACACATCAACACATCACATAGAAAAACACTACCCTGGAAACGAGGTATCATAAGCCATTGCTACAAAATAAAAATATAATTGAATATGAAAATTCATAGGTAGCTTAAATACAACAATCAAATTAAGAGAAAATTGAACTAGTGTTTTTTTATCAAAATCCAGCTCTTTGGACGAATTTCTGCAGTCCTTATGAATGAAAAAGTGTACTGTTTTGCCATTGCTGATATGGGTCTTATACTATATTGAGTGTTAGTATTGTATGTAAGAATACCAATATTGTATACCGGTACAGTACTGTACTATTTTAATTTCTTTGTATTGGCAGATATTGGCATCTTTACTGTAAGGGGTGAACTTTTAACTTGATAAGGTTATCATTAACCCTGGAACAAACAGTAAAGTGGCGAAAAGGATTGGATTTGAACCAATGTATGGATACCCTTTTGGATTAGGAATCCAATATTGTAACAACTTTGGAATCAGGAACCAGTTGGCTACGGCCGGCATGCAGAAACATTATATTCGGAATGGAAGAGTTAACCGCTTAGAACAAGACAACTCATCCGACCACGATGATCTTATGCGTCACGTATCATTAAAACATTCGAGCAACATAGCTAGTAAGTTGCATGTTTTGGGAGTAAACGCTGACGCAGCTCTAGAGGAACAATTCACGATAGATAGCATCCCCCTCAAAATGCTAATTAGTTCAGGAATGAACGTAAATCTAACTGACGGTGACACTTTTAATCAGTTCACCAAATTACAACCTAACATTCTACTCAAACAGACAAAGATGGACCCAAAGGCTTACGGAGATATCCCCATATCACTGAAAGGCGAGTTCTTGCACCTTTGAGTAATGGATTAACGAGGATTACGCACAAAATATTGGTTACCAAAGAATGTCAAGGAGTAAACATCTTGTGTAACATACCAGTTTTGATTTGAGATTCCTGACATTCCAAGAGGCGAAGACAGTGAAGGTAAAGGGAATTCCACACTCTACAAAACAGATACTAAATGGCCACCTACCAGCCCGTGCTGCTCTAGGAAGGAGGAGAGGATTTCAACTCAATCTCAAAATCGACGAAAGCATCCAACTTGTGGCACAACAACTCCGAAGAGTGCCATTCCGTTTTCGTTGAGTAGTCAAAAAGAAAATCTAAGGAATGTTGGCAAGGACATAATCGAGAGGGTGGAGGGTCCATCACCATGGGTCTGGCCATTAGTAACCGCAGCAAAACCACATTGGGACATAAGAATATGTGCTGACCTGCGGATTACCAACAGAGTAGTGAAACGCACACATCATCCAATACCGACAGTTGAACAACTACTCACCGAGGTAAACGGGGCAATGAAGTTTCCGAAAGTAGATCTGAACTCATACTATTACTAAATAGAGTTAACCCCTGTATTAAGAGACATCGCAACCTTATCATGTGACTGGCATCTACAAATATAAAGTATTGTTTATGGGCATAACTTCAGTTTCAGAGGAGAAAAACCTAGCAGATGGATTAATTAACCCTATTGTGGCAAACAGCATTTCTAAAGCCATGACTCTATTAGAACTAGTAGAGAAATCCAACTAAGATCCGACCCTAATGAAAATAGAGTTAGCGATCCAACGAAGGACTGAGCCTACAAGGTGAGAAAGCCGCTCAAACATGTGAGGAGTGAACTGACAACGAAGCGGGGTGTAATAATACGCGGGTCCAGAATAGATATCCCCAGAAACCTACAACAACACAGATTACAACTAGCTCATGAGAGACACATGGGAATGGTAAAAACAAAAGCACCCCTTCATGCCAATGTGTGGTGGCCCAACATGGACAAGGATATGGCAGAGTTCATAAAAGAGGCATACCATGTGCAGGTCTAGACCAAAGGAAACAAGTTAACCCGGTTAACATGGCAACAATGAAGGAATCTTTAGAAGTAATCCATATTGACATCTCTGGGCCATTTCCGAGTGGGTACTATGTAATCGGAATAGTTAACGCAAGTTCCAGTTGCCCGGAAGCATTTGTAGTAAATTCCACTGATACAAACACAGTTACCAGCGTTCTAGAAAGATTTATTTTCACACATGGTGTTCTAACATTTATTATATCTGATAATGGACCACAATTCAGAGCCAATGAATTTATCAGACTTTGTGGTGAATGGGGAATTAGGCATCAGAAGGGCACCCTTATCACCCCCAAGCTAACGGAGAGGTGAGGAGATTCTTTGCGACCGTGTTGAAAGCTATCGAGTTATCAACACAGAAACGAAAGACTGGAGACGACACCGAGGAAAATTCCTTCACTATTATAGAAACACCCCACATGCAATGGCAGGAGAGACTACAGGTAAGCTCTTTATGGGTAGAGATCTAAATGGGAAGCTGCCACAACTACGACACAGCGAAGAAAACCAAAATTGGGAGGCTGCACGGCAAAAGGATCAGATGGAGAAATACAAACTGAAGATTCGAATGAATCATAAAACTGGAGCCAAACCAATCAAGATAGTGACTGGAGAGGAATTGCTCCTAAATAACTTCAATTCAAAAATCTCACAACAACATATGATTCCATACCTTGAAAGTTAAGGAATAGAGGGACAACTCAGCCATCCTTCAACGAGGAAAGAAGAAATTTCTGCTTAACACGTCTGTTGAGGTTTAGTGAATGGGTAATCCCAGTCCCACTTCCTGGCATATATTTTATTACTGCACCGAGGTGAAGCGAAGGTGAAGCGTATCCAATATTCCTACCTTAGCCACTTCTAGTCAATAAGAATAACCCCAGTGCGTACCCCTTTGATCAAAAATAAGATGATGACCCCCTGAGTGTGTTCCTCACTCAGTAAAAGCCAACCATGGGTGGGTCGGTGGAATATTGAGATTTAAGCCGAGTAGATTGCTTAATAATTGCCTAAGGATCGTCCAAATAAGTTAAACACACATATACATAAATAATCTTGAATGTACATGAATTTGAAATAAGCAACAGCGTATATAAATATAAATAGGATTAATCTTGCACTGAATAAATAAGTCTACAAAATGCCGTAAAGATTACTTGCTAATTACTCACTGGGATGTTTGCGTCTTAATGACATCAGACAGAACGAAGGGAATATTATTATTGAGTTAAACACTGAATTAAGTAAGCACTTTTCAATCAGTATTTGTACAAAGTTTTCTGATAATTAAATACGATCGAAATATTCAAATATTTCAGGAGAAGGAGAAGGACGGAAAAGGCATCAGAGATACGAAAACAAGAGGATTCTTAGAATTTAATGCGAGTGGGGCTTCAGTTCTAAAGAAGTTTTACCTTTTGAAAAATTTAAGCGGGTAGCAAGAAATTTATGAGGGTCACAACGTTTGTTACCTTTTTTCAAGCTCAGGTAAAATTCACCATTCAGGAATTGCGAGCAGACGACTCGCAGGACAACAAGAAATGTTGAAGTAAAGACAAAACTTTGGACTTTGTCATTATGACCCAAATAAAAGTAAATATAAGAATAAAAGTTGGTATCTGTGCAGAAAAAACGCATTTGTTTGACTCTGCGTCGATCCAATATATGCTTTGAAATTGCATCGCGACTTTGTGACTTTATTCCGCTGGATCTTGCCCGCTGCTTCCTTCTCATTGAACTTTCACAGAATTAAAAACAATAGCGATATTCGAGAACTTCAGAAATAAACAATTAAGCGATGTCGAGAACTGTGGAAAACTGCGGAAATATACCATTTAGCGTTGTCACAAACTTCAATAATAAACACTTTAGCGATATCAAGAAATAAACAATTTAGCGATGTCCAAAAATACAGAAATAACACTCATCGATGTTTGGTGACGCAAATATTATTGCGTATATGTAGAGTTTTGATTTAGTGCAATTAATAATGATATTTGTTTTGCATCTTTTGCCATATTGAATTATCAAATGAGGTCTTGAAACCTTCAATATTGCAATAACATTTGAAAACCAACATTTGAACAATAGAAATGAAATATTAATTTTAAATCAAAATTGCTCGGAAATAAAAGACTTGAAATAAGAAATGCAAACAAATCCGAGCGATTAAAAGTTGATTTGAGCAGAATTCAAAGTAAACTGAAATCGATATGGGCCATCTTTATAGTCTTCAGGCCTATTTAATAAACTGAAAAATTTAAGATGCAGAATGTAGAAGAAAAAATGAAGAGGAAAAAAAATATATCACCTGCATCATCTCTCTATCGATAAATGCATTTCAATAAGGAATAGAAGATATGACCCCAAAATATATAATAATCAATTCATTTTACGGAATACAACTTTGGTCATATTTTCATAGTAGCTGAAATTACCTGCCCAAGGTGGAGGCAAAAATTGTCACAAAACGCTAACTGACATGATTTATGACTATAAAAAATGTCAAATTTTCCGATTGTCATGGGTTAAATTTCTATTAATGATCATTTATTAACGTACAAACATGTTGTAAAATAATACTCTATAGACATTAGAGAAATTCCGTGTAAAACACATTATTTCTTTTTTCACTTAGTATAGATTTCTTGCATTACGCACCCAGTTTTCCATGTTAAATGAATGGTTCTTCCATCTGATGCACATCCACTTTTAGGGGTGGCACTCCAAATGGGCCTGCACATACTTTTTGTGATATATCTTTTATGCATTCACTAATTATCCTTACTTTGGAGGACATGACAGAAGCAATGCCTGTGAACACAACTCGATCTCAATGAGAGCTCCAGCAAATATTATACTGCATCAAACAATAAACGAGACAAGCTCGTTCAAGAAACTTCCGTGCATCAGTTTGAATGTAAAAAAAGCCACCTCTAAGAGCAGAATTCAGGAGTAGGTGGACAACTTCAAGAACTATGAGAGTGTAAAGAACCTCAATGCAGCCAGTAACAACCGTCCAAGCCATTCAGGACGCCCCAGGAATCGTACAGCTGAGTTGGTCGAGAGCGTGAGATAGTCAGTTCAGCAGAGTCAGAAACGCTCTGTGTGCCATTGAAGTCAGTCCATCGGTATATCCCGTGAGATCTGCAAGAGAGTACTACTAATGGATGTAAATGCCCAGCCATACAGAATACAGACAAAGCAGACCCTTACAGCCTCACACAAGAAGCAGAGAAAGGCTTTGGCCTTCAAGATAGAGGAGAAGATTCAGGAGACCACAACTTTCCTAAACTTCCTTTCGACCTCAGATGAAGCTTACTTTCATCTTGAAGGAAAGGTACACTCAAGGAAAAAGGTCTTCGCGGGGACCTCCAGCCTAAAAGAGGTAGCTACCAAGCCCCGACACTTCCCTAAGTGCACGATATGGACTGCATTCAAAGCCAGAGGCATCATCGGACCATTATTCTTGGAGGAATCTGACGCGACAGTAACAGTCACTAAGGAGCAGTATGTTGAGGTCCTCAAAACCTTTAAGAGGTGACTGCAGACCCAATTCCCGTCGCTTGTGGGGAATTTATGGTTCCTGCAAGATGGAGCAAGCTCTCACACCTAAAACCTGTCCCGAGATTAGCTGAAAGAGAACTTTGGTGGCCGTGTAATCAGTCTTAAGACTGATTTCGAATGTCCACCTAGAGCATAGCCCCTCAGATTTCTTTCTCTGAGGGTACCTTAAAGAGTGAGTATACGCAAGGAGAGCCAGAACCATCACGGAACTCAAGGAAGCCATTAGGGAGGAGATCAGAGCCATTAGTCGGTCGGTTTATAAGGACGTCATGGACCACTTTGTGCTGCCCCTCAAGAAATGAAAAGAGCTAAATGGAGGTCATCTCGAACAGGTACTCTAGAATAAAGAAGAAAAGTGCAAAGACTCTCATGTTTTGATATAATGTTTTTAAACACAATACACTAGTTATCAGCAAAGTTTCATTTAATCCTTGTTGAAAATTACGAAATGACTCCTATCTAAATTTGGGGCCTATTGTTTTGGGGTCATCCTGTACTCACAGCTAAGCCATAGCCTCAATTGAAACTGCAGGCGTTTAAAATCAAATATGAGATCATTTAGAATAGCATAAATTTGCGGAATAATCTCATCTTCTAGTCCTTAAGGCCATTTAGAATTTTACCTCAATTCGGTAGGTCATAATCTTTTTCACAAAGAGTCTAGTGACATTATAAAGTGGTTGCTTATTCCTTAACAGGAGTACTGGTAAACTAGCTTCCAGGGTCAGATAATGATGAGCAAACCAATTGGTTCCAAGGAATTGAGAAATTCTATAGGGTAGTGCACCGCCTGATCTTGTTACAATATAAGGTCACGCGATTTTTGTATGCTTTTTAAACATTTTAATATATAAAGGATATTATTAAATCAGACATACTTAATTATCTACGCATTTGAAGTTTAAATGATCAACCTTATCTCTGACATAATGTTGTTGGTCTAAAAAAAGATAATTGATGAGCTTCTTAGGGACATGAAGAAGGCTTTTATAGCTGAAAGAGAAGATCAAATCAAATGATATCATTTAGCAACTTATTTCAAGATTTGATGATTGATGGAAAAACACAATGGGTGGTAAGAAACCCATTGGCTGTATTAGAAACCGATTAACTATCTCAAAAACAAATTTCGTGTGTAAGGAACTTTCCATTGTGAATTTGAAAATGTTACTAAGATAACGAAAGTACTAGCTCCAATCTCTCTTTCCTTGTCCTTACGTGGTACAACCAAATATAAATATATATATATATATATATATATATATATATATATATATATATATATATATATATATATATATATATGTGATAGAACGTGTTGAAGCTGCGTTTAATTTCAACTCCTACCCCGTATTATTTAAAACCACGATGCTGCCCACGTGCATCTTCGATTCGAGGCTTGGAGTCTTATCTCAGCTACCGGAGGCCAATGTTTAAACAAGGAGGTTATCGTCCCCCCGTTTGCCCCCATACGCCGACCTCGCCAGATCGAGTTAGGCTTATGAACAGATAAGGCATTGTTCCCCGGCCCGGCTGTGCGTTCCCTCCAAGCTTCCACTCCATTTTTCCCCACGCCAAGGAGATGTCCTGGCTATTTATATGGAAACTTTACCACTAAGATCAGATTGGAGATCCAGATTTTCGTCGCGAAACATCACCACGACCCTCCTTTCCTTTGTGCGCCAAGGGACCTCGACCTCAAGATTCACCATCACTTGTCCAGAAGGAGGACAATATTCCTTGAGTGCCAAAGGTTCGAGCCTTTCCGACGACAAGTCCCCAAGGCTTCCCCCTCCCTGTTGTTCAAGGAGAACAGGTTTAGAACAGCCATTGTTCGTTTTGAGCCCTTCGCCAAGAAACGGTTCTCATCCCCCCCTGTTGTTCAAGGAGAACAGCATTAGAACAGCCATTGTTCGTTTTGAGCCCTTCGCCAAGAAACGGTTCTCATCCCCCCCTGTTGTTCAAGGAGAACAGCATTAGAACAGCCATTGTTCGTTTTGAGCCCTTCGCCAAGAAACGGTTCTCATCCCCCCCTGTTGTTCAAGGAGAACAGCATTAGAACAGCCATTGTTTGTTTTGAGCCCTTCGCCAAGAAACGGTTCTCTTCCCCCCCTGTTGTTCAAGGGAGAACAGCATTAGAACAGCCATTGTTCATTTTGAGCCCTTCGCCAAGACACGGTTCTCATCCCCCCCCTGTTGTTCAAAGGAGAACAACATTAGAACAGCCATTGTTCTTGAGCACGTAGACAAGAGACAGTTCTCATTCCCCCCTTTGTTCAGAAGAGAACAAAGTAGAACAGCCATTGTTCTTCAAGCCGTTCGTCGAGTAACGGTTTTCCTTTCCAAGACGCCTCGTCAGGATCCTTTTATCCACCCCCCCTTCGGCTGGAACTCGCCAGCGGACCGAATATTCCTTCAAGTACCTTCCACTGCACCCTAATGAAAAGTTACGTAAGCCAAACTTCACCTTTGAGTATTGATCCCTTTTGTCAATTCTATCCTGTGCTTTAAATGGTTTATCGAACCATCCCATCTCTTTAACTCTATATTTGTTTTACCTTTTTAAATCCTTTAAATCCTCGGATTAGCCCGAGTCTCCACGACCCTTTCCATTCTGTTTATGTCAATATTTTCCGTTTTTGTGTATTGTTTATAGTTATTATTAATAAAACTCTATTTTATTAATGATAGCAATATTATTATCCTTGAGCTCAGTTCCACTTCTTAAGCATATCGAAGATACATAATATCTGCCGCCAGACAGTAAACGCACTCTAAAGATAATTAAGGAAGTTCCCTCAACGAATAGTGATATATGGTATCGTCGAGAGGCATTCTACGACATACGAGAGGGAGTCAAAAAGTTCTCAGATAAATGGCATAAAATTTTTATTTGTAATAATACTGTAATCATTTTTCTACATAAGCTCCATTAACATCTATATACTTTCTTAATCTATGAATCCAACGGTAAAGACCATCTTTGTAGAATTCACGGGGTTGTCTCTGGCACCAAGTAATGACCTGCTTTTTTGCTTCATCTAATGATTGAAACCGGGTTCCTTTTAGGTGTCCCTTTAAATTTGGAAACAGAAAAAAGTCAGAGGGTGCTAAATCAGGGCTATAAGGGGGATGAGCAAGAGTTTCCCATCGAAATTCCCGTAGCTGAGATCTCACAGCTTTGGACGAATGTGCAGGGGCATTGTCATGGTGGAACAAGATTTGCTTGTGGAGCTTTCCTCGTCGTTTTTTGGCTATTGAAGTTTTCAGCTTCCTTAAAACTCCTTCGTAATAGCTGGATGTAACAGTTTTTTGTCCTTCTAAGAAGTCTATTAAAATAATTCCCTCCGAATCCCAAAAAACTGTAGCCATTATCTTCTTAACGGACCTCTCTGTCTTGAACTTGATAGGCCCCGCTGCCCCCCTTGGGTGCCACTCTTTTGATTGATTTTTACTTTCAGGATCAAACTGATACACCCAAGTTTCATCTCCCGTTACGAGGCGCTCAAAAAAACTATCCTCGTTTGCTTCAATCTTGGTCAAAATAGCCAAAGAAAGGTTGGCCCTATGATTCAGCTGGTCTTCTCGCAACGCTTTTGGGACCCAACGTGCTGAAAGCTTGCTCAGGCCAAGATTTTCAGTTAGAATTCCAAATGCTGAGCCATGAGAGATTTCACATGCATTGGCAACTTCATCAATAGTAATACGGCGATCTTTATCCACTAGATTCCTCACAAGCTCGACATTTTCTGGGTTAATGGAGGTGGAGGGTCTCCCTTCACGTGGATCATCTTCAACTTCTTCTCTGCCCCCCTTGAAGCGCTTAATCCAGTCGTAAACTACCGCTCTACATGGCGAAGAGTCACCATAAACCTGTTGTAGAGCGTCAATAATCTTAACAGGCTTCCAATGAAGTTTAGTCAGGAATTTAATGTTCGCTCTTATCTCAAAATTTGCCATTTTATGGGTTCAAAAAAGTAACCTTTTTGAAGCACATCTAATACAAAGAGTCTCGACAAATTGAATGACGAATTTTGTAGGAATTGTTCAGAAAACATGAAAGTCGTGTTTGACCCTGTATTTACTTGTACAAAATCGAACATTTCAATAATCTGGCATTTGTCTGAGAACTTTTTGATTCACCTACGTATATATATATATACTATTTAAATTTGGTATCAGGTGTGTAAGGTTTAACGCTATATCTTTGCAAACACTGGTCTCAGTCGAGTAAAGCATAGTGTTATTCGTTATAATAATAGAATATAGTAGTTCCCTTTTGTTTTAACGATTGCTATCCCCCTTTTTTTTAAACTTAAGAAGCTGGAGTAGCTCAAGGAACGGTTATAATAATTTGTTTGTGTTTTTTTTTTTATTTTAGTCAGTGGTTATTTAGATTGAGAAACCAAGTACGAATAGTTCAGTGCCCATATTTAGGTAGGCTAATTCTATAGAGGCATAATTCTTGTTGCGAGGAATTTTAGTTGGTTGACTAGTGCGCCCCCAAGTGCAAAGATGACTCAGTTTGAAATCTTTAAAGCGCAAGGAGAATCCTGTGGACTTTCCGGAAAAGAACTAATTGAGTACATTCAAGAGGAGCAAAGAAAAGAGGAAGAAAGAGAAATACAAAGAAAATAGGAAGAAAGAGAAATACAACGAGAAGAAAAAGAAAGAGAGGAACGGATAAGACAAGCTGAGCTTCAGATTGAATTAGCTCGGATTAAAGCAGAAGTTCAAAGAAAAAAGGTAGAAAAAGAAAGAGAAAGAGAGGAACGGGAAAGAGTAATCCAACGAGAAGAACGAGAAGGAAAAATACAACGAGAAGAACGAGAAAAAGAAATCCAACGAGAAGAAAGAAGGACGGACTCGCGCTCCTTCCCAGGAAAGCTGACAAAGTTTCCGAGCCCCGTAAAACCCCAAAACTTCTTTCCCCAAAACCAACAACGGGACTCCAAACCTCCCGTTAAGACTTCTCCTCCATCTCTCTTCCCGAAGCGACCAACCATATGCTTCACCTGTGGTGTAGAAAACCACATGAGCTGGAATTGCCCCCAAAATTCTAGGATTAATCGTGGACCAGCCCACCAAGTTCACCAGATTAATGCAACCCCGGCTCCCCCGGTGGTGCAGACCCAAGCAGAAACTTCTCCCCCTCCGTCAGGACACCAGGTAAATTTTGTTTTTGGTAAAAGTTCATCGGGAACTGTGAAATATGAGGAGGGCAGCGTGGACAGCTGTCGAGTATCGACTCTCGTCAGGGACACAGGATGTACGTGTTTCATCGTGTCCGACGAACTCCTCCCAGTGGCCTCTAACCACGAAAAATTTGCGGTGGTACATGACCAACTTGGGCGGGCGAACCGATTCCCCGTCGCTAGATGTTACCTGCAGTGTCAATATTATGATGGCTGGGCTGAAGTCATTGTAGCACCCATACAATTCTGTTCCGTACTTATAGGACAGAGCCCCCAAGTAAGTTTCGACCTTGTGTTTCAGGCCGCCCTTCCTCAAGGCCGAGATAAGAAAGAAGCCCAGGAGCCCGTCCCCATCAGAACCCCGATACCGTCCGATTTGTCGGAGACCCCTAACCAGGACTCTAGGACGGCAAAAGAGGAGTGTGAATCACTAACACCCTTAGGTGATAAGGCCCCAGACAAGGACACGGAGACTGTCCCTGGACCCCAAGAAAAAAAGAACCCCCAACGCGCCCATGGAAATACCTTCGTAGAACTGGACGAAGCATCGGCGCTTGAAGAGGATTGCCCCGCGGAGTCCCTTAACGTAATCCAGACAGTGTGCATCCAACCTGATGCCGATTACCCTCCTCCTTCCCTACCAGGCGAGTCTTCGGAACCCTCTGACCTGGATAGTGACGCGCAGCTGACACCCCGTCCGAAGAGTCAGCTACAAGAACTAATTAAATGGAATCACCATTTACCCGCCCTATTAGCTCTTTTTGAGCGACTGCGTAAAAATGGCCTCAGCATTGGCCCCAGCAAATGCCATTTTGCTCAGGAAACCATCAAATATTTGGGTTGCAAAATAGGACAAAGCAAGTTAGGTCCCCACGAGAACAAGATTAAGGCAATCGCCCACATGCCCCTCCCGATTACAAAGAAGCCATTAAGATCGTTCCTAGGATCAGCTTCTTTCTATCAGCGATTTGTTCCGAATTTCGCTGCAATTTTGGCCCCCCTATGCCCCCTTCAGGAAAAGAATTTCCCCGATCGTTTACGTTGGAATAATGTCGCTGTTTCTTATTTTAATCAGCTCAAAAGTAAGTTCATTTCTGCCCCCATTTTAAAGTTGCCCAACCCGGAAAAATCCTTTGGGGTTAAGACCGACGTGATCAACGAGGGCATTGGAGGTGTACTCCTTCAATACGTGGATGACAGAACGAGTCATCCAGTTGCATATGCTAGTCGTCAATTATTACCACGCGGAAAGAGATATGCCACTAGAGAAAAGATAGCTCTATCAATTATCTGGGTCATAGACAAATTCAAGCTGTACTTGATATGTAAAGAATTTCAAATAGGAACCGACCACCGTCCGTTAGCCTATATTAGGAATTTGAGACACTCAAATGGCCGCATCATGCGCTGGAGTTTACTCTTGCAAGAGTATCAGTTTAAAATAAATTAGATAAAAGGTTCCGATAACCAGGTCGCTGACGCACTCAGTAGGAATGCGTTACCGAATAGCGTAGAATAATTGTATCCATAGGATTAGTATCTCCATGTAGGTATATACCGTCTTGTACGACTTAATTTAAGATTCTTTTGTAATATAATTAATTAATGTATATGTCTGAATTTTGTAACGCTCAATGTCTAATTTTTGTATGTATATATATTTGTTCTTATTAATTTACGTATAAATTATTTTGTCCCGTATGTACTAAGTTTATATCACTTCATTGTTCCATGCCCTTTTTTTTCTTTGATTAAGGGGAATTAAGGTTATTTTCCCCTGTAATCTAAAGATCAAAATAATCATATGTATTGAGGTAATACTAGTTAGGTGCAAGAAGGTACGGTTGGTACAAGAAAACGAGTTCCCCACAACGGAGCTCTATCGTTGTCCCTTCTCTCTTTTTTTTTCGAAGTGACAACTTCCCCTGGAATGGAGGGGTGTGATAGAACGTGTTGAAGCTGCGTTTAATTTCAACTCTTACCCCGTATTATTTAAAACCACGATGCTGCCCACGTGCATCTTCGATTCGAGGCTTGGAGTCTTATCTCAGCTACCGGATGCCAATGATTAAACAAGGAGGTTATCGTCCCCCCGTTCGCCCCCATACGCCGACCTCGCCAGATCGAGTTAGGCTTATGAACAGATAAGGCATTGTTCCCCGGCCCGGCTGTGCGTTCCCTCCAAGCTTCCACTCCATTTTCCCCCACGCCAAGGAGATGTCCTGGCTATTTATATGGAAACTTTACCACTAAGATCAGATTGGAGATCCAGATTTTCGTCGCGAAACATCACCACGACCCTCTCTCCCTTTGTGCGCCAAGGGACCTCGACCTCGAGATTCACCATCACTTGTCCAGAAGGAGGACAATATTCCTTGAGTGCCAAAGGTTCGAGCCTTTCCGACGACAAGTCCCCAAGGCTTCCCCCCCCCTGTTGTTCAAGAAGAACAGCATTAGAACAGCCATTGTTCGTTTTGAGCCCTAGCCAAGAAACGGTTCTCATCCCCCCCTGTTGTTCAAGGAGAACAGCATTAGAACAGCCATTGTTCGTTTTGAGCCCTTCGCCAAGAAACGGTTCTCATCCCCCCCCTGTTGTTCAAGGAGAACAGCATTAGAACAGCCATTGTTCGTTTTGAGCCCTTCGCCAAGAAACGGTTCTCTTCCCCCCCCCCCTGTTGTTCAAGGGAGAACAGCATTAGAACAGCCATTGTTCGTTTTGAGCCCTTCGCCAAGAAACGGTTCTCATCCCCCCCTGTTGTTCAAAGTAGAACAACATTAGAACAGCCATTGTTCTTGAGCCTGTAGACAAGAGACAGTTCTCATTCCCCCCTTTGTTCAGAAGAGAACAAAGTAGAACAGCCATTGTTCTTCAAGCCGTTCGTCGAGTAACGGTTCTCCTTTCCAAGACGCCTCGTCAGGATCCTTTTATCCCCCCCCTTCGGCTGGAACTCGCCAGTGGACCGAGTATTCCTTCAAGTACCTTCCACTGCACCCTAATGAAAAGTTACGTAAGCCAAACTTCACCTTTGAGTATTGATCCCTTTTGTCAATTCTATTCTGTGCTTTAAATGGTTTATCGAACCATCCCATCTCTTTAACTCTATATTTGTTTTACCTTTTTAAATCCTTTAAATCCTCGAATTAGCCCGAGTCTCCACGACCCTTTCCATTCTGTTTATGTCAATATTTTCCGTTTTTGTGTATTGTTTATAGTTATTATTAATAAAACTCTATTTTATTAATGATAGCAATATTATTATCCTTGAGCTCAGTTCCACTTCTTAAGCATATCGAAGATACATAATATCGGCCGCCAGACAGTAAACGCACTCTAAAGATAATTAAGGAAGTTCCCTCAACGAATAGTGTTATATATATGGTATCGTCGGGAGGCATTCTACGACAATATATATATATATATATATATATATATATATAGAGAGAGAGAGAGAGAGAGAGATAGAAAGAGATGTGGTCAAGGAAAGCTAAGATCTCTAATTTTATACGCAAGTTATGTTATTAAATGTTCCACTGGAGATAATTTGATGTTTGTTAAAATATTTCCCAGATGTGTGTTAGCTGAACAATTTATTAATCTTAAAATTATTTTTACTAATAAACAAATTATTTAGTTAACAAACAGTGCTTTGGGCTTCACATCAATGAAGCGCATACAAGTTAGAGTTACCACATGGATTATTCCAGAAAACTTGAGCAGTACCGAAAATTTGGGTATGTGTAGCATTCACACACAGGCTTTTGCTGTGAAAAGTCTGTAATTTGTTTTCAAATATTTACATCAAACGTTCAAAACTATATGGATTATATACTGCCCAGTAATGCGATCTTTATGGATCTTACTCCAATCCAAATAATTATAAGTAGAGAAATTCCACTTCTTTTACACCACGCCCACTCTCCAGCCTAATGCTTCACTAAACAGTTTTTCACTTTAATACTACTAACAGGCTCTTCAAGGTATAAGGGGTCATATATCACTATGCCTTCACCCAAACAAATGCGACTTAAATATCTTGTATTATTCCTTATGTCCCTTCGCGCCTAAAGAATGGATTAATAAAGGTTTTGTTAATTCCTTGCTTCTCTGATGTTCTTCGACCCAGCTAGGTGTTCATTGCGCCAAAGACCCTTTACCTGGGCTACTATCGCGAACTTGAGAAGATATCGCATTCATTTATTCTTCACATTATCTTTTGAGCAACCTGAAGATGGTCATAAGTAATATAGTTACTTAAGATACTGCCATATTCCAGTGGCTGTGTGAACTCGAGAGTTTGTATTAGCGGTTTTAAATGTGTTTTTAAAGTAATTTATATGAGGCTGATAATCGACTAATTGAACTATATTTATTTATGTGTTGCTTCTCGCCTTCTTTAAATCAAAATACAGTTGAAATGGTAGCACTTACAACTCTATTCCTACATTCTCTTTAACAAGATATTCACAGAAAAAGGATCAAGATATTTGTGTAATTAGAAAGAGGTCATGATACTTGTCTAATTAGAAAGGGATGAAAATATTTGTGTAATGAGAAAAATCATGACACATGTATAATAAATAAGGGATCAATAAGCTAGTATGATTAAAAATGGAGCATAATCATATGTAACTAGAGAGGACTCATGATTATTGTGTCATTAGAAAGGGATCAATATGCTTGTTTAATTAGAAAGGGTTCATAATAATTGTGTCATCACAAAGGGAGGAAAAACCTTGTGTAATTAGAAAGGGAGCATAAAACCTATGTAATTACAAAAGGATCATGATGCTTATCTAATTATAGAGTGATCAACCTACTTTTGTAATTAAAAATGAATCATGAGACTTGTGTAATAGAAAAGAGATCAAGAACGTCGTGTAATGTGAAAGGGAGCATAAAACTTGTGTATTTATTAAGGGATCATAATACTTATGGAAATAAAATGGGATCATGATGGTTGAGTACTTAGAAAGGGATCAAGATACTTGTGTAATCAGGATGAAATAACCCCTACATATGTGCTAGTGGATATGAAGAGACCTTGATGAGATATATGGTTTAGGTGTAATTAGTACAAGAAATTAAATTTTTTGTTCTATCTGAGAAAAGAAGAATTAATTAACGAGAGTAAGAAAATTGCTTGCTGGCTGCCTCTTCCATTTATGCAATGAAGTTGGGTCGTGTTAAGGGTCGAGGATTTAATGAATATCGGGTAATCATAGATAGTTTACCGATGATTAAGTGAATATTTCTTTTTCCTGAGGCCATTGTTCTGAAACAGGTTTAATTCATATATCTCCCTCTCTCTCTCTATATATATTGATATAAATAATATATGTATATATTAAAAATATAAAATCACACTATTGTAATAAATTTATCACATTAAATGACTCCTTTCGATATCAACCTCCATCTTCAACTTTTTACAATGAAAAGACACAATTTCTTTATATATAGGAGAGAATAGAGAAAGCTTACAAAAAAGGGAAGGGAAACAAAGGAAAGCATATGTAGATTAGATAACTTGGTAAAACCTAAATGAGTCATTAGACATATTCGAATTTGAATTTTTTTTAATCAATATTGACTTAATTATGTGTCTTAAGTAGAAATTATCCGAATCATGGAGTAAATTGATATTATTAAAATCAATGTGGTGATTACAATTACTTGTGTTGTTTACTAAGATGGTTGTTTAAGTTAGCTTTCTCTTCTTTAATGCGTTTAATATCATAAGATGGGCTAATTATAAAAACTAAATATTTTTCTATTCAATCTATTCCTTTGGCGTAACGAAATTCTCTGTTACTATTTTTTTACTAAGCAAAACAATACTTTCAGAGAAATTAGCCCTTGAATGTAATGTTTTCCGAGCAATCGACCTATTACACTGGTCTGCGTCATAAATGTACCTTAGGTTTTCTATAGTGTTTTTTAATAAAATTGACCTCCTAAATCTGAATCTGTCATCCGTTTTTCTCTATCACCTCCAGTTTTTGCGATACAGGGGGTGATAATAATTTTATAGTTTATACATCTCCTATATTACATCAAATTTCAATAGTTTTTGCACTGCTCTATTCGCAGTAAATTTTGTGTACATTTTAGGAATTATGCAAATAGGTTTATATTTTGCAGGTTAAAAATTGCTTAGCATTATAATATTAAAAATAATAATAATAATCGTGGTTGAGTTAAAAATAAACAGAAAATGTAAGAATAGCTCCGACAGATATTGCTATGTTTGCGGCAAAGTGACTTTTTCAGAGCAGCAAAGTACAATCCCTCCTGTAATTAAATCTTTGTATTATGCATATTTTGGAGTAAGGCTAAGAGATCAAGATAAAAGTTTTGCACCACATATCTGCTGCTAGGGATGCTACATAAGTTTAAGACGCTGGAGTCAGGGCGAACAGAAGTCCCTCTCTTTTGGTGTTCCCATGGTGTGGAGAGATGGCAAGGAACACACTACGGACTGCTATTTTTGCATGACAAATCTTAAAGGTGAGCATTGTATCAAGTATTTAAGCTTCCTGTATTATACTGGCTCCTGAAAATGACATTATTATGCAAAGACTTAGCATAAAATTAAAAACTAACATAGTTCACTTCAGCATGAACATATCCTTTACTAAACATTTATGTACTATCTGCAACTCCAAATCAATTCCTTTATGTAATATGCAATTATATTTTCCACAGGTATAAATAAGAATAAACATAGTGTGGCATATCCGGATGTTTCTTCTGCCATCAAGCCCCTGCCCCATGGCCCAGGAATTCCTATACATTCTCCCCCTGAACATATAGAGGTACATGAAGAGATTAATATGGAAGTTGACCAAGATTATGACACATCTGAGTCTTATCAGGTTTCCAAACATGATATGGTCGCAAGACTATTCACTCAAGTTCAGTTAAATGACCTGACCAGGGATCTAGGGGTTTCAAAGGCGAATACAGAACTTCTTGGCTCTCGACTTCGTGAAAGTAATCTTCTTGCTTAAGAAACAACATTTAGGGGGGTACAGAAATAGAGAACAAGAGTTTCTAAGCTAATTTGACAGCATTCTTCCAGCTCTTTAGTATACTGCGCCAATATTAAAGGACTTGTTGAGACCCTTGGAATTCCCTACAACCCATTAGAATGGAGACTGTTCATAGATTTCTCCAGTAGAAGTTTAAAAGCTGTGCTACTGAATATTAGGAACAAGATTGCTTCCGTTCCTATAGGCCATTCAATCTAACTTACTGAAAGTTATGAAAATATGGAAAAATTGCTGGATGCAATAAATTACTCTAGCTATAAGTGAAGGATATGTGGTGACTTAAAGGTAAGATCATTTTACACTTGGCATTTGATATTGATATTGACATTTTCATTTTAAATTGTTAATACTTGTATACACCTTTTGGTCAGCTTACATTTTACAAGAATGCAAATCTGGAAATCATAAGTCATTTTTGAGTTTTTAAATTTTTTTCAGGTAGTTTTTCTTACGCTTGGGACGCAAACAGGCTACACGAAGCATCCCTGTTTCCTATGTTTATGGCACAGTCGTGCAGATAGTATGCACTATGAGAAGAAGGTTTGGCTTCCACGAGAAGCATTTAGAATTAGATCAAACAATGTGATAGCTGAACCTTTAGTGCCTCCTCAAAAAATACTCCTCCCTCCACTGCATATAAAGCTTGGGATAATGAAAAATTGTGTCAAAACCATTAATAAAGTAGGCCAAGCTTGTAAATTTCTTCTTCAAAAATTTCCACAAATCAGTGACGCTAAGCTCCATGGGGGAATTTTTGATGGACTTCAAATCAGGAACTTGATCAGCAATTTGATGCATCAATGAAAGACATAGAAAATGATGCCTACAAAGCTTTCAAAGCTCTAGTTAACAATTTTCTAGGCAATAAAAGAAGCCTAGAAGAATATGTTGCCCTGGTCAATCAGCTCTTAACAAGTCTCAACCATTTGAGAGCTCGAATGTCCATAAAGATACACTTTTACAGTCCCATCTGGATTATTTTCCCGACAACTGCGGGGATTACAGTTAAGAACAGGGGCAAAGATTCCACCAGGACATAAAAACAATGGAATCCAGGTACCAGTGTAAATGGAACGGAAACATGCTTGCTGACTACTGTTGGTGTTTGAAGCGTGATGCACCAGATGACAGGCACAAACGAAAATCGTCAAGTGTATCTGTTCTTCGGAATTATAATTATTTTCTTTATTATGTTGCATTCTTTTATTTTTTGTTCCTTAAAAGAATTATAGTTTACATACGTGTATTCCCTTTTTATATGATATAACAGTAATAATGCATTATTAGATAGAGAAAGTTTTTTTGGGGGTAAAAAATCAGAAAAAATGAGTTAATCTCAATGAAAATGGTGTATGCTGTACTGAGAAAATCTGACCTGATTGAACAAATATACATTCATTTTTGAGCTCAAGAGGTTGGATTCATTAAGAAACCACAAAGAAATCCTAAGGAACATAAAAATTTTTTTCAAACGCAGGCCTGTGTTATTTGCCGTTTCGGTAGGACCTCAAAAGCCGGGAGGAAAGAGAGAACGTCTGGTCAACGATTCAATAAATGCTCAATCACCCCCAATGGAAATTATCATCACATTGACATAAGACGCTAATTTAATGATGATGTCGAAAGTCAGTGGTGGAAGAACAGCTTATCATGTTAAGTTCTGGTAATTCTACAGATTAACAACAAATATTCATGCAAGGATCCATTCACTCTTGCATGAGAAAGATAAGCCAAAGGCTTTAGGCTATAGCACGGAAGGTTCAGTAAACTAGGCTTCTTGTTTGGTTCCTTTCCGGTGGGAAAAACATAAAACAAAACATAACAAAACTTACTAAAGCAAACTAATGAACCCACAAAAACAACCTAGTGTAAACATAATTAAAAAAAGAATTACACTGCCCCCCCTCCCGACCCACCTAAGCCTCTCCTTATTTTTTCAGTTGAAAACAAACTATTAATGACAAAATGAGCGCTAATCTAATTTTGGTTATATCAGCATAATAGGAAATTTCGATCCTTAATTAGTGAAGTGCTATATACTGTATATAGATGATAAGCATAGACTATATAGCATTTTGCGTAATTATTTCAAAATATAAATATTTATAAGAAATGGCCTTGGATTGCGTTAGATTTGTAAATTTGCAGAATTACTGAAATCCTAAGTCATTCGCAGTGCGTTTAATAATACTTTTATTTACATACATGGCTCTTGTGATGCTCGTATTGATTTTATATCCATGTGTGTTTTGGGAGCTCCTTTCTAAAATCCAAGCTTCTCTTGCACAAATAATACAGTGTCCCAAAACCTCATGAACCACCACTATTTTAGTTGGTCGCAACTAAACGCGGTTTCTCTTCTAATCAGAAGCGGAGACAAGGCATGTAGAAGTAAATGCGATATCGAATAAACGAGGCTCTACTTACTGGAGGAAGAACACAATGAGAAAGAAGAAGGAGAATAATGTGATTAAATATTGCCAATGGAGTTTGATAATAACAAGCGGGGGAAAAATAGTAATTCGAGTTAATAATGAATTCTTTTACTAGAGATTGCATAACTGAGGAAACAAAGGGTCGAATAGATAGTTTGTAACCATTTCTAATTTAAATAAAACAGAATAACACTCATATTTTCTAAACGAACGAATCCTATATATATTTATATAGACGTAAACAAAAGATCGATATAGGCAAAAAAAATAGCAGAAAATGTTACAGATTTTTTCACTTTAAAAAAATATGTAAAATAACCGAACTGCACTAATTACATTCTCCTGCTCCCTCTCTTTTCGTGTACTTATCGAGGTCACGATATAATAAATCCCATTCAACTTCTTTTGCAAATAAATCTAAAAATATTTTTCTTAAAATTTCCTGGATATTGATAAGACATTTATTCAAATTATTGCGATTGGTTGAGAGTGGCGTGTGAGGAGGGAGTTAGGGTTAGGGAGGGAGTAGCGGAGTAGTGTAACTTCGAGTGCTTCCATTAAGACAAAAATATCCAAAGGATTTTCTTATAAGTTAAAAGGTCTTTACTATTCGAAATGCGATGCATTGAAATTTTCCCTCAAATCTTGGCCATACTCTCACGAATTCATCTTTAAACGGTGGAAAAATATACGCAACATGTCCAGAACTAGAACATACACGTTAATTCTCCATAAAACTAAATATACACGCTATTTATTTAAAAGATATGCGATTCCACGATATTGCCAAGATAATTTCTCTTTTCCTTGCTTAGTTAAGTGATTTAGCATCCCTTGCGCAAATTTTAAATCGGGATCAAACTTCACTGAGAAGACTTTTAGGAAGATGAAGTATATGAGTACTTCTAGGCGTTTTTCCTCAGCCTACTTAAGAACACTTTGGTTAGTAGTCATTTTTTAGTCAGCCAATTTGGAATACATAAAATTTACATTACCAAAAACTATAATTTCTTAAATTGTATTAATCTACTTACGATTTTTGCTGGTCCTTTTAATCTTTTGTATTAGGATATGTGTAAGTACCCCCATCATATTTTTATTTCAATGATTTTTCTCTCACTAGTAGTAGTGGTTAGTTATCCGTCGATTTCGGCGATGACGACACTGTATGCCCTTAAAAAGAATAAGTTAGGCATAGAGAGAGAAACTTGCAAGAGGGAAGAAGGTGTGCATTCTAAGGGCACTCCATAATTGGGGTGTTTGCTTGATGCTCTAAGACGACCAGCCATTGTGGAGTGTTGCAGGAAATTCCAAGTTGTCGGTCTGATAACGCACGGCTAGTGAGCGTAGCCATAGCAGATTTTGCATTAGGGGTCGACTCCGGTACTCTTTGTCCAGTCAAGGACATCCGCAAAACTGGATCCTGGGTTGGCGAGGGATTGGGTGTGTCCACACGTTGGTGTGCCAAGGTACAACACCTCTAGGGGACTACTACTGCTCCAAGGTCCTCCTGATTCGTTGTTTTATTCTCGAAGCTGATCTACATCAATTTTATCATTTTGTAGGAGGAGCTCGCGCGTCGCACGATGACCTTCGAAGACGAATGATAGTATTATGGATTCCACTAAGGGCAGAGGGCAGTTAAAGTTTTACAATACAATACACTGATAAAGACACTCGGATATACACAAGTTAGCCCATAATCAGAAAAGTTATATTTTCATCATTCTAAAGGGCAAGACCCTAACGCATATACTTAATTTTATTTTATGTAACGTTATTATTTGCAGAGTGAACCAGAATGAATTTAGCGTTGGATATTTCGGACTTAGATGATGGAGTCGTTGTCGATTAAAAAGGAGAATCTGTCATTTAATGAAAGGTTTTATCAAAAGAAAAAGATTGCAAAATAAAGACTTAGAATACGGTTAATTTAAAGGTTGATGCCTGAATAGGAAGAGCAGTTCTGACTTCTTAAGAGAAAGCATCATCACTTGGTTAGATCAAATGGATGGCATGAAGTAGTTAGCAAAGGGAGGCACAAAAGTCCAAAAGTCAATAGGCTTGGCGCATTGCTACAAAGTAGCCCCTCTATAATACAACGATGGTTTTGAAAGACTTACTCTGGAACCATTTGGTAAAATCCTTCTAGTCTTTGGTCATTAAGCCCAGTTAATGTATTAAAGAGCGTCAAATCTAAAATTGGTGCCGCTTTTTCCTGCCTTCCTAAGGAAATTAAAAATTAATTAACGATTAAAAGCCCGCTAAAGTCATTTGTGTATTATTCGATTGATTTACAGTCGATATTTTGTCACATCCTGGGGCGAAACTGTTTCCACATGATGAATAAAGGACCCCATACCCTGTAATACCGGACAATAACTGTATATTTTCTGAAATCTTCTATTTTGTTATTATATTAATACAGGGCTTCTGAACTATGAGAATATTTTTATCAAAGCTTATTTATGAGAGGCGAACAAAATAACTGTTTCAGTTGATTTCTTTTTTTAATAGTAAAAAATGCAGCGTCAAAATTATTGATAGATTAATTTGTTTTAAAAACAGAAGTGTTTCTTTGAACTGTTAATTAGTGACATCAATACAACACCATGTTCTTTGATTATTTATCTGGTTAGCAAAATTCAGCAAAACTATGTAATCTGTGAAATAAATAGTGTTATACATGCTAAATTATGCTTATTATTTTCATAATCCTATCTGAAAAAAGGTGTTCATACTTTTTTTCTGGAAAATTATGAGACGCCAAAGATTTATTGCCTATAATCTATAGACACACGATAGAAATCATCAGCTACATTGAATTAAAATCCAGTAACTTCTCGATGAATTTGAAAGTTTAAAAGCACTATAATTTATTATATATATATATATATATATATATATATATATATATATATATATATATATGTAATATAACCTTTTTCAAAGTAATGTAAAAACAATGATATCAAAATCCGGGATATTCTTGCACAATTAATGGACACAATTAAAAACTCTGTCGGGACACTGGAAAAGACCCCTCATACTTAGTACAGACTGCAAAATCAGGACGTATGTTAAACTTATCTTACTCATTCGACCTTCTTCCACATCCTCCTTTTCCTTCAATATCCATATCCTTCATTTTTCTTACGAATCCGAATTTTTACATAAAGTTTAATAACAACAATTAAGAAACGTGTCCCTTTGTAGCGTTACTTTCAACCTTTCTCCAGTTTATCCTTATAAAATGCATTCCGAGTCTTCATTCACTCTTTTAACTTTCCTCATAACTCTTAGGGTTGCGGTTTCAAAGTAACCAGGCTACTATAGTGCACCAGGAAGGAGATTTTAGACAAAATGACGAATATAGTAATTTGAGTAAATTCCTTAAAAATGATCCATAAGAAATTCATCCATTAGTTATCCTTCCTTTATAAATAACAACAAGGAGTAACAACAAGGAAAGAAGGTACCCTAGGAGACCTTACGGTCCATTTAAAGAGGGTACTTTTGGACTAGCAATCGAGCGGGCACAAGGCTGCTCAATTTTTTTGCGTCCCTAAACGGCCACTTTTCAAGACCTTGTCTAGTCTTGACTTGAACTGGTCAACAGATTCACTGTTGACGTTCCACATACCGCAGATACTGTAAGTGAAAAAATTTCCACACAGATTGCGGTTGTAACGCTTCAGTTCAAGTTTGAAGCCGTGATTGCGCGTTCTGTTCTCTCTCAGTGTAAAAATATCCCGGTAGTCAACATTGTCGAACCCTCGAAGTATTTTGAAAACTTCGATGAGCTGACCACGCAGTCTACGGGTTTCCAGCGAGAACAGATCTAATTCCCTTAGTCTATCCTCATAACTTTTATGTCGAATAGAGGGAATCAGCTTGGTTGTCCTGGCTTGTACGCGTTCCAATCTCGTGATGTCCTTTCGCAATGAAGGACTCCAAAATTGTACAGCATTCTCCAGGTGCGGTCGGACAAGTGAGTTGTACAGGCACAGTACAATCTCCTGGTTCCGATAACCAAACTGGCGCTTAAAATAGCCTAGCATCCTTTGGGCCTTTTTCTCCGCCTTAATGCACTGTTTCGAGAACTTGAGGTCACTAGTGATTGTTACACCCAAGTCCTTCTCAGTGTCGGTGGATTCAAAAGCAGTGCCTTTGAGGATATACTGAGATGGGGGTTTATGTGGCCGATATGCATCACTTTGCATTTCCCCACGTTAAAAGGCATTTGCCACGTGTCCGCATACTCCCCAATCTTCCTAAGATCTTCATTCAGGCGGGCAGTATTTCCATCCTTTGCAACGTTCATACCAAGCTTGGTATCGTCGGCAAATTTGGAAATCTTAGGAAACCATGTCAGCGTCCATCTCGTTGACGTAGATGATGAATAGTAGTGGTCCCAGGATAGAACCTTGAGGCACCCCGCTAGTAACGGGCACCCACTCAGAAGACTGTCCATTCACCTTCACCCGTTGCCGTCTGCCACTTAGCCAGTTCTCGATCCAACCGGCTACCTTTCCGTCTATGCCAAGCACTCGCACTTTCCGGAGAAGGTGGTGGTGTGGTACCTTATCAAAGGCTTTCTGAAAGTCTAGGTAGACCACATCTACCGCCTTGTCCTGATCGTGCTTACTGAAAACGAAGTGAAAGAATACTACAAGGTTCGTCAGGCATGACCGTTGCCTTCGGAAGCCGTGCTGGGAACTCCTCAGTAGCAGGTTTGACTCTAAATACGACGTCACTTTGTCCACCATGATGCTTTCCATGAGTTTACCGACTATTGAAGTCAGACTGATAGGTCGGTAGTTCGAAGGTTGGTTACGATCTCCTTTCTTGAAGATTGGAGTCACCTCCGCCTCACGCCAGTCTCTAGGAACGCATTTAGCCTGGATTGACATGTTGAAGATTGCGCTCAGGTGTCGTGACACTTGATCGCGCACTTCTTTCAACACTTTAGGTAGAAACCCATCCGGGCCAGGTGACTTATTCGTCATTAGGTCACTGATCTTCTTTTTGATTTCAACTTCGGTGAAGTCCATATCCTCCAGCTTTTCCCCCGGGGAGGAATCCGTCGGTTGAAGAAAGGGACCACATTCTTCAGTAAACACTGAAGAGAAGTAGTCGTTGAGAAGGGTAGCATTTTCTGCATCTGAATGCTATAATGTCCTCTCCTCGTTCCTCAAAGGGCCAATCGTTCGACGGATTGGTTTACGGCTGTTTACATATCCAAAGAACTCCTTAGGATTCTCTTTACAGTCTCGCCACTCGGAGTTCCTCAGACTGCTTAGACGCCCTTATGCTGGACTTCACTCTCCATGCTAGCATCCGGTATTCGTCAAAGTCACCCGAGATCTTCAAATGCCGGTACACAGTTCTCTTCTTCCTAAGCAGTTGGCCGATTTCTCGATTAAACCACTTAGGTTGAACAGAAGACAGACGGGGGCATTTCAGAGGGATGAAACGCAATTGAAGACTCATGAATGTGGTTTTGAAACTATTCCACGAGTCTTCAACAGTATCGCACACTTCTAGCCTCACATCAGTCAGTCCATCTCGAAGGCTTTCAAAGTCTGCTCTCCTCAAGTCAAGTTTCTTTGATTGACTGGCAACAGACCTTACCTTTGGGATCTTGACGCTAAATCTAGCTAGCTGTGGATCACTGCCACCAAGCTCTTCGCCTACAGAGATATCCTCAACGATATTATCCTTAGAGGTGAAGACCAAGTCGAGGATATTGTCTCCTCTCGTCGGTTCTCTGACCCATTGAGTGAGGAGCTCATTGTTGGCGATCTCCAAGAGTAGCGCGATCTCACCACAGGCTGCTCTGATTTTACAGTAAACTTGGCTGTTGAAATTTCCCATAACGATGCACACTCTGCCTTGAACCAGCTCACTCAGCAGCTGGTACAGTTCTCTGTCCTTCTCAACGGGTTGGGAAGGGGGTCTAGGTCAACGCCTAGGAGCTCGTGGTCGGATATAACGTTGGAGTTCGCAGATTTGATTGTATCCTTGACATACAACATTACACCGCCACCCTCTCTGTCTGGCCTATCTTTGTGGAAGAGTTGGTAGCCAGGAACCGTGAATTCACCTTCAAAGTCTCGGTTTGAGGTTTTTATCCACAATTCTGTTATGGCTACCATTTCGGGTTCTTCCGTCGCTACGAGGCCACGGAGCTCAGTAAACTTGTTCTTGATTGACCTCGCATTGAACAGAAGAACTTTCAAGGAGTCCCCTAATGTAGGACTCCCTATACTCTTCCGTTTCCCGGCTTCTTGTTTGTCGCGGTGGCACCATTTTTGACAACCTCCGAAAAGGTTGTTTGGGGAGTGACTCGGGCGTACAGGCGTACGTCCGCCTTCCCAATGGGCCGGACACTCCTTTGGGTGCGCTCCACGACATCCTGGATGAGGTTGGCTAGGAACGCCTTGCCCTTAAAGGAGAGGTGCACCCCGTCCGTTTGGTAGAGGTCTTTTCTACCATAGAATACGGCGTACGGGTCCACAAAAAGACACCCTCCGCCGTACAGAGGTCTGCAAGGCACCTGTTTAGCGACATGTTCCTCAAGTGGGCAGTCCGGCTTGGACCCCACCTCGGGAGCGTCCCTACCACGACGCGGGTTTTCAATCCACAGTCGTCGACAGCGCCCATAACTTTCCTCATAATCTTACCTGTAGGGCCTACCCTACCTCCTCTGAGGTAGAGGTCGTTGCCACTTACCATAATAGCAACGACTGAAGTCTCTGAAATTTGAGACTTCTCGGCCTCAGCTCTTACCTGCTTATTCCCACAGCCTGGGAAGCAGCTCACCTTAACGCTTGTGCAAATATGGGCCGCCAGCAGGGGCTTCAGACTCCGTGCTTGAGAATCACCAATAAGAGGGACTCTTGCACATTTGTCTGCGGACGACTTAGTCTTTCCTTTCGGAGGCGACTTGCCGCTTTCCTCTTGTATCTCTAATTTTTTTTCTTCTTCTTATTCTCCCTCTTATTCTTCTTCTTGACTTCCTTTGTTATCTCTTCTTTTGTTTCCCGTTTCTCTTCTTCTGCTTCTACTTCCTCTTCCTCTGTTTCCAATTTCTTTTCTTCTCTTTCTACTTTCTCTTCTTCTCTTTCTACTTTCTTTTCTTCTCTTTCTACTTTCTCTTCTGCTCTTTGTACTTTCTCTTCTTTTATTTCTACTTTCTCTTCTTTCTTTTTTAAATTCTTCTTTGTGGCTCGTTGAGAAAGCCCTTCAGCAGAAGAAATCGGCTGTTGGACGTCGGGAGCCTTCTCGCCTGAGCATCTGCATCTCTCTGTTTTTAAGACTTGAACTTCCCTTTTAAGGAGGGAGTTCTCCTCTCTTAGTTGAGCGATGCTCTCGCCCAGGCGCTTCTCGAGTTCGCAGAAGTCGCAGACACTGGCGCCATCTGTGAGTTCCTTGCAACTCCTGCCTTCTAAGTCTTCACTCCATCTGTAGTCTTTGCATATTTTGCAAGTTAGCTTTCGAAACGGAGGACCATTCTTCTTCGCCATCTTACAAAAATCTCGGACCATACGCATTAAAAAAGGGTTTTTTGGTTGTGATTTTTTCTCGCACTAATCACATCCGCCTATTTCCAGGAGGTTTTCGGTCGTTCGGCGAACAGAAACCCTTTGATCAAGCACACCAACCCTAAGGTCTCCCCTAGGCCGGACTTCCCCAATCGTGCCGCAGCTCCCAACTGAGCAGCATGAGAGCCCCAGTGAACTGGTTCTCCGATTTTTTAAAGGGGTGCTTGAGGTGTAACTGTCTTCCTACTAAGCCCTACCAATCAACTAAAAACGGCCAGACTTGAGGCAAGTAGTAAAGCTAAGTGCCCACGACTTCATCCGAGATCTTTAGCTGATCTGGCAACCAGCAAGGCACAAAAGCTCTCTCTTCAAAGATCAGTTGAGCCTTTATTCACCAAGTAGCGGTCTATCATGGATCGACGCGCGATAAATTCCAGGCTAGAATTTATGCATCCTTTGAAATTAGCAGTAGCATACAATAGCTTTATCTACCTTTGCATGACGACCTCAGCTGTTCAGAGCTCAAGAGCAACATATCTATGTGTATATTTTACAGGCCTGAGTTAAATTAACCACGATAGCCTTCTCCAAATGAGCTAAGGTATAATAAAATATAATATCCCAAATATATAAAGATATCTCCCATGTCGGTTTTGGGTTAGTGTAATTAATTCTAATGCATGTTTACATGTACGTATGCCTAAAACAATGGCTAATCTTTATCGAACATGTCGGAATACTAGATGAGACCTGATAAAGCTGACAGCTAGATGCTTTTTCACTCTCACATTCTTTTGTTGATCTTTTGTGATTTTAAGTCAATCCCCCCCCCCCCTTTACTCTGGGCAGATTCTCTAAAATAGAAAATGTTTTTTTATTATTTGGAGACGTCGTCGGGGTCTCATTCCAAGCAACTTTGCCTCTATGACGTTCCACTAAATCCTCGGGTATCGTTTTCCTGCCAACATAAAATGAACTTGATCAGAAAATGGTAGTATTTGTAGTTCGCAAACCTGCCTTTATCCAGACTGATCCAGACCGAATAATGAAATAGACATAAAGATCAGTATGACATTCGCTTGTGAGCGCGATGGCAACAGGGCCAGTCCTCTTTGGGACAGGTGCCAGGAAGTATTGTGTATTGAGACTAAACAGCTTCCAGGTTGAACTTTCTTCGCGCCGCGGAAGAAGGACCTGTTCCGCCCTCAGAGGTATGTGGATATAGCTACCTCTTAGCAGGATTCCTTGGAACAAAGAGTGTATGTGTGTATTCTGATGTGAAGACGGGAGAGGAAAGCGAGAAGTGTTGTAATTGGGTATGTGTTGGGAGAGAAGTGTTAGATCTACCCACCCGAATACAGGGGTGAGAACAGCACGTGCACCAGTCGGTAACCAGAGCTCTCGGTGTGCTGACGTTTGTGTCCGCTCATGCCGGGATCGAACGCGGTCCCGTGGCGTTAAGAGAGCAACGCCGTATCCACTCAGCTAACTCTTGCTCTCAGAAAACGTAGTGTGTCGTTATTATTTCTCGTCTTTTTAATGTTAAGATCAGAATAATTAAAGGAGACTATTAAAAAGATCGAATCCTCATCCCTTGACATGTCACTTCTTGGTAATTTTCTAGGTAAATTAGGGAATGAGATACAAGCCTTAAAATTTTGAGGATGCTTCCAAAATCATCTAAATAAATTGAGATATTCATAACTTTGCTTCTATTTAAAATATCTAAAAATGGATTTCAGATTTTTAACAAAGTTCAATGCTTTTTTGTAGTCCTTTTAATGTCACCAAGAATCGAAAGGTTTCGAAAGTCACTCAGAACAAAGGTCCAGTCCGAAATGTGATCCTGGCAAAATAAGTAATATTGGGCGATCTGTAATTGATGAGTAATTTGGGGTGAACTAAACCCGATGGGTAATTTTGGGTCAATTGAGTCCACAAATTTAGATACGCTAAGATTGACGAGTAATTTTGTGTCCTATAGTATTTATCTAGGGAATTTTGGGGGCGCTATACTTAATGATGATTTTATATTGTGCAGATATTGATGAGTAATTCTGTGTGCTAATCATGGGTGCGCTAAATTGATGAATAAATTGTAGTGTGTTAATCCTGATGAGTATATTTAGGAGTGCTAATCTTACTAACTAAATTTTGGTTTGCTAAACTTAATTAGTAATATTTGATTAGGCTAAATTGATGAGTAATTTTGAGTGTGCTACTCTTGATCATTATTTTCTGGTGAAAAATTAGACAAGGGTGGAACTACATCCTCTCAGATTTTGATGAATTTTGGTGTATTGGTAAGTTTTGTGATGGAATCAAAACTTACTTCACCCCAAATTACTCATCAATTACAGATCGCCCAATATTACTTATTTTGCCAGGATCATATTTCGGTCTGGACATTTGTTCTGAGTGGCTTCTGAAGCCTGTCACGTCCTGGCGACATAAAGGGACTACAGAAAAGCTTTGAACTGTGTGGAAAATCTCAATGCAATAGATAACTTTGCTGGACGAAGTGTGTAAATAATGAGCGGCTTTCAAATGTCTACAGTTCAGCAGACCACGCTTTGAAACATATAACAATAGTAAAAAGTCATAATAAAATGTACATAAACCTATAAAAATAAGTTGATTTTTGAACAGAGGCACAAATACCAGATATACCTTTATTATGTACACATAGCCGCAACTTTGTCTGCCCACTACCCCCCTTCATTCCACCTTCAGTACCATTTTATTAATTTCTGAAGCACTCGTAAATGATTCGATAACACGACAGTTTCTAGAAAAAGGCGGTGATTAACGGGAACTAGATGAAACTGATGACAATAAATAGTTTGAGGCCATTTGAAACAAAAAGAGAAGACGGAGAATGGTAGAAAACATCCGAGCCTAAAATGGCTTTACTTTATCTCCGTGGAAAGACAAAGTAGAAAAATGAATTGCGATTATGAAAAGACAATCACAGATGGGTCATCTTTTCCTATAGAAAATAGGGCGGAAGGTCAATGGTTTGGAGGCTATTTAGCCCTCTATATCCAGCATCCACTTCCTTAATACAGACAATTTATTGAAAGAAAAGACCGAACTGGCGACGATCAAAAGAAATAAATAAGCCAGTTCAGTCGATATAAGCAAACAGAAGCTTCTGTTTATCGAATTTTTTCACGTGTAATATTTACCCGTATTTCAAGTAAGTTTATTGGTTTTTATATTGAATTTTTATAGGCTCAAGAAGGTTTTAAGATATCCAAGTTCCATTTCAATTCGGGACAACTTTCATAAAGATAAGATTTAGATTATTATCGAAGGAAAATAAAATATTTTAATTAGATTCGTGATTCGTTGTGTATTTTCGTACTATAAAACAAAGAGCCATCATTCATAAGCGAGTTTGCCTCTGGTACCCTGATTTTATAGTTAGAATATTAACCTATCTGATGGTTAACTCTTCTAGCATTACTGATTATAATTATTCTGGATGCGAAAATATTTTTTTAGAGACCAAAATAACTTAAAGAACCTCAGAGCAGAAGAAGTGGTCTGGATTTCGATTTGTCAAACAGTGCACTTTGTAACCATCTTTGTGAAGCGATTTCTGAATTCTAAAAATTTTAATTTCTAAAAAGTAGCTTCTTTTTATACGGCAGTCTAAAAGTACTCCATATCTACTCCAAAAGTGGTTGTAAGCATTTTATTTAGGATAGGTGTCCTACAAATTTGTGACGTGATGGGTATAGATAGATCTTTGGTACCATTGCAACGAATTATGTTTATATATCCCAATTCTTGTAACCTTCAATATTGTTACGCAAATATTTCATGATTATAAATTTAATTTCTTGGATTTCGAGATTTTTTGTCTTGATCACAATTGGTTAGCCTTACTACTTTCCTATAGGCCTGGAAAACAATGCTTTTAAGATAATTTTCGCTATTTCTACTTATTCTTTTCTCCTTTTGTGAATTAAAGCATTTATTTAATAGGAAAATAGCACTATTCTATCCTTAGAAAATAGAATTTTACAAAAGCTTCTATTTTTTTTAAATGAAAGCATGTATTGTAAACAAAGTTTAATTCAAAGAGAAAACTGTTGAGGGTTACTGAAAAATAATGTATACATCGGTTGTTATTTTCATCGAATAAAACATAAAAATAAAGGCATGAATCAAAAACACAGTTGATTTCATTAGCAATAATATCAGCCAATCGTGAAGGAAGGTATTACATATTAAGGTTTAAAAACAATTGATTCTTTAGAAGAGAAAAATCATTTAATTTTTAAGTCAACCCATCATTTGTTCTAACTGTTTAACAACACTTAAAGTGAAAGGTAGTTTAAAGGAGTTCCTTAATTTTTTACAGCAGAAAGTGAGAATAAGGCATCCACTTACCTTTCTTGGCCCCCTTTTTTCATTACTTATTGTCTAACTGTTGAGCAAAATTACTTATATTAAACTTACTTACCTGGTCTGAAATTTGCGAACCTTAGCTACTCCATCAGACACATTGAGTATCTTCTTAGATGCAAGTGTGCATAGTCGTCTTCACGAAATTTATAAATCATGCAATCACCCTATGACACTCGTTAAATCTCTTGTCATCCATGGATTATAGGATACAGCAAAAGACAAATACGTTTACAACATCCAGAACTACGTCAAAACTGATATCTGAAGATGCACTTAGCCCTGTAGACCTGCGAATTTCTGTGTCTAAGCTTTGAGCTTAAAATGAGACAGGACTCCACGCCTCTATTAATATTTTTTAACTTCGTTGACACGTGGTTTTACTAGAGGACCCTTCAGAGGGGCCAAATCCATAAAAAATAGCATAATAATAGTTCACATAAATAATGTTGCAAGTCAGGAACACATGTTGTTTAAGATTCTCTTTTGATTGATATAATTGCAAAAGTCTTCTCAATGTTACCCAAAGAATTATTTGGCAATAACATCATAACTATTCAAACGAAACGTTTATGTTCTTTTACATTCTCTTTTAAATGATATAATTGCCAAGGTTGTCCCAACGTTAGTCCGGGAATTATGGACAGTTTTGAAGTTCGTAAGGCATTAAATCAGATTAAGTGAGGTCAGGTGACTTTGGTAAGCAGACCTTCTTTCTCGCACTTTCCTTCTTATTATCTCCAATAATTCAACTGTTCCTTCTTCTACTCTACCCCTCTCAAAGCGCTCACATTGAACTGCGGTTGTTGTTAGTCTAAAAGAGGAAATTTGCCGATGTTAAAATAGTGAACTATTTTTAAACTGGGTGTTAAAAGATAACAGTTCTGGATACAAAGTCCTTTTGATAGAAAATAAGCACTGAGCTACTCACACAATATCCAACCCTGCAGGAGCGACTCCAAAACCTTTTGTAACAAAATTTTACAAATTTACATGAATTTCAACTGCGAGAATAGACACCAAAATCCAGCAATAATTTTCTAATGATACGAATCTTACGCTTGTTGAAATACTCTTTAGTTTTTCTTAAACATCCTCTAATAGCTGCATTAGATTCAGAATATCAGCAAAACAAACTAATCCCTAATCAAAATAACGGATTTTTTCTTATTTATTAAATTGTAAGAGTAAAAGAAACGACCGAATCTCCATACAAATGATTATACAAAGACCTCCGTAAAAGAATTGGGGAGGTAAAAGGAAAGTAAAATGGTTTGAAAGGAGCTTAGCTCTAGACTACCCAGTCCATCGGCCCCTACAGGCCAAGTTTCTCTCATCAATCAGACAAATTCATCCAAGTAATTCGAGTCTGGGGGGGAGAATATTAGATTTAGTTAATAGATAATTGTCATAAAGCCAGAACCAACTTTTTGTCACTCTCTAAGTCGAAAAATAAGCTATCAATTATTAAATTATTTTTAAATATGCCTAGTGATGTGACAATGAACTTGATTTTAAAATTGAAAAATAATATTTACTATTTTAACAATTATATTCACACACGACTAATTGAATCTGCAAGCATAAAAGAATTCCCTGACTTCAATTCCTCCAATGGTCAATTCAACATAATTTAGTCCTCTGATCTAAAATTTCTTGCCGCACGGTTCCCCTGATTAAATTCTGGCATGTATATTTGAGTTCTTACGATGTTAAGTTATTTGTAAGTTTGCCATATTTATTTTTGTTATTAAAGAACTAAAATGCTTTAATTTCTCTCAACATGTGTGGACAAATTTTGATTCTATAGCAGAGAAGCTGTAAAGCAATTGAGCCAAAAGAAAAAAGAATGTGGAAAGGGAGTTACTGTCATAAAAGCTAGACAAATTCAGTTCACTCTTCAAAAGCAGTTGCCTCTTCAACTACGAAATGGTGTTCCCATAGGGACCATCGAATTACATAACATAAGAAATTTGGTGCAAAAGAACCTCTACGGAGCCACGTCGCAACAACTATGGCCAACATTACTCCCACCGAGGATTCCTCACAACATTTCAGTGAGAAGATCGATGCAGTATTGGTTTCTCTCAATGAAGAGCTAGCAATACTCTCGCGAAGCTGGTCACTCCAAAGAGGTCAAGAGATTTTTTCCGATGAGCTCAGCATTCGGGGTGCGCATTTCTCCGCTTGATTGCCCAACTCTCTAGTTGGATCGAGCAAATTTCACAAGCTCGGTGAGTACCACCGGTTATACAATCCTACCTCGGTAAACTTCTGCGGGAAGCAGAAATAAATTCCAACAAAGGTTTGGTTTCTGACCTCACCGTGCTTGCACGTTATTGACCCCACATCCAGATTATGAGAACTGGTTGAAAAAATAGCAGTAATCTCATTTTCACAGGATATATATGAAGACCTGCAACAACAAGTGAAGGATAGTGGCAGGGGCTTGAAGTGCGTTGAAAAGGCCTCCGCTTACAGACCATATGTAAAAACAACGTCAGAATCGTTGTCGTCGCCTTCTCAACAACTTGAAGAGTCATGGCATTTGAATTCTGATTTTTCTGATAAAAAAAGGCTTACGTTCGATCCGTTCATCAACCATAAAAACAACTGTGACGTAAGCTTCAGCCAGCATGTCTTCAAGGTCCACTACGTGCCAACGAACAATCAAACGACCTCCCTGATCATTCTCAACGTCGTTGCTTCAAATTGAGTATAAAAGAGCCTTCTATATAAGTAAAAATAAACTAATTGCATTTAAGCAACCATATAGTGAAATGGATATATATATATATATATATATATATATATATATATATATATAAACACCGAGGCCTATGTGCAAAAACAAATCTTATATGTTTAGGATAGAGAGAAATAATCCTGAAATTTATTGTCAATTGATTGTCCACAATATCTCACAAGTTTTTTCACGTAGATATTTAGGTATGTATTATATTTGAAAGTTTCTTAATAGGAATTACGTCTTTAGTGGCTAATTTCAAACTGCTTATTGAGGATCCAGAGTATCTCGAAAAAAGCTTCAGGACACATTGGAAAAAGATTTTCGCTATAACCCTTGAGGAGAACGACGACTTTGACCAGGAATTCTAAGACAAACTTCTCGAAGATCTCGGCATAGTGATATATACACCCCACCCCAACCCGCAAGTATTTCAAGAAAGAGAAATGGTTGTTTACCGGTGCACAATAACCTTCGAAGAGACTATGAACACCATAAGGTCATTCAAGTGAAGGGCACCATGCTGGTCTAGGCTCTGCTTTGGTTAACACCATGAATGCCGCCTTGAATACAGACTACTTTCTTGATAAATACAAGATGTCTACTATCATCTTCATCTCCAACAGAAACAAGCCCCCAGACCAGGTGGCTAACTATTGCCCGATTTCTTTTCTGGAAATGCACGGCAAAATCTTGAAAAGATCATAGCTAATAGGCTACAAGCTCAACTGAGTGAGTTAGGAGTGCATAACCTCCAACAACACGGTTTTTGCCAAAAATGGGCACAAAAACAGCCCTTGCGCTCCTGACAGAAAAAGTAGCCTATTGCCAAGCTAATGGGTACCATGTAAACATTGTGTTAAATGACGTGCAGAAGTCCCTTGATAAAGTTTGGCTGGAAGGACTTCAATACGAGATCCTGAAATTCTAGCTACACCCAATCCTGGAAAGGATCCATTGTGGATTGTCATGGAGAGAAGGGCATGTCTCATGATCGAAGGATGCAGAGGACCTAAATTTGAACTCAAGGGGGGCGTTCCACAGGGAAGTTGCATGAGCCCACTGCTATACTTGGTCTTTACTATTGCCCTCCCATGACCGGTGCATAGGGACACGATTTATCTGCAATTTGCAGATGATGTCACTCCGATCGTCCGGTGCCCGGTGAAGAAAGCAAGGGATCAGGCAATGGGCATAATAGCCGAAATCAATAACATCAACTGGTACGAGATACGCTGGAAGATTAGAACTAATAGGGATAAGTTCAAAATCGTCCCACTGAGCCGCACGTTGACGTGACCCATCATTATGGATGGGAAGAGATAGGGCTACTCCGCCAAAGGCACGGTCCTAGACCTAAAGATCTACGACCACGGATACGGGAGACACTACACGGAGAGATGGAACCTGGGAAAGAGAGAAATCGCCAAGCTATACAGGTTTAAAGATCTTAGCTCGACCAACATTAGGAAGATATACCTGATGTACGTCCTGGCTAAGCTCATCTACCCCGCAGTAGTCGCTCAATCGGCCAGCAAGACCTCAATAAGAGAACTGCAATGCGTACAGAACTCCGCATCCATAATAATTAATAAAGCCATAATGCATGACCAACATCGGCAAAGAGATCTCCATAAAAGAAATAAACAGGACCCTTTCAACATCTCCTCCCAGAAATTGGGAAGAAGGGTCTGGTCACCCCTTAGGAATGTTGTCATTTTGGAATTATAGGGAACTGGTGACAGACTTAATATACCTGCACGACTAAAAGAGAAAGTCTCACTTCGTAGCTGGTTTCCAAGTACTAAATTCTGCTCACAGGAAAACATTTTATCAATACACACATAACCGGAGTAAAAATACAAACACAGTTCAACCGAAACAAAAAAAACAGAGAGATTAAATAAGAAAACATTAAAACAACACAAGGTAAATGGCTGAGCTAACAGCTATTAAAGGCTTGAATGCTCAAGTATTTAACTCAAAAATAAGTATAGAAAAATTGAAACACTAACGATAAGAAAAACACGCTAACAACACAAAAAGAAACAAACATAGAAAAACACGACATACTACAAATAAGACAAAAAGGAAAAAAAAAAAAGCATAATGTAATGTCCTCCTAGTAGGGCAAAATACCCCTACCCGCTTTAAACTTCACCCATTTTATCTACTACTATCCCACTATCTACTAAATTGAGTATACCATCTTCTTCCAAACTGCCCATTTAAAATTTCACGTGTAACCTTTATCTGATGTCGTCCACAAACGGGGACATTAAAACTATGCGTCTTCTGCACATAATAATTTTTTAAAAAAATTTTTTCTTTTCACTGCAAACAATTAAAATCCACCACAGCATAATCATATATTTATTTCACTCCAAAGTATTTAGAGAAAATGGATGAATACAGATTGAAAAATGCACTCACCAGAACATTCTCCGGAATCAGCTTACGCCATCTTTGCTTCTTACAGAGGAACACCTAAATATAAAAGAAGGTATTTCATATGAATCCATGTGGAAACTTTAGCCTTAGTTTCCATGACAACGATGAGAAACTCAAGCATGATGTCATATAATGCGTATGGTAGACAGTTTTGGCTTTCCCTAACTGTGGACGTAGCGATTGAAAGGGTTAAAATTACCTAATTCCCAAATGTTAATGGAAATATTTAATCGATATTAATGATTAAAAATAAAGTAAATATGAGAATAAATTTAGCATAACTCTATTTAGAAACAACCGTTTAAAAATATTTCGATAGTAATGCTTGAACTACCACAAGAAACAAAATTATTATTGGATTTAGTCCTAAATACACCACAAACATTCTTTCTTTCACCCCCCCCCCAAAAAAAAAATATATTAAGCTGTCACTCCAATAAATTGAGCGTATATTGTGACACTACTAATTATCACAACTGTACCATTGAATTTGATCCACTCCAAATTAAAAGAAAATAAGAAAGAACGAACTTATGCACAATTAAATCTCAGATCCTTGAGGCTCAGGTCAACTGGAGAGTTTGACACGGCACATTGCCCTATAGAATGATGAATAGGGAACCAAAACTGAGCAGTGCTTCTAATATATGACGTCGAAGAACATCCTGAGCATAAGAATTGATGAGTGTGTGAGCACACAAGAAAAATGAACACGCTAATATGGGTGTAGATTTAGACGTTTGTGGCTAAGTTATATGTAGTCTTCATATGTCCCTTTTTACCTATTTATTTAGCCCCTTCAGGCCTGGAACCAGCTAAGCAACAACAAGAGCAGAAGGAGGCCGATGAGGAGGGTGTCCCCGCCCTCCTCACACTACCCAATGTACACACCATTTGAGGGAAGCTTCGTCATTTCCTTTGAGCTCAGGAAATTGTGGACTATTATTTGCATTGTCCCCTCAATGGCAGGAGGAGTTTTTTCGATTTAGTCACCTCTTTAAATGAATAATGGCAGATTGATGACAATTTGATCGAAATTTTCTCTAATTTTATATCGTGTTTAACGTCTTTTCAACAAAATGTTGACATTCCACATTCATTTGAAGGAACATTTTTCGATTGATGTTTTATTTACGACAAGCCTGGGATTTACTGAAGTCATTTAACAACTATCTCGTCTTATGATGCTACCTCCCTTCCATATACTTCAGTTGGGTTTCTCAAACATTGGTGTTAAATTGAACTGCGTTCATTTTCTTTAACGGAACAACTTTATCCTTAATTTTATCCATACTTTGATATACACCAATGATCCATAAAAGGACAAAGACTTCTTTTGTCAAAGCCCATCACATCAGTACTAGCCTTAGAAGTTTGCATGTCCACATCTTTAAAACATGTTTACAGAGAACATAAACATTCTATTAATATGTTGGAAACAAAGTTCTTACACAACTTTTATTGACAATGATTTACAATGAAACAATGCAGCAAAATATACATATCAATGAGCAATGTAATCACTGTTGTTTTCGAGCACCAGCTTCCAAGGACTGTTAAAAGGATAGATAAGGTATGCTAGCCCCTAGACCCGGTTATATTTCACTGTCTATCCCAGAAAGGCAGTTCATCTTCGGTGGCCCGAAGCTATAGCTGGTTCTACTAAGTTATATAGCTTCTAGAGCCAGTTCAACTTCACTAGCTATTAAATAAATCCGGTTCACCCTCGCTCTCTAGGGCCTAGAGCCGATTTAGCTTCGCTAGCTAGCTCCTAGAGCCAGTTCAGCCTAAGAGCTAGGCCCTTAGCGGGTTCAGCCCTCCTACCTAGCATTTGTATATAAATCATTTTCAAGTAAACCCCTTCCGCAATTTTTTAACAATAACAAAAATTAAAAAAGGAATGATCAATAATAATAAGTAGAGCAAACTTCCTGTTTATCTTCTTATCGAGAATAATCAAATCTAATGCCTCGAGTGAGCATGCATTAAACAAATGTCTAACTTCAGTTTTCAATTCTCAAACCCATCGTCATTTATTATAATTTTCCTCGAGATTAAACTTCGAGGGATTTCAAAGTGTGCGAGAAACCTTACACCTCACTGTATTGTACGGAAATGGTCCTATTTCGTGTTCATGACTGACTGCAAACGTGTTTATTTATTTACAGTGTTGTGAGTCAATGGGAGAGAGATTAAACTGCTTTCATTTCATTTTACTGGACCCAACTTCTTTACAAAACAAAAGAATAGAAATTCAGACAAGTATCTTTTAAGATCCCAGGCGGAATGAGAGCGAAGTATCGCCCTTCTCATCGCGACAAATAATGTGAAAAGTAAACAGGAAAACTGAGTATTTTTTCCATCGGGAATATATGTAGATGCTTTGACCTAATGAAAGAGAAGATAGAAAAAGTAATAGGAAATGAGAAAAATAAAATAAGAAAATTATTGGTTTTATCTTGTCAATTCGGATGAAATTGTTTTTCCCAAAAGGTATGGGAACAATATTTCACCAAAGCAGCCTAGTTAGTCACTATTCAGCCACTGGGTAGAGCCTCTTTCCCTGGGAGTCATCGTAGTAGGCGGCACTAACAGATGAGTTCCACCTGCCTTTTTTCTTTTGGAATTGAAATTCGCCCCATTGGAATATGTTTATTCCTCTTTATTTCGTCTCCAATAACAGTTATTATTAATAATGACTATCGTATTCCAATTCCACACCGCAACCAGATATCTATCTCTCTATCTATTAATACATTCATATTCATGCAACCTCCCTATCTTTACTAAACCTCCCAGTTTTTGTTAATCAAATTCATCGATGGTATAATTTTGAGTTCTCCGAATTTGCAATGAAGAGGGACAATTAAAACTCTAATAAAGACCGAATTAGTTCGAACCAAATTAAAGTGAAAAGCCAAGCAATCGTGTTGCCTTTGTCCCACTTCCTTCCTCTGCCTACCACACATACTAAAACCACTGGTGACAAAATTGGACATAAAATACCGCCATATGGCATCTCCTTGTGCTCCAATGAGTTCCATATTTGCTGGAGTAAACAACGAGTAAATAAGATGATAATCGAACTCGAGGAGAAAGTTACAGATCAGTAGAAGATGGCAGGAAATAGAAGTAAAGTTCATTTATTACAACTGCCATATATTGCAGCGGTAGGTGGAATGAAGCGTGTAAGAGTGGTTTTACTCCTGATTTTAAGATGAGGGCAGGGAGAACAGGTGATAACCTCCTTCACAGAGTAAAGCCAATTTCTTCCCGGGGAAAACGATATGAGCCTGTATATCCATCTAGCAGGGTCAGAGCCCCCCAAAAGAGATGAAATCCTCTCCAAATATTAAGTAAAACTCTATAAATATTTAAAACCTAACCTAACCTTATGAAATCGGGGCTCATAATATTTGTGTCTCTTCTCAGCAACGCCTCGGAATTCTCGGGGATGTGGTGGGGCCAGATTTGATTCATGGACCCTTATTAGAACAAGATTTGTATATAGTTCTTAATAAAAAGTTGTGGTTATTACCTGTCTATTAATAGCACAGTCTATAAGATTAATAGCAATATCGACTTATGTGGGCAAATGAGGCTCTCGAATAGTTAGGGAGAAATTCAGAATAATGGAATTCAAAGCATCAGTACAGTTAATACCACTTAACTACCTTCACCCTACCAATATCCCCCCTGCCCAGGGCATGAGGGGAAGGGGAGGGTTGAATACTTTTCATTGACTTGGTTGATACCAGGCGCCACCGAATGGTTGCGGACGAGGACACAGAAGAATGCAAACTGTGCTCTAGTTGGCCTCGAATTTAAAGCGCAATAACAACGAGGCAGTGGAAAAAGGGGGAAAGTTAGAGGAGTGAAAGTACGGAGAAGATATAAGGCATTCGATCCTCCTGTAGGCAATAAGGCCAGGAGTGCAAACTGCAGGTGTTGGAGCGAGGAGGGCACGCGAGCCTCTAGGCTTCACCTGCGACCCCCATGTGGGTGGGTAACGGACAGAGGAGCAATAGAAGCAAAAAGGAAGGTGTTAACAAGTCACCCCCCACAATAGAAATGAATGGGGGAGAGCTACTCGGCGACAAGCCAACGAAATTCACCACCATTCGAGAAAAAAAGCTGAGAAGACACTGGGAAATATAGTTATAAAGCCCAGGTAGCCTCAATCTAGTGTGAAAATGCCAGGGGGAACTAGGCTCGGGACGGAGAAATACTCCTTCAGTCGCTATGTCAACACTGGGCGGTCCCTTGTGATGCATAATATTATGATTCGATTTCGGGAATTAAATTTTATCTCTCCCTTTTCTTTAATTAATTAAAATAATTAATTTAGTGTCGTCATTTCCGACTCATCTCGATCTTTTCCGACTCATCTCGATCTTTTATCCTCAATCGCATTTTAATAAATCCTTGACGATTTCAAGGGTTTTGTTGCCATAGGAATTATACAGTTTTAGGGCAGAGAGAAACAACGGAGAATAAATCCCTCGAAGAGGCGCCCAAAGAGGACAGTGTAAGCGAAGGGGCAGATGTATGTAATGAATGCTAAAGCCTCGAGGGAAGGGGTGGAAGTGAAGTTGCAGATGTAATAGATGCGTGTTTTTCTTTAGGAAAATCCTCTGAGAATCCTTTACTAAATTCTCCTTTCCTTTAGAAAATGAAACAGCATCAAAAGCGTTTCTGGTCATATCGTCCTTCATTTTTCCAGTATTTTCCTCGTTCGTCTCCTTGGCCTACCTTGCCTCCAAGCATTTCAAATTTCTTAACTTTTCTAACTTCATTACTAAGTTGTATGGTCAAAATCTGGTTAAAAGTTTACTGCTTGTCCTCGTTTTTCTTTTTAGAAACTAGGCGAAGGAAATCTAAAGGGACACAATTCAAATGTTTTTCTATCGTTATAACGAATATTAATTTCACTTTACTAACATTGCAATATTTATGTGAAGTGCAATAAAATAATAAAGGGTATCTGAACTCCGTTTTTGCATTCGAAAAAGGGAGATTGAAAGTTTCTTGCAATGAAGATTGTCATGAGTAAAGAGTTGACTGAGATATTAATTTTTTTAAGTGGCTCATTTTTGGGCGGCCACTCGATATTTGTGAGTAGAAGCTTCACTTGAATAGGGATTATCATCATCACTAACTCTATAATTGTTGTCACCAAGTATATTTAAATTTTTATCAAAGTTATTTCTAATAATTATTTTATAATATAAACCAGGCAATGGCTACGCCACTCCCCCCTACGGGGGTTGCTTGCGCTTCGTACTAAGATTAAAATTTAAAATCTAAAAAAAAGCAGCCATGGTTAAATTTTTATATATTTTCTGAACTTCGCCATTTATAATAATTTTTATAAGGAACTCTAAACTAAATTTCACCCCTTTCGAAATATCACGTTGCTAAAATATAGTTATAAAAGAAAAAGATATATAAAAATAAATTTTCTGAACTTCACCATTTGTAATTCTGTGGGTTTCAAATATTCACAAAATTTCGATGAAATTATTATTCAAATACTCCCAAAACCCCTTCTTAAATTACAGAAAATTTATCTGGAAAATTTTCAAGGAAGTGAAAATTCGGTAAGATGGCCCTTTTTCATCAGAAACCCAGGAGGAAACGGCGCTGTTTTCATCGATTAAGAGTCGCGCCCTGGTAGCAAAATCACAATGAACATTCGAATGTCTCGTTGTGCGTCCATTTACTGATCTCCCGGAGGAAGAATTAAGGAAAAGAAATAGTAAGATGAATTTATAAAGATGAACGAAGGAAAGAGTTATAAATAGGAACAGAGAAAATGAGGATTAATAGCATAAATCTTTAAAAAGAGTTATCAAGGTTAATAATAAACAGAAGTCGTAATTAGATATTGATAATAGGATCGATTATTTTCGGCGGCGAACAAACGAATTTCAGTTTTCAGGATTTTTTTTAGTGAATGAAAAGAAATAAGTTAAGCCTCTTTCAGCTTATTTCTGCCAACACTTTCACAAGTTAAAAGGGAAAAGAGGTGTGGTGTCCGCAAGGATTTAATTATTAAAAGATCTTTGGATATGCATGAAATAAATTCCAATATCGAATGTCAAAAAGAAACGTGACCTTATAGAAAAATTAAGAAAACAAAAAAGTTAGCAAAACGCGAATGGATCTTGAAATAAAGGAAATAGCGACATGATATGAAAGCAACTCTTGAACATAAAATCTTTTTTCTTCAATAACATTAATGCCAAAAGCTGAGCATATATAAAAGCTTTCCGTAATTTTATTGTAATATGGTAAATGGAATGTAAATTATTTTAATAAGGTTTGTCAAATTTTCTAAGAGGATTGTCTAAAGATTTGTGCTACACATGTAGTGTTCAGAAGCTTAAAATTTTAAGGGGAAATTATAGCAAACGATCACGCCGAGTCGATATTCGATCATTCATCTGACTTTTAAGATGGCCACCGCACTCCACACGACCTGGCTTAAATGATGAAGGGGGGATTATTTGGAAATTTGTGCAATTTTCAGGTCGTTGCTATCCATTTCCTCTCCTAGGACCAAATTGATTTTGTTCTTTCCACACATTTATTGTGCTCCAAGTTTACAATTAGATTTTATGAAACTTTCAAACAACAGTTTGGCAGGAATATCCGATGGTATCTTTTTAATAAATAAATAAATTAAAATTTTTGAACAACTGTTGTGTGTAACTCTAGGTTAATGTACAATTTTCGTTACTATGGCAAGATCGTCCTATTAGAAAGATTCTAGCTCAATTTGGGAATGTTAATTTAGGACTGAGCAAAATATTTATCATTAACCAATTTCATAAAGTATTCGAAACAAGAACCTTAATTAAATTCCAGACAGCGAATTGATCTACCAAATTTTGACCTTTTTTGCTAATTCATCACCGACGACACCCGATATACGGGTAACGGGAACGACAATTAGGAAAAAGAAGAGTATATTAGAATAACAAGCTGCCTTAAAAAGCTGAGGATCCCTGATTCCCTCCAAACGATTAAATGTTGCCTAGTGGATAAAGGGGTTGACTTCCTAACGCTAGGAATTCCAGTTCAATTCTCATTGGGAACAGAGACAAAAAGATGCGCTGTAAGAAAAGAGACACTGATTCTCTCGTTAAATTTCTCCTTCATACATAACAAAACAACATTCTTTAGCTAGGGAGGTGATATAAGTGCCGGCAAATCTCTTGAGACCTTCTCCAAAAAAATCAAATGGCAAGAATTCTTGAGAGTATAATAAATAAAGCTTTTCAGCAGTCTTTTATCAAAACTTTTCCCTATTTCACAGTAAATCTATTGTGGCGATATCTGGCAACACTGAATTCTAAAATATATCAAGTTAATACGGATTTAAGATTGTTTTAGTTGCTCCGAATCTTTGATAGTGAAAGGACGTCGCCTAAAGAAATTTTCACGAACAATTTAGAATTATGTTTAATTGAAATTCCCACCATTATGGCTAGAAACTTTTGTCTAAAGAAGAAAAGGCAGGCATTTTTGTCCTTAAGAGAAGTAAATGTGATAATTAAAGAGATTTGTCTACCTCTGAAGCCACCAAAGCAACCATCATGAGGCCCTTTGCTCGCCTTAAAGGTCACTTTAGGTTAGGTGAGAAACTATTTACTTCCGTCATGATTTTCCTTAAACCAAAATGTTAGAGCAGAAAAGTAATTAGCAGGAAACAAGGAAGGAAGTGGAAAGACGAATTATTTGGAGCCGATCTTATTATAAAGGACTGGACAGGTATAATTTTGTTTACGTTCCCCCGCCAATAGTCTTGTAATGGTCAACATCCTTTTTATCTGAAGAATGCAAGGAAACAGCTTCTTTCCTAGCTTACGACACACTCCTTCTCGACAATGATGTGGAACTAAATATCACCTAACTTTGTCATTTTTTTATCACAATGGATACCTCCACTTAGCATACATACCTTCTCTTATCTTATAACATTCACGCAACAAAGGTATGTGAATAACACTCACATATGTTACTGGTACCTCGCCTCATAATCTCGTTATGCCATTGTTATCTCTAACTTTCTAACTTTCATTCTCTGCCGACGTTTCCCTACGGAAATATTTGCTTAACATTATCAATTGTGATTTACTTTGAGACGTAGCAACCACCACTTCACCTAAAAGATAACATTCATTTCGATTTTAGTATCTAAATACTCGACTGCAAACTCAAAATGATTTCTCTCAATATATACTATGTTTTTGGTTAACCGGAGATTATTTATGGTTGTACTTTATGGTTGTATATTTGTGTCATTTTAACAGTTTATTTTTTTCTTATTTAATTCTGCTTAGTTCTATTTTAGTTCAAATTATTATAAAGAGGTGGAGTAAAGTCCTTACCTAATGATTAAGAAATTTAGGTAATTCTTTCATGCCGATTACTCTATTATTTCAAATCCCTCATCATAGGTACAAGAATATGAGCCATTATGTATTTATTTAAGCTTTTGACAGTGACCTATTTGATTATTTTATAAATATTGATGTTTTTTCTTATGCAATTAAATTATGTGTATAGAAATTACCCCAAAGGACCAAATTTATTTTCTTAAGACTGCCATTACTTTCTTTTCCAGGTCTCTCCGAATGGGTAATTCACAGAAGATAAAGATCAACCTGGCAAACCATCGCATGGCCCATACGACTAGTAACCAGTCCTGGTTGTTGTGATGGGGAACGTTCTGCGGTATTAATGATTTTACTACCAACGAGGGAGTCTAGTTAACATTCTGTTCTATATGAAGAACCAATCGTAAAACATTAGGGAGCATGATGGGTGAAGGCGAACTCCCTTCAGTCTACTCGATTATCGAGAGGAAGAGGCATGTGATGTTCAGCCTTAATAAAATTAAAGATCTTTGCTATTATTTTCCTTATTTTTCTCCTCCTCTTCCTCCTTTCCATTTTTATAAGCCTATTCATTTGATCCTGACATGATATAAAGTGTCTTCAATTATGCCCTACATGCAGGAGGTGTCGAGGGAAGATGATTATTGAAAGGAATTGAGAATTACAAGGGAGCTTCATTACATTTTCCATTGCGTCGTACTATCTGACGATACAATTAATCTTTGTTTCTAAATAAGGTATACCCTTGAAAAATCTCTAATAAAATACATGTAAACATTAATGAACTTAACCTCCTTACCTTTATAAGAAATAGTACTTCCATACTTCGCATGCAAATGATATTAAACACACGTGACATGAATACACACGCGAACGCAGGTAGGTAAGTATAAAGCCAAGAAGACGAACACATATTTTATTGATTACCGCACAGCTCCTGAATAATTACTAATTGAGGACACAATTACCTTTTCTGTTTGCCATTAGGCAAATAGTAAATTTGAATATATTGAAATTTCGGCGTCTGAACTTCAACCAAACGGACTGGTTGCACCTATTGAGACAGTACCTTGCAGGTGCTTTTATGAGTGTATGGTATATCACTCTCAGGTTGTATTATGAGATGAAAAGTTACAAATCGATTGCAATCTCGTACCATAAAAGAACTTACTCTTACAATTGAATTATAATAGATCATGAGAAGAAGAGAAAAGGCATTGATTTTATTTACCTATTTTGTAAAGATAATGTCAGAACAAAGCGTGAAGAAATTAACAAAACTCTGTTAATTGTGCCAAACGAACGAGAAAAATAAATTGCAAAAGGGTTGACTTGAGTTCTGTGTTCACAATTTTAGTAGTACACATTTCTACTACAACTGTAATAATAATTTTCGCCTTAGAGATAAGTTGATAAATATTTCGATCAAAAGAGGCGAAGATATATATGTACACTGAATATAAAACCCAGTATTGTATAAAAAGCGTAATGTTTATGCCTTGAATAAAAATATAATTGTAACGTGTCTCTGGATAACATTAACCTTCAGGAGAGCTATGTAGGGTTGTCTCTAGTACAATCAATAACTGAAAAATGAAAGAAGCTTATTAAAAGGGAAATTTTATCCCATCTCGATTGATATTGAATAATTTTAAGTTATTTAATTTAATTCATTTCGTGGTCGATCTAATTTCTTTTAGCATCGGTTTTAATATTTTAATTGTGGTAAGAACATTTTTATGATATCTGAACAATAGTGCATTACGGCTAGGCTAGATAGGTCTTTTATTGGAGCCTAGGCTTCTTAGGGCGATGACTTAGGCTGGTCCAGGCGCGTTATTTGGATAATTGCAACGTGTTTCCCTCATCTCCATATTTTCAGCTTTGGTTTGTTATTTTTCTCCTTATTGCATTTAACTACTGATAAAGGTAGCGCCTAAAACATAGAGAATTAAATGTTCCAAAATTCTTTGCTTAGCTAAAGAGTCGAACCCAGCGAACTCAGTTTGGATGTACAGGAGTGACGAGTCTGTTCCATTAGGAATTCTTGAGCGAAAATATATCCAAAATTGATATGCACATAAATTAAAAAGGCATAAAACAGTTTCAATAAAAATAACATCTTAAAAATATATACTGTTATTCAATACTCTTTTAATATATTCGTATAAGCCATACAAATTTGCATAAAGGTAAGAGAGACGGTTGCTTGTTTAACGTTAGTCTTCAGATATTTAGCTTTTGAGGCACTTCTTAACTTCTTAGAAGGCGTAAGAAGACTGCCGAGCCGTTCCGTCTGTGATCCTCAAACCAAAGCCGAGTCGGTATATTTAGAGTAATTTTGTTTTCTTTTCTCTCTATTATCGATCTTCTTTTCAGGCATTTTATTGCGTGTTTGGTTTGCATTATTTGTTAGTTGAGGTGCATTCCCATCTACTAGACATTCTGAGCATTTGGGAAATGTGAATAGAGCGCAGCTACATATTTCTGCTGTGCTCTTCTACTGGTTAAGAGTTGTACCACATCTGAACTTTAATATTTTTTTACTTCTCGATGTTATCTGCTGGAATTGTCAGGTGAAATGACAGTAATCTCTTGATCGCTATCTTATTTGCCATTTCCGTATTCGTTCTGACCATTTAAGACATAAGTAGAGTTCCCAAATTTGACGATTTGGTGTACATTTATCTTTGTAATACTTCTTTCTATTTCTTGTTTCCATTTATCTCCCAACTGCGTTTACACCCATATATTGATTGATGTTTCCTACAAAGCATCCTTCTATTTTTGAAATTTTGATGAGATATGGATGGGTCTAGATCTATTTTCCTCGGGATCTCTAGTTAGTTTTGCGATATTAATCTGTTTGCATCTTATTCCTGATAAGGGAGTAATTTATATCCTGTGTTGTTGCCTATTAGATTGATGAGCACAATAATCCTATCCCGTCGTGGGGCTTTGTGCGTTGCTCGGAGTGCATTCCTCTTGAATTCCATCTCCATTTTCCTTGATCGCTTGGAGCGCTCACTTTTAATTTTCTTCCTGACTTTTTAAACTTTTACTTTGTACCTCACCGGAAAAAAATAAATCCATCCAATTGTTTTATTTTTCCTTTATTGGGAAGCTTCCACATTTTTTCTATTAGTCAATTTCTTAAATTAATTTCCTACACTCTTCAACCACCCTACCGAAAGAGGCCTATCCCTAACAGCAGTCCACTGTTTTTTTTGCGGTCTTAGCCGCGGATCAGACCCCTTAATGAGGTTTCCTGCAGCGGTTTACTAAAGCCTAGTACCAATTTCCCCTCAGACTTTCGAGGTGGCCAATTTAAATTACCTTAGTAGGCTGAAATATTCTGAGAGCTAATGAGCACCTCAACAGATTAAAAGATAGAATGAGGAAAATATAATACCACTTTGAGGTATTAACTCGCTCCAATGGAACAGGAGATCTATCTAATCAGCCCAAGAACGCAAATCATTCTTCTTTCTTCATAAATCTCTTATTGGGCTGTGTCTTATTAACACCGATAATTTTATTCGCAAACGTCCCGTTACACAAAGATTTGGACTATTATTACGTGATCAGAATAAGTCCTTCCGTCTACAAATCTTAAGGTCCTAAGGTGGAATTAATAGTAAGTGTTATAAGATAGTACCTACATAACTTCGAATTTGTGTAAAGAAGTGTGAGAAATAGTGATAGGTGTATAGTAGTTTCCAGGAAACTGGATTATGTTATTCATTAATACATTCTGCTTCCTATCTATTTTATTATATATTGTTTCCCCCTTCTTTTATCCAATGTCTATCCACTCTTTATTTTATTTACTTCCTCTTCATTTCCGTGATTAATTTGTTTTGCCTTCGTACTTTGCTTTATTTATAGCAGATTCACATTTTGCCTCGAATTATAGATGAAACTGACCTGGGTCTCTGCCTATTTTCATACTACTGCTTGTAAATTGACGTTTCATCTTAACTCCCATTTTTTATTCTGTTTATTTTCATGACCATTCCTCAATTCTTGGTCAATTCCCCCACCTAATCTTCTTCGCTCTTTTATCAAGTCTATGCCGTTCCTTCTGTCTCTTTATTCATCTTTCCTTACTGCCTATTTATTTAGGAAATGCACTTTAACGATCAGAGGAGGAAAATAGTGAACGATACAAAATATTATAATGCCATTAGAGAAATTTGACACCGCAAAAGTTTACAACAAAACCATATAAATACAGACAAGATTAGTGGCTTCGCCGCTCATCCTTACAGTAGAAGCATGCACTTAACAGGCAGATGTTTCATTTGTGGCATACGCCCTAAGTGGCTCTACTAGCAAAGGGGTTTTAATCTAAAACAAAATTAAACGTTTCCATCACATATCTCCTAATAATTTACTCCTGTTCTAAGATCAGAGCCATGCTTATTTCCTTAGCCTGAATGTAAAAAAATGTTTGCCGAACTACTTTGATTTACAGAAAGAACAATCAGCAGAGCTCTTGTTTACGCATATAAATTTTCTTTTATATACGAAACACAAAAAACAGCCATACCTTAATTTTGCTACATTTTCTGAACTTCAAAATTCTTAATTTTGAGGGGTTTAATTCCCAAACTTTCAATAATCATATTTATCTTTTCTGAACTCTTGAAAAGAACTTGGATAAAAGCTAGAAATATACTAAATTGACAAAGAAACAAAATTCGAACTGCTTAGAAAACTGCATTTCTCAATTATAGTGTTATTGTATATAGGTTAGATCTGCAAATTATATCATTAAAAATTAGAATATTCTAAACTAAATGTGAGGTTTCTTTCCTCATTGAGCATTGCTACCTCGGCATTGCTTTCACGAGAGTGCTAACGCCAAAATCTCGTCATAGCCCTTCATAATTATAAGAATATAAGATGTCCGAGCCGCTAAAGACCGTGTAGTCCACTTCTGGGCCAGCTCTCCTTCAAACCACGCTGAGGCACTTAAAGTGGTCATCTAAGCGCTTCTTAAACATATTTATGGTTGTTGATTTAAAAACGATCTCCAGTAACTCGTTCCACGAGGAAACCACCTTGTTTGAGAAAAAAATCTTTGCTATATTTATTCAAATCTTCGTTTCTTAAGTTTGTACCCATGGCTTCAGGTTCTTAAGGAGGCGTCCAACTCGAAAATGGTTTCAATTTTTACTTTATCAAAACTGTTCATGATCTCAAAGAATTGTATGAGTTCTCCTCTTAACCTTCTCGTCTCAAGTGATTGCAGGTTGAGTGCTTTAAGTCTGACTTCGTAGTACTTTTGACGTAGTCCAGTTATCAATTTGGAAACAAGATGTTGCACTCTCTCCAACATTTCTATATCTTTCCGCAAATATAGATTCTAAAACTGAACTGCCCACTCCAAATGAAGTCAAAACAAAGATTTGTACATGGGATTTACTATATTTTCCGATTTGTAAGCAAAATTTCTATATATGAAACCGAGCATTAGGTTTGCTTTCTTGTCTGCCTCCGCGCACTGTCTTCCAACTTTCAAATCGTTGCAGACTATAACACCAAGGTCTTCTTCTTCTGATACCTTTTTCAGTTGCAGGGCTTTTATTGTATAGTTAAATTCTTTGTTTCTTGCTCCAATGTGTAGTACCTTGCATTTATCAATGATGAGTTTCATCTGCCAATTTTCTGAGAATTCCACAATGCTACTTAAGTCTTTCTGGATTTAATGTTGATTGGCAAGTGTTATTGGTTTACCACCCAGCTTTGTATCGTCAGCAAATTATGAGAATAATCTCGTTAGGCATTCATCTAAGTCCTTTACATTAGAAAAAGCAATGTACCCAGCACAGACCCCTGGGGCACTCCGCTTGTTACTTCTTGCCATCTTGATTGGTGACTATTTATGACTGTATGTTGTTTCCTTCCGTTGAACCAGTCTTCGATCTACTACAATACGTTTCCATCGATTCAATCAAGAAAAGAAGGAACTTTGTACAACTCCTGCAGCCAACCTGATGCCAAACGTACTGCTCTGCATTAGTTTGGATGAAAACGGCGAGGCCGAACGGGAAATCTTGACAAATGGGCAATCCAGGATCTCCATACACTTTGCCCAGGCCTAAGCATGCTGTAATCTCAATTATCTTTCGAGACATAATGATGTTAAGAAACACTTAGAAAGCTACTGAAGGTTTTTGAAATAATTTAAAGTGAGTAGAATGATGCGTCGTTTTGATCTATTTTCTCGTAATCCAGGCAAGGCCCATCCTTGAAATGTTTTTATAAATCTCACATGGCGCTTACAAATGAAGATAAAAATAAACGTACAAGTATCTTTTAAACAAATCTTGTAGTCAGATGAAACTAAAATAAAATGTTTCCATTGAAATTCAATCTGCAGACTTTGTAGAAAAAGTCTGAAGCTTACGCCCCAGAGAATAGGAGCCGTACAGAAAAATTTGGTGCGGGATCAATCAGGATATGGGGTGATTTTGCTCATCCGGTTCGATAAATGAAGGTATTCAAAGAAAATGAAGGGCGTAGTTTACAAGGGAATTTGGTAAACAAATATTTTATCTAGCGTTGGCTGTCTTTAACTTGAAACCAGAAGGAGCATTTCAAAAGGACAATAACCCATAGTATAACGTAAAACAATCTAAGAATTGGCGGAATACAGCAATTTCTTCGTTGATTTGGACCCGCCAAATCAATGTCTTGACCTACGTTATATCGAACTTCCTTGGACGGAATTGAAACTCATCGTGCTTAAACGAGATCGGCTTAACTTATTTGATTTAAGGAAAATATGTTTGAAGGAATGGAACAATATCGCACACGCACCTGCAGAAAACCGCAAGAGACTATTCAAAGCGCTGGCAAGCTGTACCTGATAAATAAGGTTTTGTAGCCAAGAACAAAACCATGTTTATATAAATGTGCTGTAAACTTTTGCATTGTTAAATTTACCGATTTCTTCTATAATTTGTTTCCTGTTCATTTGGATTAATTGATCGTTACATTTATTTATTCTCTAAAGTTTTACGTATCTTGTGAATTTCATTAACGCAACGTGAGTTGAATAGAAGTATGAGAGTTTGCATTTTAAACAGTGTGTTGCATACCAGAGTCCGTCGAAGTTTCTAGAAAATATCTTCGCTTCACGTAAGAAATAATTATTCTCCCCGGAATTTTGACATATGAACTTTTAAGCTCCTTCATAAAAGTGAGGATTATTAATGATAATAATAGATTTACGTCATTTAAAATATAACCACTTAAAGAGAGGACGCATCCATAGTTATTATTTAGAAATAGGTCAAAATTACGAGTATAAATTTGATTAAAAAAATAATATTATTCCTATTGCAACGAGACAGTCCCCAAAGAACGATATTTTACTAATGAACAATATAATCGTTGTGTCAAGGAATAATAAAAATAATGGATATTTAAATGTTCGAGCGACCTCGTCAAAGAATATTTAAGAAGATTGACAGAAAAAGACATTTAAATTTGGGAGGGCAGGCAGAAGATGTGATATTTTAGACTTATTTGGTAGCCATAACAAGGTTCAGGACGTATATTTGGTTAAGTTACGTTAGGCATATTATCCGGAACAACATTTATCCCTTTCCTCAAGACTTGTGATGTCAAACGACAACACTTTGAGGGGAATTGCATTCAAATGCATACTGCTGCTCTTATTCTGCCCATTGATTTTTTATAGTTATCCCAATTTGAATAAAAGCAAGAAAGAAATTTAATTTTTATCATTGGAAGATGTAAAAACAAAGTTGAAATTATAATTAAGATTCTAAAGATTGATTTATACACGAAATGGTTAGAAATTTGGAAATGAAACTTAGGTAGAAACAAAATATCTCTTATCTTAGTTTATTATCATTTGCAGGGAAATCTTCGAACCAGCTTCTTCCAATAATCTTTACACTTGTTGCTTGGTATCTTTTCACTCTAGATTACTAGTGAATGAAGCCTTAACTAAGTTACTCAGGTAATGTACGTATCAGTACGCCCAGGCATCCTTCCATTCACTGATGTCCTTTCATATAGGAAGATTATTAAAGCAAATTATCCTCCCATCAAAAATCAAGGTAACAAACAACGCCTGTTCCTGATTTCATCCTTACTTTTGCCATAAATAATTAGTGTTCGTCTGCATTTGCCTGGATTTCGATAGAAATAGAGAAACTTCGCTGGGTGTCTGAGAGTACTGACTGGACTTCCACACGAGAAGTGGGGGCCCCTTCGATGTTCTGTTCTTGATGAGTAATTTGGCCTCGGGTTTGGATTTTGCAGGAGCACCTCAGCTTGTCAGGCTATATCCCGGACAAAGGTTCTAGTCTTACGGCATTTTCACATATTCGTACCAAATGCCTAGCAGACGTGCCTGTTTCATGCAGTGGATCGAACAATATATTTGCCAGATTTCTGTTTTAAATTCACTAAAATTTTCGCATGCAAGTTGCTGAAGCAATTGGTAAATTTAAAGTTAGATTTTGCCTGGACCAATAATTTACCTTTGTTCAGCACAGTGCCCGCTCCATTAGTTCAAATCCACTTTTTTTAGAGCAGGAAGAGAGTATCTTGCATGTGCTTATCTTCAACGTGATTATATTTGCCAAGAACTTCGTAGGTATCACCTTCTTGCTTGAGAGCTTACTCCAGCAGCATCTGATCTGCCTCTTATTTTCTGACAAATAATAGAGTTCCCTATTTCTTTGCGTTAGTCCAAGGTCCTATATTTCACTCTGCGGCTTAAGAGATGAGCGTTATTATTTGCATCTCCTCATCTTCGTCGATCTGTTATCAATGCTTTCACGCAGTGGAAGCCAATCGGATTCATTGTCCTGCCTGGATTTGTTTGACGCCCTTTGCGAGGTTTCGATTCCAAACTAATTAGTAGCAAATTGTGGGCTTGAGTTTCGATTTAATTTTGTTCCTTCTATTGAATATTTAGGGACCATAGCGTTATTGTTCCTCCTTAAATTTTGCACACGTCTAAAATGTGTTTAGTAACAAGAGAAGTTAAAGAAGGTTATTCAAAATCTGCATTTGCTGGTGAAATATTTGTATTGTTGTTTACTGGACTTTATTTCAGCAAAGTAAACGAATTCTCTGGAAGATAAAAACAAAATTGTATGCATATATTTTCTTCTCTTTCTTCCTTAAATGAAACGTTATTTCAAGGAAGATTTAATCTCATCTTTATAAACAAGATGAAGATAAAGGAATTAATGAGAAGCGAAAGGAATGTAAATAAAATATTTGTTTACCTATAGATTTTAATTGTTCTGGAAATCAAGCAGGGCTGTAAGGAGAGGAAAATAAATATTAGTCATTAAAATCTATAACCAACGTAAGTTATTTAATTTAAATGTCTTCTTAAATGAGAGAAGTAATAAAACTATCATTGGAAGTGAAATGTCTGTAAGATATTCATATAGCTTAAGGTAAGCACTTATTGAGGTGGGTAAAGAAGAAATCTGGTCCATGACTCGCAATTCTTCTGAGTCTCCTTAATATATTATCGTAATACCCTCATACCCTAATACCCTAATCGGATTTATTGTAAGAAGAAGGAATAATGGATGATAAGCCAATACAAATCACTAATGTTCAAATATTGCCAGGTTTTCTTTTATTTAAATCGAAAATTACCAAAGTTATTTTCAGCCAAACTCTTATCGAAGTATACACTACACTGTTAGAGATGCAAATATATATACTTTTATTTAACGCAGGTTTATAAAAAATACAATGCCCAGCAACTTTATGTAATAAATGCTATGTAATGCTCACAAAAGCAAAATTCGGCGCAGGTAAAACCTTTATAAGGACAATAGTGATAATGGAAAACATGGTTTAGTACTTGGTTGCATGAGCCTTGTTGTGAATTACACATGGCATGTGTTTTGACTTTTCTCCAACGATTTCATACAGGTGCTTTGTGCAATTTTGTTCCATTTTCTCAAACTTATTTTCTTCGAATCAGATAAGTTGCGCATATCTCTTTTTTGCATCATGCGTCTTAATTCCTTCCACAGCAAAATCTCGCTTTGTAATACAGTATTCTTGGGTTCGTTTTCTTGTTTAAATCTCCCTCCTGGTTTCATTTTAAGAGAACAAACGCTAGATAACAAATTTCTTTCCCAAATCATAAAGTATATTTTGCCGTTCATTCTACCTTCGACAGCCTCAATTATTCCAACCCTTAATGAACAAAAACAACGCCATGCCATGATTGATCCACCACATAATTTCACGGTAGTTATCGTATTCTTTGGGTCGTCAGCTTCACACTTTTTTCTCCAAATCCTGATGATGAATTTCGATGAAAAGGTTCTATTTTTGTTTCATCAGACCAAAGGATTTCTTTACTGAACCTAGCCAGTTTATATAAATGTTCATTTACATACGTCAAAAAAGCTTTAAAGTGAGTTTTCCTAAGGAGTGGGATCTTTTTTGGAGTAAGAAAAAAGGATCATAACGCTGCAGCGTTGCATATATAGTATCCTTGCTATCCTTAATTCCACTTGTTTCCTGATTTTTGTAGCAAGTTTCGAGAGTCGCCTGAACGAGCCAAACAATGAAAAGAATTGGGGGACTTACAGATGCGTATTTTCTTAGTAACTAAAGCTGTACAGAGATCTTCTGTACACAATGCCATTCTTATACATGGATATAATGCGTCATGGAAATCTTTACTAATTACCTATTTTTTATCCATGATGAAGATTTGGACGGTATTAAGGAATAAATAACGCAGTATCCTTCCTCGAAGACCAAAAAACCGCATTATTGTAGAGTATTTTAGATATTCGGGAACAAATGATGATTAGCTTTTATTGAGGCATTTTTCAGATGTATCCTATTCATATGTGTTTATATGAATGTGTTGTAATTTTTGTTTGACTAATTTAACATTTGTCCCAAAAAAGCTCTCGTGAACTTTAGATTTTATTTGTTATATAAAATTCCAGGATCGTTCTAAATTTCATTAACCAGCTTTAACTAAATTATGTAAATTTTCATTTCTAACAGTGTTGTATACCTTTGCGGCCTACTCTATTTAAATTCTATTAATAGTGATAAGATACGAGTTAGCGTTTTAAGGGCTAACATAAAATAAAAGGATATCTCTTACGTCACGTGTAACTTACTAGTAATTTTATATCTAATGATTCGTATTTCCGTAGCAAACATATTATCAGAAAAAGGCCACTATTTTTCTAAAAGTAATTAGATTAGCAGCGATATGCCAGATTTCATACATCAACCTCAATAATGGAGGGCCAGTAAGAGAGTCTACTATTTAAACCCTTTGTTTTGATCAGATGCTAATAATAGAATCAGATACAAGTTAGTCATGTGCCATGAAATTTGAAAGTAAATAGATTTTTTAGTTGTGTGCGACTCTATATCGCACTCTGTCCGTCGGTCGGTCAGTCCATTGGTCTTCATTATTTCCTTTGTAATAACCTTGTACTATTCGGCCAATTTCATCGAAATTTAAAACTCTCATGTTGTTTTAAATTCTCCTTCAAATCATATATTTTACAAAGTCCTCCCAAAGTTAGCTGGGAAATTATTTAGCATTAACTTCATAACTTTTTGCTCGATTCTGACGAAATTTAAAACCTTTATGTCGTTTTACACTTCTTTTCAAATGATATTATTACTAAGGTTTTCTAAAGATTAGTCCTGGAATTATTGAAGATTTTGTAGGTCGTAAGTTTATAAATCAGAATAAGTAAGACCACGCGACTTTGGTCATCAGACCTTGTTTTTTTATATAAACCACAATAAAAAGGATATTTTTTCCCATTGTCCAGTACCATTCACCGTAGATATATTTTATGTATATATACTGAAGAAAATAACCCTTCATTAAATATACTAGCAGTACTTTTCCATATAAATTGATGTACATTTAGATAATTTTCGCATGTGACCAAATAATAAATTGAATCACACATAGTTAAAAGTAACCAGCAAAACTAACGAAGGCATCGCATCCAGAAAGTATATACTGTGTATATAGAGATAGATCAAGATATAACCAAAGTTTCATAAAATGGAGCAAATGAAAATGTATGGAAGATATATGGTCGCAAATCGACCTGTGTGCATTGAAGCAGGGAGAAAAGGAAATCATCTAAACGTTACTTCTAGCAGGGTTGCCCCTGCTTTCCCTCAACCCCTGACGGGATAAGATAATATAAAGGAAAACGAAGTGAAATTGCACTTCACTACACTAATTTTAATAATACTAATAGTCATATTAAAGTATAAATAAGCTTTTATTTACCTACTATCACTCTTTTGCGGGAGGTGATGACGCCATGATTTACGAACCTCGCGATTTATGCCTTCGTAAAGGGCATGGATCGAGAATGCGTTCTACTTGGAGCATTTTATTCCCTATTCCCGGTAAAACAATGAAGTTTGTAGTTAGGTAATAAAATAAATATTTTTAATGGAAGTTTGTTGTAATTCTTGAGTTAAAATGGCCATCTCAAAGCAGTAGAACTAAATTTCCCATAATCTACATTACAATGGTTGATTCCTCTTTTCAACCGAAAATGTCGACCTTCCTGCAACTATATAATAAACGGTAAAAGATTTCGAGCTCCAATAAACTTCGCTGTAAAAACGTCTCGTGGCTTTTGAAAGTAAAAGATTGGTTTTATATTATTCGTGATTTATGGTTTAAGAGGTTTCGCCAACAATTAGGTTTGCACAATGAAAGTCGTGAATGTAATGGAGGGTTGAGGTGACAGTTAATAAAAACCACGATATGGTTATAATGATCATTCTTACTACGCCATCATTCCTCATCTATTTTACCCTAATAATTTTGAAACTCTTTCTCTATCGTCAGGGATTTTCTGGATTTTTACCGCCAAGGTTCATAGAAGAGGCGTTTGCGATATTCTCCTGAGTAATGCCCATCCACATTAGTGATATTCCTCGAATTAAATTCTTTTCTTCTGGCTTTACATCGTTATAAGTGCGTTTACTTACGGTTTGTAATGGTACTATTTCCTGAACACATAGCTTATACAAGCATAACTATTCGTTTCACCCCTCCCACTCTCCACATAAACCCCTAAGAGTTGATAGCAATATTCTATTAACAGGTCCGGATGTCTATATCTCTTACAACCTTTGCTCTCTTGAAATGCAAATGATCACTGGATTGAATCCCAGTGGGTGGTGAACTTATCATATAATATGCCTAGTGGAAAAAATATTACAAAATATAGAACTATATATTTATATATTAATTTGTCTGTAATCTGTTCTACATTAATCGTACCATAAGCTCATTTCTGTCTTATTTTCTTTTCATTTTCGTTCTTAGTATCTTTCAGAGCTTCCATATTACTAAAAAATAAATTATAACAAGAAAAATAGTAATTAAATTTTGTCACCAGCTTTATTAAGTGAGCATCGGTAAACAATCTGAGATAGTATTAAACGCAAATTAAAAAATTTAGTTTATCAACTAAACTGGGTTAAAAATATTTAATGGCTCTTAAGCAAGATGGAACAAAAGTATTTCTTTGTTCAAATTGACTTTGTCAAAACAAAGTTACTTTCACAAAAGTGCGCAGCTGTTCCATCCTTGGAATTAATTACTAATTGATATTCATTGAAAGGTCAGTGAATGACATAATTAAAAGGTGTTGTTTTTTTAATTCTGGTTAGATGTATTATATCACTGAATTGATATGTGGCTTTTCTTGACCTCAGGACCACGAGAATTGTAAAATAAATAAGCATTTTCTGTTAGAAACACCAAAAGAGGTTAAGTGCGTAATACATTGAAATAAATATATATTCCAACTTCTTAATATAGATTTTTAATTGCTACCTATTTTTAAAATCTGAAAAAATCCTCTCACGAAGCTTGTCAAGATACTGAGGGCATTGAGCTGCTATTTTTAAATTTTACGTTTAAACCTCTACTAACTTCCAAGGTGTACTTTAAATTCGACGATGAATGTATGCTGTAATTCTCCCTCCGGCCTTCACCTGCGGGTTGCAGTTCTATGGCTCATACATATCTCGTGTTCTGTTAATCTTTGTTCCGTATCGAGGTGCTGGTTTAATGTAGCTGGCTAAATCAAATGCTAGCAAAGGTAATTGAGGTCACTGAGTTCAAATATGATATGAGTTGACCACACGGTAGCGCCAAATAGTGGCTAGAGGTGCTAAATCGGCCATTTTTGCCTCCAAACTACTAGATCATATCCTTCTAGTTTTTTTTCCGAGATTGACTTTAAGACTTTAAAAATAATGTTTCAGGGTAATTTTGGCTTTCAATTATAGGTATAAGGGGAAATGTAGCCTTGTATGCTGGCTATATTCTGCTGGCACATGAAGTGTGACACACCTGAGACGTTTTACAAACGAGGAAATAAATACGAAATGTCGGTTAATACATTATATCAATTCCATAATTATTAAATCGGAAATTTAGAAGAAAATGTTATGTGATGGAATTTTCTTTAGCAAATTCAAATTCAGCCCACTTCAAATTAAAATAAATGCGTTTGAGGTCTCTGTTTTATTCTTGACACTGAAATTTGTCGTACAGTGTTGGTAGCATAATTTTAATGAAGCGAAAGCTGAAGCATTGCTAGCGAGAAATAATCTACCTTACGGAGGAGCAAATTCTATTCGATTCCCCTCGAGGAATAGAAAAATAAAGATATTTTAGTTAATCTTGATTATAAATAACTTAATGACAGTTAGGGACCCTAACAACTTCATTGTGTCCCCAATTATTAAGTACTTGCGCCAGTTATGTAATATAATCAGTTTAATTAATACACACTTCACAACATTTCTACGAAAATTTAAGATAGCCTTTTTAGTACGATGGAATAAGTCTTTTAAATAGATTCCTAAACATAAAGTGTATCTTTTATTTGGTAAAGAAGAATTTTACATGATTTACCAACCCATACAATAGAGGGAAAGTACGAAAGATAAGAAGGCTCTTCTCCTCTAACAATTTTCCAAGCAATATGCAGAGAGGCAAAGTGGAAAAGAAGCGATAATAAAAAAAAAACAAGACTAAAATTTGTAAATAAAAATAAGGATAAAAGATAAAGGGGAGGTAAATATGAAATAAGCCTTATATAATTAGTTATCTTTGAGTTTGTTTTTTTGAGGACTCCTCCTCATTTGCTCTTTTTCTAACAGTTTTCTATTATTTATATTTTAAACAGGAATTCCATTTCCACAATCTTGCTGACGAATTTCTAATCGGAGTAAATCCAAATTGCATTTTAGGGATGAAAAGACTCCTGCAATTCATGTTTTTGGAGACTAAAAATTAGTTATTACCTTCATCAGTTAAGCACAATTTCAATGGTTTTGGTGAAAAAGTCCTTGAATAGAGAAAAGGGAGCGATATTTGTACCACCTAACATATTTCTTCCATACCCAGGACAATCTATTTTCGGAAACGATATAGATATTATATATATATATATATATATGGAGAGAGAAAGAGAAAGAAACAGAGATAAGGAGGCAGAGAGAGAGAAGAAATCAAAGGGTAGGTGTGAGCGAAGGAAGAGAGAGATAATTTTGATAATGAGTCTGTGAATGAGTGAGTGAGTGATTAGTAAAGAGAGGAAAATGGAATTTGTGATAGTGTCTAGGAGACAGACAGAAAGAGAGAAGGGATAAGTGTCAAAAAGAACGAGAGGGAGATGGAGGTAGAGACGATGTGAGATCAGAGTTTTCTGAAGACGAAAAGGTAAGGAATATTTGAGGCAAAGGGGAAGGGAAGAGTTATATTTCTTTTAACTGAAGTTGGAATTGACAAAGAAATATTTGATCTATTTCTTCAAACATAAATACTTCGAAATCTGATAAAGAAAATGGCATAATTATCCTAATATTTCCGGACGTTTAAAAGAAATCTTTCTTTGATTTTTATTTAAAATGTTTCATGGACGTTCTATCTAACCAAACTCAAAGGAATATAAAAGTTTGGTCGCAATATATTTATTCCAAGCAATTTATAAAGGATTAAAGTGGAGATTCTAAAGATCCCACTCTATATAGAGTAGATATAATGTCTAATAATGTGAGGTTGAATACTCGATGTTGTACACAAATTTATAGAGTCAGAACCCTTTAAATTTGGGGAATGTCTCTCTTTTTATAGATTTTAATAATTGAAAACTCAAAGAGATCGTAAAAACTGAAATGTTTAGGGCAGAAATGTATTATAATAAATAGCTTAAGTAATGTTTGAGATATAGCAATATAAATCCTGGGTGTTTTCGGAGACTCATAGTGATTGGAATTTCAAAACGATTTCTGCTTATTTGCCCGATTTTAGATTAAATATAATCTTTTCCTTTGTCACAACCTAAATTTCATATAAAAATGAGATCGTAATTATGTATCTTGCAAACATAACACTGTGCAACAAAATTTAACTATTTTCTTGTCCTTGGGATAAAAGTGTTATTACCCAATTGTCTTTGGCTCTATTAAAAAAAAAGTCTATTGTTGTCCCCAAACTTTCCCATTTTTGGTAAATAACAATATTTTGATGCTAATAGTAACAATATATGAAAAGTTTAAGCAGTATGTGTTTTTCTCAGTTATGGCATAAACATGATATACTTTATTTAAAAAGTTATAGAAACAATAATACAGTAGTAATAGCTACTCTTTCCCTTATATTTTGTTTTTTGCGACCTGGACAGCAATTACGGTTCTCTTATATTCCATATATATTCAGCACTAATTTTGTGAGAGATAAACTATAGAGCTTTCTAGAACTTTAGAGAATTTTTTATATGTTTGAAGAATTTTTAGAAAATTCTGGCAACGTAGATGACTGTATAAATACAAAGACTTTCTAATCAACAGATCAGTTTAACTTTAGCCGTCACAGCGCAGACATTGTCACTCATTATTGATAGAAGCACTCGTCACACATGGCATCAAGAGGTTTTAAGCATACAACAGACGCATTTTGCTATGTTTGTGGCGAATTTATTAAAACAAGAGCAAAAACGCACTTATTGGAGAGATCTGATGAAATGTGTAAGGCATACAAGGCATAGTTTTGCATTAGAGTTGGAGATCAAGACAAACAGTGGGCATCTCACTTCACTGCGAGCTATGCAAAAGAACTCTGAAAAGTACGATATATATATATATATATATATATATATATATAGGAATATATCTATATATATGTATATAAAAATATAATGTTTTGTTTATTTAATAATTGATTTTTTATTTATTTAATATTTCTAATAAAACTAAGTGAAAGGTATTTGTATATTTATACTTATGTTTTCCTTTTTTTTACAGGAAGGTACAGAGGAGAAAAGAGATCTATAAATTTTGCAATCACACGAATTTAAAGTTTAGAAGTGCAACTGAGGAGAGAAACCCTTACTATCCCAACCAAAGAGATCATCTCATCGACCTTGTCAGAGATCTTAGTCTCACAAAGTCCAATGCAGAGCTTTTAAATTCGATACTCAGGAAGCGGGATATGTTTGATGACAGTGTGCAAATATCAGGTCAGAGAAAGTGTTACCAGTGTTTTTCAAGCTCTTTTACACGTCAAGATGAGCTTTGCTTTTAACACAATGTAATCGGTTTATGTGAGGTAGTCAGAAACGCTTGTAACCCCAACGAGTGGTACCTCTTCATCAACAGCTCGTTCAGAGGCCTCAAAGCAGTGCTGTTTCATAACAGTAATATGTATCCATCTCTTCCTCCTTGCCTTCTCGGACTTTGAAATGTTGGCCTTCTTGATGAGTCTCCAAGGCGTCTTTACTAAGCTTCCTTGTTATTTTTGCATTTGAGATCACAAGAACACCCTGGCACAATACCATCAGCGAGATTGGTCACAACGGACCGAGTTATTGTGGATAAAAACAACGTTAATCGGGAGCCTTTGTTGGACCCCAAAAAAGTACTGTTTCCTCCTCATGCAATAAAAATTAGGCCTTATGAAACAATTCGACAGGTGGGAGCCATGGTCTTCGTCGGTGCACAAATTATAAGAGATCATTTTGTGCAAGGAGTTTCCCAAGAAGCTCACTAGGACAGGAAAAGCCGTGTAGGACAGCGTTATCGCTGTGGTTCTGTGCTTTCTAAGAATCAGAAAGCCGAAAACTATGTAGAGCTTGTGGGAACCTGGTGAGAAACTACCACAAGATGGGTTGCAGGATGTGCCTAAAAGTCCATATTCTTGACGCTCATCTTGAGACCATGAGAGCGTAATCCCTGGAGGATGGCGAGCATTTTCACCAGCATTTACTGGACTTTGAACTCCGCTATCAAGTATCGTTAAGTGAAAATCTGATGAGAGAATATATTTGGGGGCTGATTCTTTAAAGTATTTTACAGTAAAAGCGCAAATCATGGAAAACTACTTATTTCTAATACTTTAATTGTCTCAATTATGTAATTCTAGAATAAATAAATGTTATTTTTGTATCATGTCATTTTATTTTTAGTTTATCCAAATGAATGTTCCGTTTTGCTACTTACTTACAGAGGGAATAGGTAAATTTCCGATAAATATTATTATCCTGGACACAAAAGCAAAATTTTAAATAATAACACTGTTTTTTCATCTATTCTGAACAGAAGCAAATAGAAAATAATGTTGCTACTCAAAAACAAAAATCGTGTTAAACAGTATCATCTTTATCTAAATTTTTTACCACACTTAACTAAGTAGGTATTATTGTGTACCTATCTACTCGAATTTCTGTAAAGTAAGAGGAAATTATATGAAATGAATCAGTGTCATTCGCGCTTAAAGCAAATATTAATTTTTCTGTTAATTAAATCGTAAATAATTATTCAGGAAATATGCTCCATTAAGTGCAATAGATATGAATGTTACGAGAGATACTCAATAGAATTTCCAGTTTCCTTCCATATAATTAAAATTGAAATGATTCAGGCCTCTTTTCCCTTTAATATTTCATTAAATGAAAGATATTTTTCCTCTGATGATCTCGTGGTAGAGAAAGTGGTAGACTTGTCGATCGATAGGTAGGCTCTTTCTAACGTGATTGATAGAACAACGCATACTAAGTCTGTAATATTATTAATGATAGAAATTAGTTATTTCCTCGTAGAATATGGCGCTAATTTAGCAAATATATATTTGCTTTAAATGTTTTTGAATTATCTCGTAATATAGTAATCATGAAAGAAAACTCACTCATGTTAAATCGAGGAACTTTTGAAAGTGTTTGAAAAACATTAGTGTAAGGATTACTTTTGCCTAAGAAAAATAAATCGTGTTAATTATATTATAATATGAATGATGAATAAACGGACGAAAGTGATATAAATTTATTATCAATATGCAGAAATGAAAATGGAAGAAGCCACTTACATGAGTAGACTTTCTTGAATGAAATGGCGTTAAAAGTGTTGTGTGTGAGTGCATATGCTCTTTCTAATTATTTATTGTTTGGTGGGTAGGAATTAACTTCTCAAGCCCTTCATTTAACCCTGAAGTGGTTGCCTATAGTATTCCTTCTCGATGGTTAACTCTCCTTATGAAGCATTTCATTAGTATTACTCATAGAATATCCCTAGAATAAATTCTTCAGTATAATAAACTTTCCTCATAGGAATCAAGGAATCATCGTCATTTTAGCTATTTTTGCGGGATGAAAAAGCCACTTAAGTTGTATTTCAAAGTAATTTACACAAATTTTCCTTAAAAAACCCGCCCTTTTATATGTGCAAATACTGTGGGTGGCGTTGAACATGGCAGACTCTCTAAATCTATAATCGTTACTTTCATGGACTTATCTACCATTGGTTAACCCGCAAAAACCTATATTTGGAATGGCTTGGTGGAAATAAGACGAGTTCTAATGAACCTATTAAATAAGATAGCTCGTACTTTAATAGTTTTACAAAAAAACAGGTGGGGCATAAAGGCTAGTAGGCAAAATAACTAGTATCTAAATACATCGTATCGATTTAACTAGTAATAGTGAACTTGAAACAAAAGTAAATTATTATTAGAAAAATAAAAATTATCAAATGAGTGCAACACATTTTTGGCAAGAATTTAGTTGGTTTCTGTTATTCAATAATTTCATGTTTCATGCATTTACTTGTTTATTTTATAAAAAGAGTTGAGGCTAAATGTAGCGTATATTAAATAATTTGGATTAGCTTAGTTTAACAATTGCTACAAATAATTAAATCAACTTTGTTAAAAATTATATCTCTTGGCTGATTTTATTTGTAAAATTAAAGAGCACAAATAAATCAATGAAGTTTTGGCTGTGCGGATTTGTCAGCAAAAATGAGGGTAGCTAAAGCTGTATCATACATATTTTGCCAATCATGTCTTTTTATTATCAGTTGGTAATAACAACCACATATTATATCCCATTACCCGTTTCCTCTCCAATCATAGTATTTTGGCTAAAAATTTTGACTTTTTTCTTTGTCCAAATATTCGAAGCAATGTTTTTGCAATAAATATTCTGGGTCAGGCTTCAATTTTCTCCATAATGTAAAAAAGTATTAAAGAAATTAAGGAGTAAACTAAAAGTGGTGCATCTAACTCGTGTGCCTTGGAAATTTTCAATTATAGTCCCGTTAATTAATTAAAATCCTATTGCTTCTAATCTGTCGACGATAGTATGGCTAAAGAATATTATCTCAGCTATTAGAAGGTTTGAGCAAAATGACCTTTAATTTGATAAACTTCGACCTGGAAAGAACTAATAAATAAAATGGGCTTAGGCTGAGTCGAATGAGAAGAATTGTTAAAGCTTTAACTAAAACCAATGTCCATCAATTATTCGATTTTTAACTATAAGAAGGTGAAAAAAAGATTGGGTGAGAGATTCTAACTGACAAAGCTCCTAAAATAATTACGAGAAAAGAATGTGTAATATTGTAAAAAGAGCCGCTGACAATTATTAAGAAAAGGATTCCAAAATGTGTCGACTTGTACAGGGCAACATTTGCTACTACACAACTAACTAGATTCTATGAACATAAGAATTTAGTTAAACATTAAAGAGATAAAATTCTACGCTTAGTCTGTCAATCAAGGAAATCAATGTTGAGTAAAAATTTTTGATTCCTATCGTCAAATGTGAAAAAAGAAAATCTTAGTGTTTGTCTAATTGCCATTAAGTTTAAAGTTGCTAATTCATCTTGTAAAAACGAGATTACGCTAAAACTGAGCAAGAAAAGATTAAAACTCTAATGCTTAAGTAAATTTATTTTAAATTTACTAACAAATAAATTGATAAGAATAGATTTAATGTCATAAATAACAGATAACAGGTTGCTAAATTATGAGAGATACATAGCGAAACTTAAGATCAATAGAGAAAGATAATCCACATTTATGATATAAGAAACCACGTCAAATCTTGGTCGCAAAATTGTAACATTCTGATCGTACTAATATTATATACATATAAAAATGAAAAGAATAACTTTATAAATCAGATTAGTTGCTTGAAGAAGCACGAAGAAAAAACAATTTTATTACAAAAAGTTAATCATTTGAGAAAGGAAAAATCCTTGAAGCCTCTACTTCCAAAGATATTTCAGGAAAACTGAAATATAATGCAAATACTCTTGGTTTAGTTTCAAAGAAAGATAAATGCTCAGGATTTGAAAATATTTCCCCCTTTTACAAAACAGCAATTCAAAATTATATCAGGCATATAAAAATTCCCAAATATGAAAGGAATTTTTTTATACATTAGTCATCGTGTTCTATAATGGGTTTTCTTTGGTAATTGGGAATAATGTGGATAAAGATTTATATTATAGTAATACTACTCGAAAATATAACTAATTGAATTTTTGACCTTAGAGATCATGCAGCTCTTCCGGATATCACAATAAACCCTTCTTCAAAGTCATTAGCCAAATAATGTAGTCTTCGCCAGATGAGAAAATAAGTGAAAAAAGTTCACTTTACCAAGGTGTTTACAATAATGGTTAAATCTAGGGAGAACAAAATTCCACCAAAATACATATTGTTTATGCGTTAGAAAAAAAAATCCTTATATTATAGACCAAGAGACATCATAAGTACTTTAGAAAAGAAGACATTTACTAGCGAATAACATTTTAAGAAATTAAATACGAAAGGTGTATTATCTATATTACAAAAGCTAGTGAGGGAAGTACAAAATTCTTGCTATAAAGAAATATTCAAAAACGCTAAATTTATATAAGCTACAAGGAGCTACAAGGAAAATAAGTACCCTAGAAGACTTTACGGTCCGTACAAGGAGGGTACTTTTGGAGCAATCTTCAAAGGTGTCCGTCGGCCACCTCAAAGATCATTCGCGAGCATCTTAACGGCGATTTCGCAAGACATTATATAGTCTTAACTTGAACTGGTAAACAGATTCACTGTTGACAACTTCCGTCAGAAGTGCGTTCCAACTACCGCAGATACTGTAAGTGAAGAATTTCCCACACAGATCACGGTGGTATCGCGTCAGTTCAAGTTTAAAGCCGTGATTTCGTGTTCTCCACTCGCTGAGTTGGAAAATATCCTCGTAGTCCAGTCTGTCGATGCCTCGAAGAATTTTAAATACTTCGATAAGAGTGATATCATAATAGATGGAAGTTACCTTTACCTAAAATTTGGAAGTAATATTTTTGTCATAATTATCATCTTATAAAAATTAAATTATGATTAAGCATTTTGACTTGAAACCAAGCGAGTTGGTATGCAATTAAATATGAATTAAGCTATAGTTATGGTAAACCAGTCATATTTTGACTTGATCCTGAGATAAATAGTATATAATGGAATAAATATCATTGAAAATACAACTAATGCACAAAATAACAATCTCGTCTTAAATGTCAAGGAATTAATTTTTAGCAATTCGCAAATCTTTGGTATGAGGGAAGCATTTTATACTATAAACTAACCACCTCTCATAAGAAAATCATATAAAATTCCAATTACACCATTTCGACTTGCAAGCAATACTAAAATAAAATAAAGTGGAAATGTATCAGTTAGGTGCGGAGATTTAAAGTAAATAGAATGACAAGAAAAGAGGCACCAAACCAAGCAATGAAGTTCAGAATTATAATGAAAAAAGTTAGAAAATTTCTCAAAATCGTCCAGACCTCCTAATGATGAAAAGAGTTTTCTCAGCACTTTTAATTATTTAACTGAACTTTGATAAATAGTTAAAGGGTAGACATTCTTACTTAAATTTAAGACTCTATTTGATAAAGGCCATAGCAATAGGAACAATAACTGAGATATTTATACTACCTTACTAGAAGAAGTGGCTAACAAAGTAGTAAATAGTATCACCTTAACTAATGTGATATAAATTTTACCCTAAAGAATAAACATTTATACGCTAATTTTAATATCTATCATATTTAGTATCACTTATATTTTGCCTATATCTGAATATTTCAGCTTCCTATATACTTGCTAGTATTATAGTTAATTTTCCTACCGAAAACATACCAGAAAGCTATACTATGTAAAGTTTATAAACACATATAGCATTTATCAACACTAATTATTTTAAATTCGTAAAAACTTTGGCTTCAAATAATTAGATCGAAACTCGAGCGCAACTTTATTTCACTTTCGTAATGAAGAAATTTTTCCCCAGACTTTTATTCCGTAGAATGAAAGAAACAATTCTTAATTGAAATAATTAATTAGTAGCTTCTTCACAATTCAGTGCGCAGGAGGAAAGAAAATGTTTGATCAAAAGAACACGAATTCATCTCAGCTCACATACTGTAATATTTCAGGTAGGAAAAGTTTAAAAATGACGATGAATTTAATTATTATTTTTTATGTCAGCAACCTATTTGGTAAATTCTTTTCATCTCCTATCCGAACAACAACAATTACTCATGGCATTACGTTCCTGGTTTTTTAAGGGGGAAGAAAGTAATCTTGCCTGGTCTGTGTATTTGAAAGGGTAAACTCCAAAGTTAAACTGAAATCACTGAGCAGGATTGTTACTAAAAACGTTAGTGGTCTGTATAACCTCGTAAAGAAAGCATTTAAAAATACATTCTTATTATGCATGTATTTATGCGCCAAAAGCGATGTTTTGGGGAAAATGAGTTTTTCCAAAGTTTTTATGCTACGAAAAATTCATTCATTTGGGTTTTTTTATATATCTTATGTCAAAAATGCTCATGTTTATGTTCATATTATCCTTAGTATATATTACGACCTGATACCAGAATTAAAATAATCGTGTTTTCTAATGCGATTAATATTTACGAGTAAAAAGTTTAAAATTTCCTTGGTTCAGAAGTCAGCTTTCCTTTAAGTAATTCTTAATTACATATTTCAAATAAATTTCACGAATGTTTAGTTATTTATTTTAATAATGGATTTATCTTCATTAAATAAAGTTGCCATACAGAAGACAGAACTTCATCGAAGAATCAAACAAGGGTTCGTGGAAAATTTGAGAAAAGACTAAACACCATTAAAAACCAAGTGGCCAAAATATTAATTTTGATTTATAGTAGCTAAAATTGCCAAACTACAATTGTTTTAATATAATTAAAAAAATTCAAATTGTTTTAACTTAACAACAAATAATCCTTTGCTGAAAATATTTTTCTTCATTTTTTCTGTCTCTTTTTAATTGAACAGCAAATTTCAGGGTTATTCGATTCTCTTTCCTTTGTCTTCCATTCTTCATTTCCGACATTCTGACAATAATTAGTGTATTTTATTTTGGTTTCCTTTTCTTTCTTTTTTTTGGAAATACAAAATTCCTTCATTATGGTTTTTAGTTAAGTTAATTTTATCATATAAATTTCAGTCGATTTATCATATTTTCTTTTACTTAACTTATAATAAGTAAATGTAGTCTACGTTTTATGCATTATAAAGATTAATTCTGTCGTTTTGATTCATTTATATACTTACTTTTATTTTAACAATAAATTGATCTTTTTTCATTTCCTATCATTTAACATTCTGATCTAAGACACCTATTTTATATTAAGGAAATTCTACTGTCATTTACGTTCATGAGAAAGACCATTTCATGTGCATAATTTTGTCACAAAAATACCTTTGGCTTCTTATCTCAACTTCTGCAAAAAATTCATAAGAATTTTGGTTGTGAACCATATGCAAAAAGGTCTCATTGAAAACAAGTAAGGAAGTTGTTCGGAACAATTCCCTTCTGTCTATAGTTCATCGTATGGAATTTCTGTAAACTTAATCCTGTCTAAAAGTTCTTCTCATCCTTAAAACAAGTGATTTGAGAAGATAAAACACGCAAAATATGATAAACCTCTCCCTCAATAAAACCAATAATGGGGAGATAATAATAATAAGTATTTATAATGCGCCATTCAGGGCTGTTAGCGAGTGTAGAGAAAGTTTACAGGGAAGAAAAGGCAATTACGAAGAGATGAGTCTTCAGGGGACGTTTAAAAGTAGCAAAGGAGGGAGAGGATCGGACTTAGGCAGGAAGAGCATTCCAGAGTCGAGGAAAACAAACTGAGAAGGAACGGTCACCCATCGAGCAGAGGACAGAAAGAGAAGTGTTCAGGAGGGGAGCGGGGTTAGACCGGAGTGCCCGAGGAGTTTGACGACGGGAGAGGGCAGACAAGAGATAAGGTGGAGCCTCGAGGTTTAGGACCTTCTAAGTGATGAGAAGAATTTTATAGTTGATATCGAAGCAAATAGGTAACCAGTGTAGCTCCTGTAACAGAGGCATCGAAGGAGAGAACCGGGGGCGGCAAAGGAGGAGCCGGGCAGCATAGTTTTGAATTAGTTGTAGAGGGCGAAGTGACGATGAAGGGAGATTTACTAAAAGAGAATAGAGGATTGTCTCTTCTATTTTATATTGGTCAGAACGAAATACAGAATTCATTCATAAAATTTGCTTTCCTTACGAATAAAAATTTTGTAAGTATTATTTTTAATGGTAATATTGCTCATATCTGGTTAGAGAGGAAATTCTAACTATAAATTATAGAGTATAAACAAGTCAACCTCATTTAAAATTGAATAATAATAGAATTTACTTGATTTAACTGACATTATTGGGATGTTAATTCACTTTTATCTTTTAATTATAAAAAAATAAATGTGTTAAAACTAAAAATTTGAAATGAGATTAACTAGGACAGCAAAAATGGTAAAATAGAATCCTTAAGGCAGGGAAAGTTTCATTATTAAATTCATTGTAAAGAATTCTGGAATAAAATAAATTACTATATATTTTAAGGAACTAACAATGTTTTATAAGTTTGATAGGGTTAAGGTAACTTTTTATTCCTATTTATCCAAGAATTCAATTAAAACATCCCTTTAAGAAATAGATGCAATGAGAGTCTTAAATATACATACAAATGTTAAATCAGATGCTGATGTTGGCTAATGATTTAAAATAAGATTTTATTCTGAATCTTCCATAAAAAAGAAAGTTTAAAGAAAAGAACATAAAATTAAGAGATTTTAGATAGAAATGGCTAAAAAAAGTAAGGCATTCCATTTATTTCCTTAATCCTTATTTTAACATTAAAAGGAAACAGTATAAAAAACTTTTCATATAAAAATTAACATCTATAAAATGAAATGACCTCAATAATGTATATATATATATACATATATCTGTATATATATATAAATATATATATCAACCATGACTAGCAACGATAGAATAAAGCCGAAGATCCATCGATGAAAAGCGATTCCCGATAACTTAGGATGAATTACTTTTCAGATTAGTTAAAATAGTAGCCCACAAATAAAATCTTCATCGCACAAATATTGCCACCTATTCATGGAGATTTGCCGTTTAAGCATGAACTAAAATATCGCAATGATAATCAAATCGAAAAAGCTTGCAGACCAATGCATTATTTAGTTATTTTTCTACTTTATTTGTTCCAGAGATTCCCGCGAAAACTTCGCCGAGTGTGATGGAGCATTGGTGTGCATAATTATTCATTTTCTTCGTCGTTTTTTTTTATTTCTTATTACACAAAGCAAAAATGGCATTTAAGAATTCAAATTAGGCCTCTGCTGTAGATTGTCACATCTGAAACTCAGAATGATCTACTAACTTATGCCCAAGAGTCCTATCAGAAGATCTGTCAATGGAAAGAAGCCTCTCTGTCCTACAATTAATTCCCTCCCTATAGCAGGGACATCGAGTGTTGGTCGTAAGAGAACTCTTGTATTGTGGCTAGGACAATAAAAGTTAGAAGTAGTCTCCTCGCCCAAGCACATGTGAGAAGTTGTGTTTTTCCATTTATCTGTCTGTGCATTTATCAAAAAATTCAAAGGACTAAATGTTTTAAACAAAGGCCGAAAATAGACCCCAGAAAATTCTTGGAGGGGGCGAACAAAGATGCCCATGGATCACTTGGAGAAAGGCTCACATGCTAATCGTTGCAAACGAATGGGCTAGAGAGGAAGGAGAGTGGGAATGGCCCCTACAGGCTTTTTTGGTAACTCACAAGAATATAAAATATATTTTCCAGAAAATAAAAAGAGAGATGGCATATAAATTGTTTTCTCGGTTCTTATGGATAGCATGCCCTTTGGAGCCTGTGCCTAAAAAGGGTTTACAATATGATCTCAAATGGATGAAGGAACATAATTAAAATTATATCCAAAAATATTCTTACCAGTCTCACCATTCAAAAAAATCCAGGAAAATTGTGGCATCCTTTATTTTATGTGATTATTATAATTTTCCGATGGGGGGGTGGCGGGTTATTTGCCGGCTCACATGATGAGAAAATAAAGTTGATACCACAAAATTTGATTTTTCAGAAGATTCAGATCCCTCCTTGCCCCTTCTAAAGCCCTTAAGAAAAAAAAAATAATTTGTATTCACATTGACCAAATTCATCACTTTTCTTCTGTTCCAGCCATTGTTGCGAATCAAATGAATTCTCATTGTAATAAATTGGCCAGTCAAGTGAGAAGGTCGAGGAGATGACGAAGAGGAGGCAATGATTAGATTTCCCGAAAAGCAGGAAGAGTAGAGGAGGAGGAGAAGTGGATAAGAAGAAGAGAAGGAGTTTGTAGGTAGGGGCGGTTGTGACGGGAAGTGGCGGTGGCGGTGGTGGGTAGGGTTGCTTGTGGTGGGTGGGTAGGGGTTTTGATGGTGGGCAGGTCCTGTGGAGCTTGTCGTGGGCAGTGGCGGTTGTACTTGTGCTGGGCAGTGGTAATGGTAGTGGTGGTGGTGTTAGTGGGCAGGAGTGGTGGCGGTGGAGGTGATGGGCTGGTGCGGCAGTGGTGATGGTGAACAGGAGGGGTAGTGGTTGAGGTGATGGCCTGGAGCGATGGTGGTCGTGGCTGTGATTGGCTCCGGCAGTAGTGGTGATGGTAGAAGTGTTGGTGCTGGTGGTGGAGGTGTTGGTGGTGGTGGTGGTGTGGAGGAGCGGTGGTGGTTGGCAAAGTTATTGGTTTTATGGCATTATATTTAGTATTAAATTCCCTTTCAAATCATATATGGCACCCTTAATATTTTTTTTAATTTCATCCATCAACTTTGCATAAATTTGATATTTGGAGGTTTAATTTAAAAACAGCCAATTTTCGCCGGCTTAAGGGAAAATAGTGGCAAAATTTCCCCCTAACGGATCCTATTCTTGAGATCAATTCGGTGGATGGGAGTTTTATTTCCTTGGCAAAGGTCAAATGCGGCCATAAACTCGAATTAATCTACATAATGGATCTTAAATTACAAATTTCCTTCATCTATCGTTTCATTTACCAATTTTCATCATTTGTGCGATCAGTAAATGGGCTAACCATAATTTATTTTGAATGGAAAAGACGTGTTCGTGTCTGTGGTTCTTAGTGGTTTACGAGTGGAGGTGCTGAGATTAATAGCTAATTTTTAAATAATTTTTATCATGAAGTGAAAAAATTGATTATTCTCTTCCATTTCTGAGCTTTGGAGGAAAGCTTATCAGATTCTAAAGCATACTTTTACGTTCTTTAGAATGTATTTTTTCTACTCCTCCTGATAAACTATTTAAGCTAGCCAGTTATCTAAAATATTTTGGGGGTATTAGTGCTGCAGATGGGATCATTATAATCCTCTGATTTCCTCAAGATTACCCAAACTCTATAAGAAAAAATGGAGAACGTGATTTCTCAACTGGGACAAAAATCGGTAAAAGAAATGTTAAAACTTTTCGCCGATTTTTCTGATAATTATCTTTTTTTCTTATTTAGGAAAATCTTTTCAAGAATATATATCTAGTATCTCTTAACTCAAAAAGGTTTATAATTGCTGCCCTTGCCATACTTAGTAGCCCAATCCTTTATATGTACTCTTCATTTTCTTCCTTCTAAAGTCTCTTTTACTTCTGCCATTATTTTATGGAATGAAATTATTATCTTTGCGCATACTTGTTCTTTTCTATTTTAAACATCTTTATGTTGCTTTAACAAATTTTAATCCAAGAAAAAGAACACTTCTAATAAATTCCAACAAATTAATTCTGTTTCTACCATCAATCGGAATACGCCAGGCCTTCGTTGAATCTTTATTCTATTTCTCGTAGCCAGATAGAAGGAAATTTCCTTGATTGCATCAAATTACTTCGTAAATAAGAAAGATTTCTATTGAAAACCTGAAACGTCTATCATTTGAAGAGTGAGAACATTAGATCCCTATTGCTTTCGTACATTAAGAAGTCAATTATTACTGTAATATGATCTGGAACTTCCCACATCCATCTTATTTGCTTTCAACACCTCGTATATAAAGATTTGGCATACCATTTCACCTTAGTCATCATAGCAGACCATCTTATTTATTCAGTTAAGTGCTATAATTTATTCTATCTTCATAACGCTCTTGCAGCTGCAATTATCCATCTCATTGCAATTATTCATTCAAGAACTTCTTTTCAACTAGTGATCGTTCAACATGCATCGTTAATCAAAATTCGTAAAGTACCGAATCGAGGAAGCAAAAATACAAGACGGAATTATTTTATCGGCATTTAAATAAAATAATTACGATCTGAGATTGATTCTAAAGATTATTTTTAATGTTTAGGAAGTACACAGAACTAAGGAGGTAGATTTGTGTACAACGAAAATTTACATTTAAATTTAAATTAAAAATTTGATTGGAATGAAAAGAGGCTTTACGGAAAGATTGGGTTTAAGAGAAACGAAACAAACGGAAAAGGTTTCTAAAATACTCTAGGTAATAAAACTTGAAGGAAAGACAAAGCAAGAAAAAGGTTAAATTACTGGAGTATGTTGTGTGCTGGAAATTAATTAATGGCCTAGAAAATTTAATTAATGTACAAGGGGTTAGATCTAAAACGTATCCTGGCACTTTACCCAATTAATAGAATTAAAGATGACATGATAAGAGTAATATAAGTGGTAGTGAAAGAGGAAAAATAGAAAAAGAACGATGAATAAATGTAAGGTTTTGCAGATGAATTTATCAATGGATGATGTGAATCAGTGCCCCACGTTTCCGTCGGGACAATGACATAGAACTCATGATTACAATTACTTATTTAGCCAAGAAACTCTTCTGAATTTCCGTAGAAGCTAAGAATATTGAAACAAATTACCGAAAACCCCAACTGATGGAAGTTATGCTTGAGATTTTGGAATGATTCAGTACATAACACTCCTGAATCAGTTTCTCCTGAAGTAAAAGAAGCTCCTCTCCGATGCGGAAGTCTTCTATGATATCACATCCTCTTCCTCACCGAGGGAACAGAAACAAAAGAGCGTCGGACACCTTAACTCCTTTGAAATAATTCCTAAGAGTAGGAGTCGAAGCGCCTTCCTTGAAATATCTCGGGTTCCCATTCAAATTTCTGTCGATTTTATTAATAAAACAAGAAATATTTAGCTTAAAAGACTATTTTGTCCTTTGATGTTACATCCCTACATAGTTACAAAAGAACACATGAAATTCACGTTCCTCAGCTTAAAGGAATGGCCTACTAAAAATTTTTCGTGTTTCTCTATATTTCTTAAATTTATCATAGATCTTAACAAGTTGTGTATCAAACAAATTTCATTTCTTTCGGCTCAACAATAATTATTATAAGCAAAAGAAGGGGGCTTTCTATGAGCTCTTCTCTCTCTCTCCTGTTTTGGTAAATATCTTTTATGAATATTTGAAAGAGAATTTCTCCCAGATTCTCTTCTTCCAGATGCCATTTGGTTTCACTATGTTGAAAAAATTAGTTTGTGGTCAATTCTGTTGTAGGAAAAAATTCCTTGTTTCAGTCATTAATTGATTCCTTGCTTAAAGCTCATTTAAGTTGTAAGAAGAAAGTGAGGAAAAATACTTTTCTTAGCTATTCTAATTTTAAAAAATAGTCACGACGAATCATTTTTTTTAAATAAACAGGAAACTCACCCACTCCAATCAATATGTTCATGTGATTTCAAATCAATCTTTTTCGTTAAAAAAATGTCTTATAATGGGCAGATATATACCGGCTATTCGCATTTATGTTCCGAGTTTTACTTATAAGGAATTTCGAAACATTAATTAAGTCTTTCGGAAATTGGTACACAAAAATACATAAAGAGGCTAGAATTAAAGCTAGAAAAGATCATTATTGTAGTAACCACGCAAATAAATCGCACATTAAATTTACTTTTATTATTTCAGCTACTGCTAGAAAATACATATTTAATTCTATTTAACACGCTTCATCAATCTGCATTTAAATGCAAAAACCACTATATTCAGGACTACTAATGTCTTTAATAAGAATACGTACACTCTTGTATTAAAGTCTTATGGACACTCATAGCTTAAAATAAAAGCCGAGGTCGCCTGATTGTAAGGTGCACTTTCAAGGATACGGTTCCCTCCAATGCTAAGTTTGCTAACGTTTAGAAAGGAGCAAGTCTGAGATTTCAGCGCGCACAGTGCGAGGAGACTTTTAGGCAAAGGTCTCAAGTCTAGAAGAGCTGCTAAGAAGTCTCTTCTCAGCACTATAAATTACATATGAGCTCTAATATTGTATTAAATATTAAGGATGGAATATGGAAGACTGGGGTAAAGTAACATTCTCTGAAGAATTTACTTTCCTCTAGTTTTAAGCTTTTGGAAGTTCCCAAATTAGGGGGAGAAAAGGAGAGCACCTTCAAAAGTTCTGTGTCAACCGTACACTGTCCCCGCCTCGGGCTGCTTCTCATCTAAGGAAGCTGAGGCATTAACATTTTTGCGCAAGAAAACTGCAATCAACTCAAAATGATAACAAATCATGCTTTATCAACACCTTTTCCCAACAGGTAACGACTAATCTTAGGATGATAATTGTATTTGTCAACATAAGGACGCATCTTGTCACAAAACTAAAACAAAGTTCTTGGCTAAAAATAACAACGAACTTTTGTGACCTTGGCTTTGAAAATTTACAAGAGAGGAACTCCACATAGTATTTGTGGGCGATAATCAAACTGACTCTTGATAAATAGATGCCATCCAATTACGAGCAGTTTCAAGTGATTATTGAAGAAAAATGGAGCAATATTAGTCAAGATATCATCACAAATTTGGTCTCCAGCAGGCCAAAAGTCCTTAAAGCAGTCCTAAGCAACAAGGCACATTATTGTAAATATTGCTTTTGAGCTTTGATTGACTTTAAGTATTTATTATGTACATGAGCTTGGTCTATAAATTCCTATATATTTCTACTTCAAATTATAATAAACACACTCAAAATAAATCCAACGTAGATTCTAAACCTTTGGCCATGACTCCATTTATTGTTAAGATTTATGACATAACTATCATACACGATACAAGAATCTAAAGAATATCTGTAAGTTTCAGCAATTTATGATCCCTTTTCATCAAAAGCTAAAATTTATCATTTCTGTCATTCGCTGAAGCTGGAAATTGACTTGAAGAGCATATCATGTCTGATGGATCTCCATTTCCTGTTTAAAATAGATGAAGTTACTAATTTACAAGAGTGGTAGGTGAAAATATATGTAGGGATGAGAGATTATTCAGAAAATCGATTATACTGACAATATATATGTTTGATTCCTTTGATTAGTTAATTGGCTATTCCTAGACCCAAATTTTATTAATTTCAACACAATTAATCAAGAAAATCAATTCCCTTTTATGAAAATGAAAGATTCAATAGTACTGGAGTAAATGCGACTGCGAATTATTTAATGAAAAAGGAGTAATTACAGTTTTTAAGATTATAAAATAAATGAGTGTCTTTTATCAAATTAATTTCAGAGGAGATGTCCTAATTTATAAGTTCATGAGTAATGTCTTCAAGTTCATCATCAATCTCCCTATCTTTTTTCCAAAAGTATACAAGAAATAACCATAATTTTTGGTACCTAGCATATTTTTAAGAGCCTAACTCATATGTCCTTAATATTCGGAAACATACTTCTCCAAAACACCAGAGAAGATATATAAGATTCAGAAAATTTGTCTATACGAAAAATCTTATTATATAATATCATTACAGATATCTAGCACTCTCCTTCTCTGTTATGAGGAGGAAGATTAGAAACTAACCTGAAAAAAGAATAGCGATAATAGGACTCGTTTGGCTTCAAAGTAAGATTATCGAACAGCGATTATATTTCCATTCCTAGCAGAGACTGCCAAAGATTCAAAATATTTATATACATAATAGCATTAAAACAATACGGATTACCTTATATATTATAGCAGTTCGTTCCCCTCAATCTTCCTACGATCATAATTTGAGACTTATTGGAAATAGCGCATATAATAAGGAATACACATCAACACATCACATAGAAAAACACTACCCTGGAAACGAGGTATCATAAGCCATTGCTACATAATAAAAATATAATTAAATATGAAAATTCATAGGTAGCTTAAATACAACAATCAAATTAAGAGAAAATTGAACTAGTGTTTTTTTATCAAAATCCAGCTCTTTGGACGAATTTCTGCAGTCCTTATGAATGAAAAAGTGTACTGTTTTGCCATTGCTGATATGGGTCTTATACTATATTGAGTGTTAGTATTGTATGTAAGAATACCAATATTGTATACCGGTACAGTACTGTACTATTTTAATTTCTTTGTATTGGCAGATATTGGCATCTTTACTGTAAGGGGTGAACTTTTAACTTGATAAGGTTATCATTAACCCTGGAACAAACAGTAAAGTGGCGAAAAGGATTGGATTTGAACCAATGTATGGATACCCTTTTGGATTAGGAATCCAATATTGTAACAACTTTGGAATCAGGAACCAGTTGGCTACGGCCGGCATGCAGAAACATTATATTCGGAATGGAAGAGTTAACCGCTTAGAACAAGACAACTCATCCGACCACGATGATCTTATGCGTCACGTATCATTAAAACATTCGAGCAACATAGCTAGTAAGTTGCATGTTTTGGGAGTAAACGCTGACGCAGCTCTAGAGGAACAATTCACGATAGATAGCATCCCCCTCAAAATGCTAATTAGTTCAGGAATGAACGTAAATCTAACTGACGGTGACACTTTTAATCAGTTCACCAAATTACAACCTAACATTCTACTCAAACAGACAAAGATGGACCCAAAGGCTTACGGAGATATCCCCATATCACTGAAAGGCGAGTTCTTGCACCTTTGAGTAATGGATTAACGAGGATTACGCACAAAATATTGGTTACCAAAGAATGTCAAGGAGTAAACATCTTGTGTAACATACCAGTTTTGATTTGAGATTCCTGACATTCCAAGAGGCGAAGACAGTGAAGGTAAAGGGAATTCCACACTCTACAAAACAGATACTAAATGGCCACCTACCAGCCCGTGCTGCTCTAGGAAGGAGGAGAGGATTTCAACTCAATCTCAAAATCGACGAAAGCATCCAACTTGTGGCACAACAACTCCGAAGAGTGCCATTCCGTTTTCGTTGAGTAGTCAAAAAGAAAATCTAAGGAATGTTGGCAAGGACATAATCGAGAGGGTGGAGGGTCCATCACCATGGGTCTGGCCATTAGTAACCGCAGCAAAACCACATTGGGACATAAGAATATGTGCTGACCTGCGGATTACCAACAGAGTAGTGAAACGCACACATCATCCAATACCGACAGTTGAACAACTACTCACCGAGGTAAACGGGGCAATGAAGTTTCCGAAAGTAGATCTGAACTCATACTATTACTAAATAGAGTTAACCCCTGTATTAAGAGACATCGCAACCTTATCATGTGACTGGCATCTACAAATATAAAGTATTGTTTATGGGCATAACTTCAGTTTCAGAGGAGAAAAACCTAGCAGATGGATTAATTAACCCTATTGTGGCAAACAGCATTTCTAAAGCCATGACTCTATTAGAACTAGTAGAGAAATCCAACTAAGATCCGACCCTAATGAAAATAGAGTTAGCGATCCAACGAAGGACTGAGCCTACAAGGTGAGAAAGCCGCTCAAACATGTGAGGAGTGAACTGACAACGAAGCGGGGTGTAATAATACGCGGGTCCAGAATAGATATCCCCAGAAACCTACAACAACACAGATTACAACTAGCTCATGAGAGACACATGGGAATGGTAAAAACAAAAGCACCCCTTCATGCCAATGTGTGGTGGCCCAACATGGACAAGGATATGGCAGAGTTCATAAAAGAGGCATACCATGTGCAGGTCTAGACCAAAGGAAACAAGTTAACCCGGTTAACATGGCAACAATGAAGGAATCTTTAGAAGTAATCCATATTGACATCTCTGGGCCATTTCCGAGTGGGTACTATGTAATCGGAATAGTTAACGCAAGTTCCAGTTGCCCGGAAGCATTTGTAGTAAATTCCACTGATACAAACACAGTTACCAGCGTTCTAGAAAGATTTATTTTCACACATGGTGTTCTAACATTTATTATATCTGATAATGGACCACAATTCAGAGCCAATGAATTTATCAGACTTTGTGGTGAATGGGGAATTAGGCATCAGAAGGGCACCCTTATCACCCCCAAGCTAACGGAGAGGTGAGGAGATTCTTTGCGACCGTGTTGAAAGCTATCGAGTTATCAACACAGAAACGAAAGACTGGAGACGACACCGAGGAAAATTCCTTCACTATTATAGAAACACCCCACATGCAATGGCAGGAGAGACTACAGGTAAGCTCTTTATGGGTAGAGATCTAAATGGGAAGCTGCCACAACTACGACACAGCGAAGAAAACCAAAATTGGGAGGCTGCACGGCAAAAGGATCAGATGGAGAAATACAAACTGAAGATTCGAATGAATCATAAAACTGGAGCCAAACCAATCAAGATAGTGACTGGAGAGGAATTGCTCCTAAATAACTTCAATTCAAAAATCTCACAACAACATATGATTCCATACCTTGAAAGTTAAGGAATAGAGGGACAACTCAGCCATCCTTCAACGAGGAAAGAAGAAATTTCTGCTTAACACGTCTGTTGAGGTTTAGTGAATGGGTAATCCCAGTCCCACTTCCTGGCATATATTTTATTACTGCACCGAGGTGAAGCGAAGGTGAAGCGTATCCAATATTCCTACCTTAGCCACTTCTAGTCAATAAGAATAACCCCAGTGCGTACCCCTTTGATCAAAAATAAGATGATGACCCCCTGAGTGTGTTCCTCACTCAGTAAAAGCCAACCATGGGTGGGTCGGTGGAATATTGAGATTTAAGCCGAGTAGATTGCTTAATAATTGCCTAAGGATCGTCCAAATAAGTTAAACACACATATACATAAATAATCTTGAATGTACATGAATTTGAAATAAGCAACAGCGTATATAAATATAAATAGGATTAATCTTGCACTGAATAAATAAGTCTACAAAATGCCGTAAAGATTACTTGCTAATTACTCACTGGGATGTTTGCGTCTTAATGACATCAGACAGAACGAAGGGAATATTATTATTGAGTTAAACACTGAATTAAGTAAGCACTTCTAATAATCGAGGGTATGGGCTCGGGATGAGAATTCTAGTTCACAAATAAACGGGTAAAGTTAGGGGAGGGGATAATTCAATTAATGATGCCTTTGAGTTCGTAAGTATTTTCGAAGGTGGGCGGTGAAGATCTTCTTCTGATGACGATGATCGCACCTAGTCCGGCCGTCCGAGGTTACCGAATGAGAGGGTAATCCTAGACCGGTGATATGCTCTTCCTATGCCGGATCACGAAGGTGAGCCAAACGGTGACTCAAATCGGACTTCTTTCTTGAAGTACCTGTCCGATTATTCCGCTCCTGGAGTGGGTAACCAAAACCGATTACCTAGCTACGTCTAGGGTAATCCGCAGAGGGAGGTCCTTGTGTAACCTCCGACTCTCAAGGCAGGGGGGTGGCTGCGACTCACGCGGGGCAAACTCACCACCCCCTTTCTTTTTTATTGAGTGGTCACAAAGTATTCAGAGATATAAAGTGTTCAGCATGACTGGAAAAAAAGGACCTGGTGCGTTAAAATATACCTGCTCGACATACCAAAAGGACAAATGGTGCGTAAATTTGCCGGAGGGGTGTTTCTCAAAATGCCACCCTGGAAGTATATCTGCACGGACTGCGTCCTAAGTGCAAAACTTCAGTAGCTTAAGGAACTTTTCAAATCTACAGAGGAAAAATCACGACGGCTCGAAGAAAAGGTAAAAATCCTCGAATCTGAACATGTGACTCAAATCCGTCGTCTCGAATCCATCATTGCAGAGATGACAGCCACCAAGGTGGAGCAAGAGCAACAAGAAACTCCCAACGACGCGGATGGCTCCTCTGTTGATCCCTCAAGCACCGCGTTGATAGAGATAGGCCATCCATCCGATTTCCTAGAGCCAGCTGCGGCTGGGGTCACTCAGGGCGTCAAAAAGAAGAAAAGGAAGAGTAAGAAATTAAAAAAGTAGATAAAACAGAAGAGAAAGTCGAAACAAGAGAAAAAGGAGAAGAAAAAGAAGAAAAAAAAAAGTGAGGAAGAAAGAGAAATCAAAAGAGCCCATACTGAAAGGGAAGCCTCTGTCCTCTGAACCCAATTTCGCGAGGGTCATTGTGATCGATGAATCCCAACCACTGGATCTACAACCCTTGCTAGCGGCCGGACTTGGCACTAGTGTGAAGGTAAGCTGCCTTCCCAGAAAGGAGAACAGAGAAATAAGGTTAGGAGCTTAGAAATCTCAGATCTCTGAGAACTCAGTAGTTGCCCTCATTGATAAGTGGCAACGATCTCTACCTACGAGGAGGTAAAGTAGACGCCAGCAGGAAGATCCTGACCACGGTTATGGGAGGAGTTGACGAATTTCAGCTAAAAACCCGCAGACGTGTCGTCGTCGGGATACTCCCAAGACGAGGTCCATCCCGCAATGCTCACGCGAGGAACGTCTCCATAAATTAACGCCTAGGAGATCTTTATACGGCAGAAGGAGTCTTTTTTTGTAGACCTCTACCGCACCTTTTACGGGAGAAATGACCTGTACAAAATGGATGGAGTGCATCTTTCTTTTTAAGGGAAAGCTGTACTCGCAAACATGATCCAGGATGTTGTGGAGCGGACCCAAAGAAGTGTCAGACCCTGAGTAAAGGAGGACGTACGCCAGTACACCCGTGTTACTCCATGAACGACCTTTTCTGAACTCACAAAGAGGGGAGTGACCCCGCCACAGAGAAAGAAAGCGGGAAACGGAAGAGCGTAGGGAGTCCTACAGTCGGGGACTCCCTCAAAGTTCTTCCGTCTAATGCGAGGTCTATCAGAAACAAGGTTCTAGAACTTCGTGGCCACGTAGCAACAGAAGAACCTGAGATGGTGGCCATAACGGAATCGTGGATAAAAACATCAAGCCGAGATTTTGAAGGTGAATTCACGATTCCCGGTTACCAGCTCCTTCTTAAAGATAGGCCAGACAGAGAGGGTGGCAGTGTGATGTTGTATGTCAAGGATACTCTCAACTCGACGGATTGCAACATTGTATCCGACCATGAACTACTAGGTGTTGACCTAGAGATAGGTCCTGCCAAATACAGGGCCCTGGTGCTTTATAGACCACCTACTTAACTCGTTAAAAAGGACAGAGATCTGTATCAGCTACTAGGAGAAATTGTCGACGACAGAGTGTGTATCGTCATAGGGGATTTCAACACACAAGTTGACTGGTAAACCAAAGAACCTTGTGGCGAGAACGCACTACTCCTGGAGTTCGCAAACAAGGGGTTCCTGACTCAATAGGTGGAGAGCCAACGAGAGGAGACAATATCCTCGACTTGGTTTTCACCTCTGAGGATGACATCGTTGAGGACCTCCCTGTTGGCGAAGAGCTCGGTGGCAGTGACCACCGACTAATTAGATTGTAGTCAAAGTCCCCAAGGCAGAGCCTGAAACTATTAAATCGAGGAAACTCGATTTGAATAGATCAGACTTTGCAGCTCTTCGTGCTAAGCTGACTGACACGAGGCTAGAAGTGTGCAATGTTGTTAAAGACTCGTGGAACAGTTTCAAAACCACATTCATGATTCTTCAATCGCGTTTCATCCCTCTGAAATGTCCCCATCGGTCTTCTGTTCAACCAAAGTGGTTTAATCGAGAAATTTGCCAACTGCTTAGGGAGAAGAGAACTATGTACCGGCAATCAAAGATCTCGAGTGACTTTGACGAATACCGGAGGCTAGCCAGGAGAGTGAAGTCCAGCATAAGGGCGGCTAAGCGGCCTGAGGAACTCCAAGTGGCGAGACTCTGTAAAGAGAATTCCAAGGAGATTTTTGGATATATGAACAGCCGTAAACCAATCAGTAGAACGATTGGCCCTTCGATAAATGAGGAGGGGGCATTAAAGCACTTGGATGCAGAAAATGCAAGCCTCCTCAACGACTACTTCTCTTCAATGTTTACTGAAGAGTTTGGTCCCATCCCCCAGCCAATGGATTCCTACTCGGGGGAAAAGCTGGAGGATATGGACTTCACCGAAGGAGAAATAAAAAATAGGATCAGTGACCTAATGACGAATAAGTCACCTGGCCTGGATAAATTTCTACCTAAAGTGTTGAAAGAAGTGCTCGATCAAGTGTCACGACACCTGCACGCAATCTTCAACATGTCAATCCGGACCGAATGCGGCCCTAGAACGGGCGTGAAGCGGAGGTGAAGCCTATCTTCAAGAAAGGAGACCGTAGCCACCTGTCAAACTACCGACCAATCAGTCTGACTTCGATAGTCGGCAAACGTATGTAAAGCATGATGGGGGAAAAAATGACGTCGTATTTAGAGTTAAACCTGCTACTGAGGAGTTCCCAGCACGGCTTCTGAAGGCAACGGTCATGCCTGACAAACCTTGTGGAATTCTTCCACTTCGTGTTTAGTGAGCACGATCGGGACAAGGCGGTGGATATGGTCTACCTAGACTTTCAGAAAGCCTTTTATAAGATATCACACCGCCGCCTTCTCCGAAAATTGCAAGCGCTGGGCATGAACGGAAAAGTAGCCGGCTGGATCGAGAACTAGCTAAGTGGCAGACGGCAACGGGCGAAGGTGAATGGACAGGCTTCTGAGTGGGTGCCCGTTACTAGCGGGGTGCCTCAAGGTTCTGTCCTGGGACCACTACTATTTATCATCTACGTCAACGACATGGATGGTGACATGATTGCCAAGATTTCTAAATTTGACGACGATACCAAGCTTGGTATGAGCGTTGCAAATGATGGAAATACTGGCCGCCTGCAGGAAGACCTTATGAAGATTGGGGAGTGGTCGGACACATGGCAAATGCCTATTAACGTGGGGAAATGCAAAGTGATGCATATCGGCCACAGAAACATCCAATCTCAGTTTTTCTTTAAGGGCACTGCTATTGAATCCACCGACACGGAGAAGGACTTGGGTGTAACAATCACTAGTGACCTCAAGTTCTCGAAACAGTGCATTAAGGAGAAAAAAAATGCATAAAGGATGCTAGGCTATATAAAGCGCCAGTTTTGATTTCGGAACAAGGAGATTGTACTGTATTTGTACAACTCACTTGTATGACCGCACCTGGAGTATGCCGTAAAATTTTGGAGTCCTTCATTTCGAAAGGACATCGCGAGAGTGGAACGCGTACAAGCCAGGGCAACAAACTGATTCCCTCTATCAGACATAAAAGTTATGAAGATAGATTAAGGGAATTAGATCTGTTCTCGTTGGAAACCCGTGGACTGCGTGGTCAGTTCATCAAAGTTATCAAAATACTTCGAGGGTTTGACAATGTTGACTACGGAGATATTTTTACATTTGTTGAGAGCAGAACAAGAAATCACGGCTTTAAACTTGAACTGAAGCGTTACAACCGCGATCTGTGTGGAAAGTTTTTCAAGTACAGTATCTGCGGTAGTTGGATCGCACTTCCATTGGAAGTTGTCAATAGTGAATCTGTTGACCAGTTCAAGTGAAGACTAGACAGGGTCTTGAAAAATGGTCGTGAAAGGACGTAAGGCATTTGAGCAGAGATGTGCCTGCTCGACTGCTAGTCCAAAGGTACCCTCATTAAATCGACCGTAAGGTCTTCTAGGGTACCTTCTTTCCTTGTTATTACTCCTTGTCGACTCACAAGTCAGTTTACAGATTATATGAGGTAGAGAAAGCATTTCACGAATATAGTGATGAAGGTGAAGCGATAGATGTTCTAGTTGTCGCAAGCCTTTCCCTACATGAAGACCATATGCTTGATGATGCAGACAGTCTAGAACTTACTTTTCTTAAGAGAGATGCACATTGACCGCCAAACTACAACATCTAAACCTAAAGAAATACAGAAGATTGACACCACAACTTTTCATAAATGGACACAATAGCTACCGAGTTATAGAGAACAAGGAAAATGGAATTTCAATTTAGGTATAATATATTCAAGAGATGAAATGTCAGAAAGAACATTTTGAATATTAGCAAAGTTTTCACAGAGGATTCGCAAGCCTTTATTCTTAAGCACTCTCTCTCACTTTTTCTGGCAATCTCTTTCAGAATTTCTCCCTTTCTCTCTCTCCCTGTCTCTCAGCATCTGACTCTCACTCCATATCTATCTCACACAGTCCCTATCACACAGTCTCTCTTTCTTACTCTATTTTTCACAATCTGGCTATCTGTTAGTCTCTCCTTCTCACTCCATCTCTCTCTCTCTCTTTCGAACTGAATCTTGCTCTTCTTCTATATTCCTATTCATCTCGCTTCTCTTCCATTCTCTCCTACATCTCTCTCTCTCTCTCTTCTTTTTCCCTTTTCTTGTTAGCTCTTATTTTGCCACTTTACTTTCCCTCTGAACTCCTCCTCTCCATTCCTCATCTAGTTTTCCCTTTCCTGATAACCCTCTTTCTCTTCTTCCACATTTACCTTTCTAGCCTTATCTTTATATCATTCCAATTCCTCTCTTTCTCAATCTTCTCCTTATCCGGCGCTTTTGTCTACGCTCTTACATTTTTTCTACCTGCTGTTTCATTATCATCTGCCCCTCCTTTCCTCCTCTCCCTACCCTGCACCATCTTTCCTCTCTCTGTCCTAACCTCTTCATCCCTCTTTCTCCCTCTTCTCTAAAACCCATCTCCCTCTACATTATTGTTAGCAGTTGTGCCATTATCTTCTTCCTCTTCCTCCCTTCTTTCCTTTGCCATCTACATCCATCTTCTATTTTGCCCTCTCTTCAATTCTTCTCTTTCTCCTCTCACTCATTCTCCTCTACATCAACGTCCTTCTGTGTTTTTAATCACCCTCTCTCCTCTCTTTCTTCCTCCATTCTCTCTCTCCATTATAAATCTCTACAACTGATCCGTTGCCCTTCTCTCCCTTACCCTCCATCTCCATTTCCATTACCTCTACATTCTTTCCCACTCCCATCTCTCTCTGTCTCCATTGACCTCTTCCCCTCTTTCAATTGGCTTCTTTCTTTCTCTCCATAATTCTCACATATCTCTTTCTTATTAATCCCACTTTCTCACTCTAATCTTTTTATCTCTCTCCCCACTTTTCAACTCCTAAACTTGATCTCCCAATCTCTCCTCTTCCTCTACCTCTTGCTTCTTCTTTATCTCTTTTTTATTTTCATCTTCTTCTCCATCTTCTCCTTCTCTCCTGTTCAGTCTTTATTTACCTTCTCCCTACTCTCGCTGATCTTTTTCATTATAAACATCTCCTTTTCTACCTCTTCAACTCCTTATTTTCTCTCCTCCATATCATCCTAATCTATATGTCTCTTTTATCTCCCTTAACCTCTCTCTTCCTTTCTTTCCCGACTCGATCATCTCGCCTACCCTATTCTTTCTCCTCTTACTATGCCCTACCTCAGTCTCTCTGTCCTCCCTCTCCCTGCCGTCCTTTCAATCTCAACCATATCTCTCCATGTCTTTCTCTCTAACCTATTGCTCATTTTTCTCCATTTCCTTGCTGTACCTATTCCTCTCCTCATCTTCGTCTTCTTCGTCATTCTCCCTCTTCTCTCTCTTACTCTTACACCTAACACTCTCCAATTCCCTCTACAAGCTTTGACGCTCTCAAAATCTCTTCTCCCTCCCCTCATTCTCCCTACTCTTCATCTACCTTGTTCTTATCTGTCTCCTCTCCATCTTCCGTCTCCCTCTATTTCTCTCTCTCAGTCCCCTCATATTACTCCTTCGTCTTCCTTTCTCGCATTTCCCTCTACCTCATCTCTATCTATGTACTTCCAGTATCCCACTCTCTCTCTCTTTCCTATCAGCCCCTTTAGCATATCTTTCTCACCCTTCCTTCGTTCAGTCTCGCTATACAATACCCCTCACCCTCACACTCATTTCCCTCTCCTTTATATTATTCTTCTCTCTACTTTTCATTTCTTTCCATCTATCGCTCTAGCATTTTTCAATCTCCCTTATATCCTTCTCTTCAGTTTTCTTCTCTCTCATCTCTCTACCTGCTCCCTTTCTTCCCTCACGCTCCTTATCCCTACCTCTCCTCATCTCTCCCAATCTACCCGCTATCGCTATCTCTTCCTCACGACAAACATTAATGATAATTAGTTGGTAGAACTTTTCCCCCTAACCTGTTTATCTAAGGTGCTTTTCTCTTTTTCAGTGGAGAAGTCAAGTTTCATCCTCAAATGAGCGACGCTCTATTTAACGTATTGCAGCCGCCGTGGAGCCGACGAGATTCAAGAATCTCTCCGCCTATTCACCATAACAGATGGCGCTTGACTCAGCGCTCTTTCCAAGTGGCTCAGGGGGCAGCATAAAACGATCTTGGTTCTCTGTAGAGATAAATTGAAGAAAATGGTTTAGTCAAGATTGCTAAAACTTTATAGTAATTTCTAACAATCTCGGGTAACGAAATATAGCGATTGTTTTTTTTCTCTCTCTTTCAATGTTAACTTTTATCCGTAAGTTTTTATTTTGTCCTATTAAATACTTTCATGGTCTTGAAATCATTTTGATTCCATTCTTTTGGAAAGAATCTGTAACATTAAGAAACCAAAGAAATTAATCAAGTATTAAATGAGATCATAATTAAACAGCCTACACTAATTACTTGTATTGAAGGATTTGTTCCCAAATACACTGATATATATATATATATATATATATATATATATATATATATATATATATATATATATATATATATATAAATATATACTCACTTTTGTTAAATCATCCAATTAAATTACTAAGTTAGAGCCTAACTCCCGAATGCTCATTCCGTAATTTAGTTAAATAAAAAATTATTGTAGAAAAATCAAAGTTCCCTACAAACTCCTCCTACTCAAAATACGTGATCAAATTCGAAGATGGATTAAGAAAAAAGTGAAGATAAGAAACTTTTGATTACAATTTTCCACAATATCTTGGTCGAGGTCCAACATTTGTCTAAATCAGGTTCCATTAGGTACTTAAATTACTTTTTGGCCTCTAAACATCGTATAAATTTGCTGGCTTAATTTTTCTCTTTTTTTGGTACATTTTATCTATCTGTAAAAGAAGATTTTGTTAACTCTTAGATTTTTTATAAGAAGCCGTATTTAGGAATTCGTCTTCTTAAAATACAAAAATTTCAATGGAATTTTGTGGAAAAATCAGGCAATTTTCTATTATTAGTCTTTCTCTCTATTATGATATGTTCTTCTAAATATTTCTTTTTAGAAGTTTTCCTAAAAATTTTAATCAGAGATGAAAAAATTGCTAACAATGTTTGTAACTATTTCTAAATTGTGTTTACGTCTTTTAAATAAACAGATTTTATTATGATGTTTAATTACATAGAATTAAACTCTAAATAAATGCAGTACAGCTAATCTTAAAGATGGTTTCAGGATTGATAAAGAATATAAGAATTTCCAAGAAAAAGTACTGAAGATCGATTTTTGAAGACGATATGGAATTGATGTTTATAATTCAGCCTCGGGGCAAAAAGCAATCTATTTATGACAGCTTTTCACAGTTGATGGCATCATGAAAAAGGAACTTCGTAGCTACATCTCCTAAAAAAACCTTCCCTCACTGATAAAATTGCGAAAGAATTAGCAGAATTATTTTAAACCTAATAACTAATTAGAGTGAAACTTATACAACAATGATATAAAGCAGCAAGACTAGTTAAGAAGATCTCAGAGAACGAGGGAACGATAGATGCTACGAATAAATCTAAATGACAAAAGAAGAAAAGTATGCATAAAAAAACAACTGGGTGTTAGATAGAGTTCAAGTTCGCACATACATTATTATTCAATCCCTGATTAATTATTCAAGAAATCTGTCGTCTTATCACAAATCTTAAGAGCTTATCCCACCTGCAGCCGGCTCATTCTTCGTTAAGAACTTAATTTGATGAGTTATGCGCCGATTGGTATAATGTTTCCTTATCCTTCATTGAATGATGTTACTCCAAAGCCAACAGATTTATTATTGTACTAAAAAGACAAGTACCGCTTCCTCTAAAACATTCATCATTCTTCCTTTTGCCACAAAGAAGAAATATTAAGAATAGGTTTAAATGGAGTGCGGGGAAAAGAAAGCAGATCACCCATGAGAATTGAATCTGTTCTTTTTTACACAATTTAATATAAAAAAGTATTTAAACCTAGTCTTTGTACAATTTTACCTTATACTAGTCGTTAGTCATATGTTCTTTGTTCTTGATGACTTGTTTGAGATGTTCTGGCAAAGATTTGATCAAATTTTGCACATCTCTTGTGATATCTTAGTGCAGCAGACCTTTTTTTATGGATTCTGTGAGGTTAGGGGTCGAGCTAGGATTGTGACCTTTTGCCTTATTTTTAATAATAAGCCATCAATTCTTGATCAAATTCAGATCTGGACTATTACCAGGCCAAGCGAGACTACCGATTTCCTCATCATTGAGTTATTTACTAACGATTTTTGCCTTGTGATAAAGGGCCCCATCGCGCATAAAAGTGGTTTTCTCATGCAATGCCAGTATCGGTGGTAGTTTTTCCTTTATCATGCCTAAATACTGTTCACCATTCATAGTTGTGTCCTTAGGAACAAAGAATAAAGCCCTCCTAATAAAATAGCTAAAACAACAGCAAACCCTCACAAATGCAAGGGGTTTCATTATCTTGATAATGTATTTAGGATCCATCCCATCTGAGCCATGTGGGCGGATTACCACTCTTGGATAGCTTCTGAATATTAAAATAGAGGATTCATCACTAAAGAGATCGCTTTTCCAATCAAGAACAGTCCACTTGATTTGCTTTTTAAAAATTTAACTCTTTTATTGCGCTTTTGCGCACTCAGGAAAGGTTTCTTGCGCTTTTCCGCACTCAGGAAAGGTTTCTTGCAGCATGCCGAGATAGTAGCCCTGGCTCCTTTTGCACCAGAGGTCGAATTGTGATCTCAGATACATCATTAAGCAAATTATGATGCAAAGACTTAGTTTTTTTGGTGTTATTTTTGCTTTCATCAACACATACGATTTATTTATTTATTAGTACATAAACTCGTCTTTCTAATTCTCACACTGGAGTACCAAAAACATCATGTTTTATATGGGGGGGATACAAATAAATTTACATTACCTTTAGATATCTCACGTGCTACTTTGTTAGTTTTACATTTCATGTTTATATATATATATATATATATATATATATATATATATATATATATATATATATATATATATATATATATATATATATATATGTGTGTGTGTGTGTGTGTGTGTGTGTGTACAAACCCAGCGGCAGTGTCCGATGATTTTTATTTCCCATTTGTCTTTTACATATACTCCTTTATTTTCCATAGGCTAAGGAAATATAAGAGCTGAATTGATGCTAGCCTTGCCGTGCCTAGCCTTAGCAGATAAGAAATCGACCTCAAAAGATACTAACCGTCCTGGTCAAATGCAATCGGTTTTCAACTGAGGAATTCTGTGAGACAATTTGCCGTTGAAAAACAAAAATGTAAGACAACTGTCGACGGAATTTGAGAAAAATGATAAATAGATGTGAGAAAAAAAGGAGATTATTACATGTCTTTGAGAAGATGATTTTGATGGACAAATCAAGTTCTGCGAATAGTTTGAGTAAAAATACAAAACAAAACATAGCCAATTTGCAGAGATGTGGTTTTATGAGCGTAAATTTAGGTGGAATATTCTAATTAATCATCACAATTGCTCATTAATATCACAGAATATCATATATTTATGTTTGACGACATAGAGCTTTATTGCGTACCAGGCAATGGCTTCGCCAATACCACCTAAGGGGGGGGGAGCTTGCCCTTCACTACTAAAATTAAAATTTAAAATCTAAAAAAAAGCTGCTATTGTTAAATATTCATAAATTTTATGAACGATCGCCAATTATAATAATTTTTAAAGGAACTCTTAACTAAATTTCCCCCCTTTCAAAATATCACGTTGCTAAAATATGTTTATAGAAAAAAATATATAAAAATAAATTTTCTGGACTCCACCATTTGTAATTCTCGGGGTTTTAAAACATTAACAAAATTTCGATACTTATATTTATTTCTGAACTTCGCCATTTTGTTTTTTGATAATATAAAAGAATTATTAAAAATAACTTTAAAAAAAACATGTCATAATCAAACTAAGATGAAATTATTATTCAAATACTTAAAAAAATCCCCTTCATAATTTTAGATTTAGTGATGATAATTCTCCTATTTGTTTTTCTGAATTAGGTGAAGTTGGTCCATTCTTTATGATAGTACATTTACCGAGCAAAATAACCTCAAAATTCTTCGAGGAAAAAGTTTCCTTGTAATTAATCAGCTTAAGGAGATGAAGACATTGACTTGTAATAAGATGTGTTATCTCTCCATAACCATATCGATCTAATTACCTACCAGAACAAATCTTTTCATAAGCTGTGGATAGAACGACGAGTTTGAATCAAATATCTGGCTATCTCTTTCGTCAGATTTTAGGCATGTTTGCTTTTATGGGGTCTGTTTCAATACGATGTAGGCTTAGAATAGAAAACATAAATCACCTGTTAAATTAAACAGTACTTTGGAAGCAACCTTAACAATTATCTCTACAGACATTCGATGAATTACAAACATTGTTCATTGATGTCAATTATCAACACTTCGAACACCCAGGTGCTTATAACAAAGTAATTTATTTATTATTTGAATGTTGTATTTTTCACTATTCAAAGATATAAAAAACACACCTGCATCCTTGTGGAGTTCACTAAATATAAGTTTATAAATATATATACATGGTTTTAGAACCGTCTTAATATTCTTTGATTCCTTTTGTTTTTTTTAAAGTTATAAAGCTAAAGTTCAATGGTTTTAGTCCTCATATCAACTATGTAGCTTTAATTTACTAAAATTGAAGCATCGTATCCATCTAATTTCATTAAGTGTTTTTTTTGTCTCTAGATTTCTAGTCCTTTCAGTGATAGATGAGTCCGGAATTCAAATTTTGATTGCCATTTTCATAATAAGAATATTTATTTTAATTTTAACCAGGATATAATTATAATATTCTTTCAAGAAGACCAAATAATCTCCGTCGTAATATTGACTGTATAAATTTTTCTTTTTTATTATTTCTCCTTTATGTATTTAATCTTCTCCTTTGTGTAAATTTTCATTAAACTTTGGGGGAAATCTATAGCTAGCTCTGGTTTCCTTCTTAATAATGTTTTCAATTATGTTGATTTTTATTAAGAGTGCATAAGAAGGACTCGCTCTTTATACAGACCCTATTTATTGTACGTATTAACAGTGGTGTGCATTCAGTAGCAGAACCTATAGGACATTTTGCTTTCCCATTAAGTAAAACGAAGATAATAAAGTCCTAACAGTTCATTATTTCTTTATCTCATAGTTGATTTAGGTATTCAAAACATTTAATTGGTCATGGGGTAATTAGGGTATATTCAACGTGCGAAAGGAACAACAAGGGCACGGAAAATGAATCGAGCATAGCAAAAATTCACTAAATGCATCTTTGCTTCTTGTAAGATAATTGTCTTTTTCTTTATATTATATTTATTTTTTATTGAAAAGGTGTATTTATCGAATTTACCATAATTATTGCATTCTAATCTTAAGGAAAGAAAGTGAAATTGTCCTATCGAATGTTCAATTTGCATCCTTAGGAAGAAAACTCCTCGCAAGCCAATGTAGAGTAGATCCACTTTTAATATAGAAGAATATCCATAATTTTTTATGACAACCTTCACACCCACAAAAATTAAGCCCATATGTCTAGGAACTGAGAAAGTTCTTGTGAGAAGAGGTGGGTCTTCCACCTCTCTTGAAGATCCCAATGGATGGGAAAGAGCATATAGGGGCAGGAATATCATTCCACAACCTAACAAAAAATAACGATAAAACAATATTGCCGATGCATAAAAGATTAACATTGCTCTCATGCAGCCACAGAGGCCTAAAAAGTGAGAGAGGTACAAAGCGTCCGTTGCATTTTAGATTTTTCAGGCATTGCGAGATCGATTGTGCAGGTTGTGACATGGATTAGAGAAAAGTTCTCGGAGGCGGAGAAAGCCGGAAGATAAATTTAAAAGAATTAATGGAGACAAATAAGAAACGATAGCACAGATCAATAAATCCTAGTCAAGTGAATGTGTATACAAATAAGATTCCTAAAGAAGAAAATAGGAGAAATGAAGCCATAAATGTCTCAATAATTAAGAGTTAGATAACGCTAAAAGCTGCTCTTCATAGTTTTAATATTGAATTAAGAAAACCAGAAAAACACTAATGTTCAAATTGAGCAATAAACTAACAGTTAGGCACATGGGAACGAGTCAAAACGTGCTTCAGCCAGGCAGCAAGTCATTATTCATTTTTTGCACAGATTTACAATGTCTAAGTGTCTTGGAATATGAATCTGAGTGGGAAGAGAGGTACACTTGACTGTCTTGCCAAAAAAACAAATAATAGATCTAGGCGATGAATAAGAATATCTAAGAGGACAATATGAAATCAATAAAGGGAAGGTAAAGGAACTAATCTTTAGAGAATACCGAAAGAACCTCAACGGGCAAACAAATATAACATACATGAACATACTGAGTTAAGGAACAAGTAAAAAAGGGTAGTGAAATAACAAACAAGTATATAACAGAAAGAAGAAGAACTGTTATATTGATAATATCAAAAAATATTTGAATAGAAGATGGGACTAAATTTGAACCTCAAAATAGAGCTGCGCGTTCATATTTGAGGTAGGATTTAGCGCAATGTTCAGCACGGGGAAAAACAGGTGGGTCTAAAATGTTTCAAAGACACGTTCATGCAGCCGAAATGGCATCACCCATCTTTAGATTTTAGGAAGGCACGAGAGTAGAGAGACAGATCCGTTCATTTGTATGTAGGATCAGTGCTTTAGAACTTTTCACATGGCAGCGAGTTTGAAACCTCAAACATTTCATGTAAACACTGGGCACCAAGAGAAGTGAAGCTAACGAGATCAAAGAGGTTATAGGTAAACCTCGAATATATTTAGAATTTGGAATTTTGAGGAAGTAGGTTAAGGAAAGTTGAAACAGTCAAACCAAAACAAGTTTAAAGGAGGGTAGGTAGCATTCTCTTGAATAGATTTTCCTGAAAAAATGTAGTTTTTCTTTTTTATCTTCGTAATTCAGGCCTACTTCTAGAACAAATAAATGACGTACGATAATAGACTTTTGCATCCTACTTCTTCATCTTCTTTCTTAAACATTGACAAACTAGGGAAGATACCTGTTCGTTTTTTTAACTGAAAATAACCATAGGTCATTTCAAGGAAAAAGTATTCCTCTGTCCTATCATATATATATTTTTCATATTTCTTTTAGGTTTTTTAAGATTATGTTACTAAAATTTAGAGCAGAAGTCCTGTTTAATTCTTTGTCGTCATAATACTTTTCACATTTGTGCTTTAATGTATCTATTTTCTCCTCTGTCTGTTATTTGCTCACCTAATTTTAGCTCCATTGACGAAAAAAATGGTTTTTGCTGTATTATTTGTTCCTGAATTAGAAAATTCTCATAATTTCTAGGTCTGTTATATTTCTGATTTACAGTCTTAATCTATTAACCCACTGGATTATTTGGACTTTTTTTATGGCTGTTATTAATTTTTCCTTTAACCCATTAGAGCCTAGGTTTTTTATTTTTTCAATTTTTAATATATACTATAATATGAGTAAAAATAGCAAAGGGGAATAATAATTTTTTATCAAAGATTAATATTTAATGAGAAATCTTGGAATAAAAAGCCTAAAACATGTGTTGCATATATGCAACGGCTAACAAATTAGACCTTATGAAACTCTTCAAAGCAATTGAATTGACAAACCCACAGAACACTTTGGATATTAGGTTCTCATTATTGATGAGCAATTTAGACCTGCACATCTCCTTCTTTTGTTATTGGGGATGTATCTGAAAAGATGGCAACCTGGATCCAACCTGATGGAATCAGATAAAAGAGTGTTTATGCTACTCTCCTGTGAAATCTTGGGGCGACCACCTACTCCTGGTTGAGGATCATATTTTTTCAAAAATGTTTCCACAATGGGGCCTCTAAATTCTTGCTTGCTCATCTATTTATTACAGTTTTTGTATAAAATCAAAGCATTTTGGACAGCTCCATCAACAATCCATGTAAAGATTGGCAACCACCATTTCTTCCCTCTTATACAAATGCAATAAGCATTGATATTTTGGTCCATTAGATCAGTCCCGCCCATGTACTTATTGTATGTACTTAGAAATGATGTTAGGTTGTGTGACATCTATCACTTTGCCGGCAACAGATGAGTAACGGCGGGCCTTCGCAACAGGGGTAATGCCGTGAACATTTAAAACAACTCTCACAACCTTGTTATCCCACCAACGTACTAAAATGATGTTATTCTCAACATTTCTGGCATATTCAAATTCTCCACGAGCCTTTTTTTTAAATCTTTTGACTTTGAAAGACGGCAGCTTTTATCAATTCTGTTTTCTCAAATGGTCCCCATTCCGCAAAAAATTCGTTCTTTTAGGTGCCATATTAAATTTGTGCTTGTAAACAAATTATCAAAGTAAAAATGATACGGCAACTCTTTCTTGATTTCAGGAAGACTATCAATCATTGTTTCCAATGGTGCAGAACACTTTTCCAAATTACCTTTATAGTTTGAATTTATTTTTTTGCTTTTGCCTTGGTATACATTAAAATTAATAAGATAGCCTTGAACGGTATTCATACCCCAAGTTTTGAAACCAAAACGAATTGGTTTTGGACCTAGAAACTGCGTGCAACCATGCTTTCCATAATATTCCAACATCACATCATCATACGATATATTCATTTCCGGTTAGAAATTTATGGCAAAGTTTTCTTGTAAGATGTGTATGAAAGGACGAAGTTTCCACATTTTGTCTTGAGAGGAAAAATTCCAACTATCGCAAAAATCTCTTGATTTGCAAGAAACTATCCCTTCTCATAGCATTACATGCTAATTCTTTGCGAGCATCTTCCTCTGAGTCCCAATACATAAGCTTTAATAGAAGATTATTATAGCCACTTAGCAAAATAATCCAAATAAACCCCTTGAATTCATTAGCAGAAATCTTGGGATCGGGAAGATTTAAAAATAAAACATATTGCAAACTTTCCTCTACGAGCAATTTTCAGACTTTATCATCAAACAATTTCTCGAAAAGAGATGGTGGCGATTGGTCACTATAACTAGAGTAATCTGAAGCAGGAAAAATCATACTTGCACTGCTGATATCATTATTGTCCCAGGATATTTTCTTCTTTTTCTTCTTTGGGTGAGTTTCTGTTGGAATAAAGTCTTCCTCACCAATACGTCTGCCACTGTGAAAACAAGCTATGCTCGCTGAACAAAGCTGATTGCTAGAGAGATTATCAATCAAACCACCATTTTGATTACTAGAGTCTTCATCGGATTGAATTCTTGCTTCAGTGCCATCTCCTTCATCAAGAATATTCAACATTTCTTCCACAGAGACCGACCTGGCAGTGGAAGAAAAATATAAGTAATTGTTGCAAAATTATATAAAAATCAAGAATTGTCAGAGTAAAGATAATTAAATCATAATTAAATCATAAATTTAATCATAAAAATGATAAAAAGAGGTCATATCAGTTATGCATTTAATGAGAAATAAAGAAAAAAATGAAGGAAATGAAAAAGAATCATGCCTTGAGTGATTGATACATATGAATGAACCTCTTTAAAGGCAATAAATGATATATTAGTGAAAAATCAAATATATAACTAACTAAAAATTTAATTCGAAAATAGATACTTACTTGGCGGTAGACGCCATGATGCCATTCGAAATAATGCTTTGTTTTCAGAATGTTTCTGAGTTGCCAGATACTTTCTCAAACTTATTTATATAGCAGAATTTATTTAACAATCGTTTATCTATTATTTTGGAGTAAAAATTATGTCAATTTAAATGTAATTTAAGTTTTATTTCAATTTTGGAAACTTAAAGAAAACGTTTGCTCTATGCAACGCTAGGCTTTAATCGGTATTATGTCCTCAGACTTTTGTTGAAGTAATTCGATTGAGCAGTTATCTATGCAACATATATTATCCTCTATTTATCTTCTTTAGTAGACAATCCAATAACTGTACCAGTCTTGGCCATACCAGTCTTTTTTATTTCTTTTATTATATCTCTTGACGATTTATTGTATATATTTCTCAAGTTCTCTTCCACATTTTCATTTTAATCACGCAAATGGCTTCAAAAAGCCTTGAGGAGATGAACACTGCTTCAGAGATGAAATCTTATAGAGTTTTGAATGCAATCCTCATCAAAATCGAATTAAATTATTCGTGGTGGAGCGGTCGGTCATGCAACACACTCACAATTAAGATTTAATAAAAATGTAAGGTTGGAATGCTTCTTGGTTGTTTCAAGTCATGAGCCATAGCTTTCACATGGGTGGAGAGCTTCGCGCAGGTTTATGTTTAGGATGAGTCTGCGTTTCTCGTGCGTGGCACAAAAAGTAGTCCCAAATACGTGAGGTTACCAGCTGTTGAGGAATTAATATAACAACGAGAAGCAGACGCTATTTTCTTATACAGCCCCAATCGTTACGCTCCGCATGTGCCAAGACTCCCCCCCCTCCTCCTTTCCTCGCTGTCACAAGACAGGACGGATTTCGTTCAGCAGATTTCGTAATTTACGAGACTGGTGGTGTAATCTTTAATCCCGGAGTCAAATAACCAAGACTTGCTCTCTTCGTCCGTTAATAGGCACATAAGAGAGGGTAAGAGCCTTCATAATGCAAATCTTGCTGCCTAAGGCTGCGTCGGCCAAAAATCTATAAACAGGCTCACTGTTTCTTCCGATTTTTATGTCTTTTTTTTTGCCAAATAGACGAAATCTCACCTGCCCCGTGCGTAAACATGAACAGGCGAAGTGTCACAGCTTTGAAAATTTATGCCATAGGAGAAAGGCATAACTGTTGGCTATTGAGGGTTCTCACCTCCTAAACTCCCTCGCCTCTCCTCCTCCCCTAGTGGATAGGGGACCTATTTTGATCTTGAGAAATTTGGAGGAGAATTTACGTAGCCATCGAGCGAAGAAGACGAGTCCCTGAGTCAAACAGGGAATAAAGAAGATAGTTGGAACAAAGCGGGACGTACCTTCCCGAGGCTGTTCTTTTGGTGGCTTAGAAGAGCAGACCAGTGGTATCGAGACCAACGATCCTACCAGTTTTGTCCAGAGAAAATCACGTATCTCAGTTTTCTGAAAAAGCATAGAGATACCCCTCACCATTGAGGAAGACCAAAGTTAATTCCAATTCGAGAAGAGATTCACCTCTTGTTAAGTCTCATCGTTGAGAAGCCAGAATTGGTAACACAGGTATCGGAATAACTTCCATTCATCTAAGATTCCTTCATATTACTTGTTTGTAGTATTAATTTTTATTAAACCTTCTTACTATAGAGATAGTGTATTTGAAGATTTCGTTCTTTTATGTGATTAAAAATATATTTTATCGAAGTTGTGTAATTAGATCCTCGACTGCACCATTCGGAATAGATATATCATAATACGAAGCCTCCCCGATTAAAGAATTAAATTAGAGCACTCGTAGAGAAAAGTGGAACGGCTTAACTCATGTCCAAATCAAACGTACATCCGTACTCGGCCGTAAACCACGACAACAGTTATATCCATCATTGCATTGCCAGCTCTTTCTCGCTTTTAATCTAATTAATATGGATAATAAATAGTAAGATAAGGAACATATAAATAAAATCGATAATTCCATATTATTTAGTAGTAGAGAATTTTCAAAGATTTGTTCTAAAATTTCTTTTATTGAAACCACAGATTCGTTGTTTATATTAACAGGAGAAGAAAGAATTCCCTCTCTCTCTCTCTAGAATTACCATAAATTACGAACATGAATACAAATTTTCACAAAATTTCATTCCTTCTAATCTATAATTAAACTCGATGTCATTAATTGTGAAATAATTTCTCTCTAAAGTTCATCTTTTTTTTCTAAATGGTCAAAATTTCTTAGCATAGAATGGGGTAATAAATTAAATATTAGGATAAGTTAAAAAAAGAGAGCATTTTAGCAACAGATCTTTGAAATTAATTATTTCCGAAGGGAATTTGCTTCATTTTAAATGAAAAGTCAACCAGGGCGTAGCGTAACATAGCCTTAGATAACCTGCCTTTGAAATGAGTAGAAATTAAAAGAAATGAAAGACATTATAGATCCTCTACCTTCCATATGAGCGTGAAGTGAAGAATAAGGTGAAAATGTAGCAAAAGGAAAGTCGAGAATGAAAATAGCTAAAGTAGCAACAATTCAAATCATTATGTTATAATCTAAAAGATATTCCTCATATTGTGCGGAGAGAGGTTCAGAAAGACAAAGAGCAGGATTCTATTCTCTGGACCATAAAATTAAAACAGGAGTAAATGTATAAATAAAAACAAATTAAAAAAGAGTAAATATAAGATTCATAGGGAATAATGGTGAATCTTTCATACAAATGAGTATTATAAGAATTAATTAACAAATCCCATAATGAACCAACCTCGTTACTCGAAAACTCGGTTTTTTGTCTTGTCTTTTATATGAATATTCTTAAAAATCGAAAACACTTACCATCGACTGCATTCAATTGCTAAGTTTTAATCTTTACGGTTGAAGTTTAATAATAAATAATGTGTCTGAATCCCGATTTTCTTCAAAACAATTTATCATCTCTAAGTCGATAATTTAGGAGGAAGATTTATTTGTGATTATTTGAATATTATGTCTTTTTTATCGAAGTTATTATCTAATAATTCTTATATAATATCCAAAAACAAAATGATAAAGTTCAGAAATAAATATAATTATCGGAATTTTGTGAATTTTTTAAAACCCAAAGAATCACAAATGGTGAAGTTCAGAAAATTTATTTTTATATATCTTCTATAACTCATATTTTAGCAACCTGGTATTTTTAAAGGGAGAAAATTTAGTTTAGAGTTTCTTTTTAAAATTATTATAATTGGCGAAGTTAAGAAAATTTATAAAAAATTAACCATGACTGCGTTTTTTTAGATTTTAAATTTTTATCTTAGTAGCGAAGCGCAAGCTCCCCCTTGAGGGGGTGGGGGTGGCAAAGCAATTACCTGGTCTCTTTATAGATTTGGAGGCGATGTGGAGCACCTTATATTATATATATATATATATATATATATATATATATATATATATATATATATATATATATATATATATATATATATATATATATATGGGGATTCAACTTATGACGGCTTGGCAAATTAAGAAAGCTGATAGTGAATCAATTTAGACATGAAAGTAATAAAAGCCCTGCCTTCATATTTATCGCCCTACTCATCTATCTATAGATGTAATACTAGTGTGGATTAACTTGATAAATCATATATAAATACATAAAATAAATTAGCTATTTGTAGGAGTACCCTTGGGAGAAGTTGTTACAAATAGGCGAACTAGTGAGATTATTTTGGTTTATAGCAAAACTAATTTAGTGAATAATATCGAAAAAAACGCCATTTATACTAAATTTCTTCCTATAGAACAAACAAGCTCCCAAACAAATATATTTATAGAAAACTTTAGTTTGACTTTTTCTCTTTCGTCCATTTATTTATTTGTTGCCGAAGTTTTCTCATATTATAAAAACAGAATATATTAATAAACATTAGTAATTTACAAATCAATATTTATTCAAATCTATGTCTTGACCTTTGTTTCATATTATAACTTGCCCCCCTCCCCCCTTCCGTTTTAATATTTGATCTTTGTCACTTCTACTGCCCATCTCGTCTTTACGGATGTTTATCTTATTATTGGTAGTGCTTTTCGACCAAATAGAAAGAAAACACTTCATAAGCAGGATCAGGTAAACAGCGGAAAAAAGAGGATCACACAACCATTATCGTACGGAGAAAACAGGTTAAACTGATCCAGATTCCATTATAAGAAGACAGGGTAAACTGATCCAGATTTCATTATAATAGGACAAGTTAAACTGATCCAGATTCCATTATGAGAAGACAGGTTAAACTGATCCAGATTCCATTATAAGAGGAAAAGTTAAACTGATCCCGATTCCATTATGAGAAGACAGGTTAAACTGAGCCAGATTCCATTATGAGAAAACATGTTGAACTAATCCAGATTCCATTATAAGAGTACAAGTTAAACTGATCCAGATTCTAATATGAGAAGACAGGTTAAACTAAGCCAGATTCCATTATAAGAGGACAAGTTAAACTGATCGAAAGTTTATTTATAAATTAGATTACCCTAATTTATGTTTAGGAGAGGATACTTAATTGGATAGAGGGCAGAGGTCGTTCCATTTTGGTAATTTTCACTCTTTTATATTACTGTAATTTGATTAATCTCGCATCAGAAGGAGTTTTCTATTGTATGGAACATTTCCCCTAGAACAACTATGTAGGTTCTGAAGGCAAATTGCTATTAAATAATTTACTAACTTATTGAGATTCCTCGCATTTCTGCTGGAAATTTGCCTTCAAAACACGAATTTGAATAGGATGCGATTAGAAAAAATAAGTTTATTTACAACGACTTAACTTTCATTATAAACAGATGCAGAAAATGGCAGAAGATATAAAAAAATAAATCAAGATCGAGGCAAATGAGCAAACAATTGGCGTGCCGAGAATATTTAAGTCTCGCGATGGCGATCTGCAAAATGAGGAAATAAGTGCGTCTTCCCAGATCAGCTGTGCGAAAGCCTATTTTAAGTCTAAATTTATTGATTAGAGGAATTTACCTACAATATGGAAACACTAAGTCTAGACTGGTTTTTAAAAATCATTGAAAATGATTACACATCTTTAATTAATTCATTACTTTCAATCAACTTAAGGAGGCCAAAGTTTGTTATTCAACATAGCCTGAGGACATCTGTTTTCTAATACAACCAAAAGATGAGAGTCGAAAGAGCTAAGCTACGGCCCCTATTCTGTTGACGCATAAGATGTTTTTCCTTGAATCTGCCACTCAGAAATCACAAACAAATAGTGTTTGGACAAAAAAGAGATTCAGGTCGAACGGCGGATATTTTTCAAGCGCAAGAAGCCAGCTTCGGCGATGTTGTTTACCAGCGTAACATCAACAGACCAAACTTCACATATTTTCTTTTAAGGCGTAGGATTGATAGAGATCGAATAAAATGTTTATGTTTATTTCGAGATGATATAAAAGTAAGAGATCCACTGGGTTGGTCGAATTAACCGTAGGATATCCCACTCTGAACCCTCAACAAGATAAAGCAACCTCACATATAAAAAAAAAGTCACGACTGCTGCCAGGGAATTATTAATAAGGGTTTTGGCAAAAGACACATCTACCTCCCATTTTTCTATATCTTAACGATAAGGAATTTGGAGTGTAGTGAACGTTTGGTCAGAAGAGACAGCTGTACCATTTATTATCATATTTTCAAAGGTGTAAAGTGAAAACTGAAAAGTACTTGGTGAAAGAGCTGAAAAACCTGGCTGCCAAATGCCCTTAGCTAACACCTAGTTTTCTTCCTATAATTGACGCAAAAGGGCATCCATTTGAATATTAGTTACATCAACTTTTATCTTATGATTTTTCTTTCATTTAGATCCAAGCATTACCAAATAGTAACTAGATTTTTTTTCTGAAAATAATTGAATTAATATCAGTCTACAATTCGTGTTTCCAATCTGTAATATTATGGCAAGTATCAAAAAAACTAAGGTTTCGAGTGAGGATAATTGATTAATTTTGGCTGATTGCTTCCATGAGGATGAATAAATAGTTGTTCCTTATAATTTTTATAATTTTCTGCTATGATGAACATGATTTCAATTAGCCTCGATGTAAAGAATAGGGATAAATGTGGGAATTGATGAAAAGACATAAGCCTAGAATTTACCTTTAGACGGAAGGAGAAATAGCTCTTTTATCTTTCTAACACTTATAACATCCATTAATTGGAAAAGTAGGAAAAATTAGAGAAAAATAATAGAATGTAAAAGCAACCGAAGAGAAACCGATAATTACACCTGCTAACCATTTCACCTTTTTTTGCCTAAAATTGACTAGGATCTTAGGATTAAAACAGTATTTTTATAATTTAACTGCAAAGAAACTACAGTTAATTTTTTGGCCCCAAAATTAGTCGATTCGGCCATTCAAATTTAGCATTTTTCTCAAGTGCGTTTCATAGGAATTCAAGAAATCATTTGCGAATTTTTCAGATTAAAAAGTCTCATTCTAAGAGGTGTAATAAATGATCTTTTATCTCTAATTGTACGTAATTGAAGATCATTTCTCGATAGATATTATTTATTACGATTATATTTAATAACAACGAGGAGTAACAACAAGGAAAGAAGGTACCCTAGTAGACCTTACGGTCCTTTCAAGGAGGGTACCTTTGGACTAGCAATCGAGCGGGCACATGGCTGCTCAATTGTTTTGCGTCCCTAAACGGCCACTTTTCAAGACCTTATCTAGTCTTGACTTGAACTGGTCAACAGATTCACTGTTGACAACTTCCAGTTGGAAGTGCGTTCCACATACCGCAGATACTGTAAGTGAAAAAATTTCCACACAGATTGCGGTTGTAACGCTTCAGTTCAAGTTTGAAGCCATGATTGCGCGTTCTGTTCTCACTCAGTGTAAAAATATCCCGGTAGTGAACATTGTCGAACCCTCGAAGTATTTTGAAAACTTCGATGAGCTGACCACGCAGTCTACGGGTTTCCAGCGAGAACAGATCTAATTCCCTTAGTCTATCCTCATAACTTTTATGTCGGATAGAGGGAATCAGCTTGGTTGCCCTGGCTTGTACGCGTTCTAATCTCATGATGCCCTTTTGCAATGAAGGACTCCAAAATTGTACGGCATACTCCAGGTGGGGTCGGACAAGTGAGTTGTACAGGCACAGTACAATCTCCTGATTTCGATAACCAAACTGGCGCTTAATATAGCCTAGCATCCTTTGGGCCTTTTTCTACGCCTCAATGCACTGTTTCGAGAACTTGAGGTTACTAGTGATTGTTACACCCAAGTCCTTCTCAGTGTCGGTGGATTCAATAGCAGTGCCCTTAAGGATATACTGAGATTGGGGGTTTTCCTTTGCCGATATGCAGATAGAGTAACTGATTTTTATTTGTGTACCAGGAATTAAATTTCTTGTAAATTAACGCCTCTGCAATAATTATTCCATGCATTTTTTTTTTTACATAAATACCACTATACCGAATCTATTTACATGCACGGGAGAACTTAAATCCTCATAAGAAAACAGGCATGGGCAGCCTCAATCATCATATCATACTCACTGTAAAGGAATTACAACATAAAGACTCCTGGACGGCCAGGCGGACATATACGTTAAAGTCACCCCCCTGCGGAGAAAGCAAGAGAATCGAGCTAGATGTCGTGGGAACGTTAGCCGGCGGAATAACAGTCAAAGGGCCTACCCTTTTTTATCTCCCCGCCACATAGGTAGTCGGGAGTGAGACGCTGGGCCGAGATAACCACCAAAGGCCACTACGCAGCGATCAAAGGATCCAATTACCTACGAGATCCACAGGACCGTGGTTATATCCCCATAAAAAGCGGTACCATTCCAAAAGAACACCAAGGATGGTGACGGTTGGTGGTGCCTCTAATTAAGAAGTTGACTTGGGCACCGTGGTGCCACCCTCCCCTCACCCCTTGCTATCCCCTCTGCGGCCCCACCCCTAACTCTCCCCTGTGCGGCCTCACCTCTTTCCCCTTAGATGAGGCGGTCACTAGGCTATAAATAAGCCCTATAAAGAAAGAAAAAAGATTATTCGAGGAGAGACGATATTGGATCCGATCGAGGAGATCGATGCTTCACCCAGTGTCGAATTAACATATAAAACGTCACGTTTTCGTTTCAGGGCCATACCAAGGTATCTTCACAGGCTTAGTAAGGAGCCTGGCTGGATTACCATTCCTAGTGCCAGACCAGGAATTTCGGCAGCGAGAGAAGAAGATTATTCGGTGAGAGACGATAGAGGAACAGTACGCGAAGATCAGTCCTTAGCTCAATTTTAATGTAACTTTAAAACGTTACGTTTTGTATCAGTGCCAGACTGAAGTATCCTGCACAGGCTTAGTAAGAAGCCTAGCTGGTCCAACTTCCCTAGTGCCAAACATGAATTTCTCAATTAAGAGAATAGAAGAACCAGTCATCGTCGAGTGACTCTTAAGTTGCGATCTTAATAACGGAGAGAGAAAAAGAATCAATACCCGAGGAAGAGTGAATTATTCACTTACATTTAAAATCTCCTCGTTTAGCCAAAAATACAGTTAAGCTACCCCTCGAAGAAGACCAGGATACAAAAAATCTTCAAATCACGCAGAAGAGCACTACTTGAGCCAGAAATTACAACCCCTCCCTCCGCTTTTTAACTTAAATCCGAAGAAGTGGCATCGTGTCCCCTACCCCCCTCCCATCTCGTGGAAAATCTACAATCTGCCGCTCCAACACAACGAAGCGTGATAAAAGCCATTTAGTGACATCCGGCAACTCCTGATCCTTTCTTTCATGTAAGTCAGAATGGCCATTTATATTTGTATTGCTTTAGTATGAGTTTATTACGTTACTCAAATTAACTGAAGTAGAGACAATTGTTAGTGAACCCCATCATATTTACAGTTAGAAGAGTGAAACTTAAATGGGAGTTTATTGTTAATCTAAAAGGTTAACTATAAAATAATTAATCGGCACTTGGTTTGTTAACTTGGAGCCTATTTCGATTTAGACATGAATAGCTTCTGAACTAGGCCCGGTTTCAAGTATGGTATCTTCGTTAAACTCTGGTGTTTCGATGGATCCTTTACCTGTTTAACGAGCTCTCTTCTTAAGACGGATTAGATGCTGTGGCACTCTTTAATAATAAGGTAACCAAAGAGTACACTCAGCCAATATAGGAGTATTGTTTTCTTTCAGAATTAATAGTATCAGACTGGCGCTCTAAAGCAATAACAAGGATACCACGACCATCACTCTCATGTCCTTATAATGAACAATGCACTTCGGATTAACGATTTTATTCTGAAAATTAATTCATGATTCCAGCCATGAATGACAAATAAGAGTGAACACTTATATCTACTTTCTTGTCACGCAATGCTTAAGAGCAGTAGATCACTCCCTGGATAACATCTCTTTATTTGAAATAAGATATTGAACGCTAATTATTTGCGTAAATAAACTGAATTCAGAAAGTGAATATTTTATTGAATAATTTTTTATCTGAGAACATGCTGCTCAAGTTTGCGGAATTATTATAGTTCTTTTCCCCTTTTTGGTATTACAGATAAGTGATTTGCAAATTAATATGTGTAAAATTGATAAACAACAACAAACTTACACGCATTAAATTAATTGTTTGCTGTAAAACTAGGAAAATCCGTAGCAACATCGCATTGTGTTTGGTAGTTTTGTTTCTAACCCAAATTGAGAAGCATATTTGGGCTAGGAATTGATGTACTTTTTTGCCCTGATTCAATATAAATTCGTGGAATTTTCTTGATTTGAAATAAGAAACCAAATCAAATTAATATCAAAGAGAAAGAATTGTTATCAATAAATGGAATAAAACGAAAACAAAACATGATAAATCGTAATACAAAATATGAATAAAAAAACGGCCAAAATATGATTGCCTTGTTATCTCCAAAGGAATACTGAAACGCTTTACTTTCTCGTACAATGTTCAACAAAGCACTTATCTTAAAGAAGACAAGAACTTCCAATTGACATCTGTCGGTTTCAATAAAGCCAAAATTATTATGAATAAGTCGCAGATTTGTTGGTGCTCATCATTAAAGTTTCATTTTAGAAAATAATTTTATAGGAAAAAAATTTGCTAAGTAACTAATTTAGAAAATTTATACAGCTAAGTTAAGTAGAAAGAATTTATTACTATTTTCTATTTTGCTATGTAACAATCTATTTCATCATTGCCTAGATATTTACCAATAATATAACTCATTTAGTCTTACAAATATGGAAGTTAAGAAAGAGTTTGAATTAATAAAGAACTTTTGAAATTACTAAGAAAATGACGACGGAAACTTTATTTCATATACTGAGAAAATAGACATTGTAAGCAAGTGTTTACCTGTGTAGGGGAATGGTCACTCCCCCCCTCCCCCGTTCACTCTTTGTGCAGTCACAAGGTAACCGGTTACCGCAAAGACATCCGTCGAAGGCATCGGCGGGTTTAGTGCTTAACCACAGTGTGGCACAACTCGGTGCCATGAAAGACCCTAAAGGTCAAAATGTAAGATCTCCCCCAGGAGAGTGAGATCCAGTTTCACGTCAAATAAGAAATTGGAGACGTGTTTCTCCCAAGCTCGAAGGCTAACGAGGAGTAACAACAAGGAAAGGAAAAAAGGTACCCTAGGAGACCTTACGGTCCATTCAAAGAGGAGCCGATGTTTGACTTCGTGTGAAAAACCGTTTGGAAAAAGAACTCTCCTGGGGCCGTCCTCAAGCCCCTCTCCCCCTTACCACTCCCCCAGTGGGGTGACGAGGTATAAATGAGGAACTCTGAGGAAAATCGAGGTAGTATACGTCAGTCTCTAGGGGACGAAGTCTTTGGATCAAACCGAACTACCGAGACTGGAGAGGTAGTGTACTTCGCTCGCCAGACCAAGAAGTACCCTGCAAGAGAGGCAGGGCTACCTACCTTAAGGGGCTAAGAAGAAGCTCATCCTCGAGCTAAGTCCCTGGTTATCAAACCAAACGATAAGTTAACTTTGGTAAGTTCAACTTACTCTCGCCAGAGAGACTCCTCAAATCCTGGTGCACCTTAAACACCAGGGGTATTCCTCGTCCTTGAGGAATTAAGAAAATAAGAAGAAAGAGGCTCCCCCCTCGAGCCCGTTACTCGGTGGCCACACCGAACTCCTAAGTTAACTTGATAAGGAACCAAGTTCGAATTATTCTCGCCAGAGAAACCCCCCTCCGTTATCCTCGCCCTTGAAGAAGACCCTCCCTGAGTTCAGTCCTCGTCCATAAGGAAATAAGTAATGAAGGAGAAAAGCTCCTCCTCGAGCTCGTTACTCGGTGGTCACACCGCACTCCAAGTTAGCTTGATTTAAGAACCAAGTTCGACTCACTCTCGCCATAGAGACCACGAGTGCGTGCCTAGGTGTTGCATAAAGCACCGTATTGGTTCTCATCCTTGAAGACCCCCCTCCCCGGAAGAACGTGTAAACCCCCCAGCTGCCACCCTCGCCAAAACAACCGTGTGATCTCGCTCATCTACATCTGGCCGGCGGCACGCGTCGAGTGTAAATAACATTTCTGAGGCCTTTAAACTCACATGAGTCCGTAAGCCTAATTCTTATATTATTGTTGTGTGTAGAGAAAACGTTAACCAATTTTTGTGGGTAAACTAATTTAATTAATTCTTGTTTAGGATAATATTCAAAGTATTGCTGTAGTTAATGTATAAATGTTATGTATTTATTTGATAAAGGTAAAATATAAGTTTATTTCGGGATTAATGTTCGTTTCTCTTATATCCTTACGTGTTTCAGAACGGCTCTGTTCTTTAAGATATTCCGATATCTAAATATATTAGACAAACTTATCACTCTTAGAGATAGAACCAAAAAGGAGGGGAATTCTACGACAACCTAAAAAGAAAAAAAAGTAGAATAGTTAGAAGAAGGCAACGAAGGAAATATAGGAACTGTCTGATAGAGCTTGGTGGCCTACGATAGTCTTCAACATCACAAGAGAGGAATTGCGATAAAATGAGACCTGGATAAAATAGAAGAATTAAATTAATTCGGCCATGACGCGCTGTTCCTTTCATTCCTTTCGATTTTCCCCCAAACCGCAGATACATTATAACGAAATTCATGCACATGTTTTGCATTATTCAGGACTACTTTATTCAAAGTTAGTTGTAATAGCGATTACATTTTATTACTAATGTAAGAGAGTTTATTATTAATTCAATGATAAAGATTTGATATACTGGCTAAGAAAATAACTTAATTAAGAGAAGGGAAACATCCATAACGTCAATCAATGTGAATAGTGAACAAGAAAGAGATAGACAGACAAACAATTACGTTTGATCGTTCATGAATCCTGGCCACTGATTTATTTGAGGAAAAGTGATTTTTTTTCATTAAAAATAAATTTAGAACAAAACGAGGTTATTCTCGATCAATCGGAAATGATGGTGTTGGTATTTTAAAAATATAGAAATGAACAATAAAGCAACATAGAAAGTAAATGCAGTAACAAGGATTGTTCACCTAAAACAATTAAGAGGGAGAAAATTTAATAAATGCTAAATGGTTATCCTAAAGGATCACGGTTAATAAAAGTATTAGGTTTGTGGACGTCTCCTTTAGGGAGTTAGTTGAACCACAAGGTCAATTGATATGACTAGTTGAGATTCACCAAAAGCAAGCCGCCCTTAATTGGGCAACCCTATGGTTACAAGCGTGTACATTTTTTTTTCCTATTTTTACAAAAATTATAGCAGAGTAACTCTTTGGATACAACTTAAATGTTCTATAAAATTATTTTGTCTAGAAAGATAAGCGACATATGAGTAGTTCTGATGTTGGGGTACTTTATATATTTAGCGCACGGTGTGATTTCAAATTTACTGCTGCGCAAATGTAAACGACGTTCTATCGAAAGGAAAAAATTGGTCCGGCTCTAATTCATTAAAATATATGGAGCTTTTGAACTACTACAATATTCTCGGTCAAATGTTCTTTCTGAATTTATGGATCCAGTAATTAGCGCGATTTTAAATAAAATATTTTTAATATACTCGAACCTATATTGGGTCTTTCAGTGACTAGCGAAATATTATCTTTGTTTTCCTTCTACTGCATTAACAATGGACAGAAATGCGGGATTTCTTGCAAACTACTCTTTAGCGGTAATTATAAATTAATTTTCTCCACTCACTGCTTAATATTTGTTTGATATTATCATGGTATTGCCTGCCATTACGGAATTCAAATTTGGCCTTTTATCTGCTCATGAGAGCCATATTCTTTGTGTAAGAATCTACCCTAAGTTTTGTTCCTTTTTGTAATCTCTCTCAAAATGCTTCCTATAAACTTTAACTCTTCTTTGTGTCGTAACAGCTGAGGTTGAATTGTGGCATTGAGTTTTCGATATTATCGCATTATATTTTACCGAATTGTTTCTTCTTCTTTTCCTTTCATGTAGCCAGGCAATTTCAATCATTTTCCTTTGGCTCGAAACTATAAGATTTTATTGACTATTGGAGGGTGCTTAAAAGCTAAAAGGTTTACCGATTTTCGATACCCTTCTGTATTTTGTTACAAAGAGAGGAGTTTTTAATTCAGATTCTCCTCGCGTCCAAAATTATTTGGTGACTCCCTACATAAAATCATTTCATAGTCAAATGTTTTAAAACGGATAAATACAAAACAATCCTGAAAGATTTCCGACCTTGCTATCGAGTCTTTTAAGATCTCTTCTTTGTTTTTTGCTTTCACTGAAGAGGAAGTTTTATCGCTTAAAACCTTTTCGCACGTTTGTTTTTAAAATTACCTAATATAAATATACAGGTTTTAAGGGCCGACTCTGATTTATATTTCTTGCTAAAAAGTTTAAATTCCCATTCTTATATATCGATAGGAATTTTGATTTATTTTTTTGCTTTTAAACTTATTTGATAATATTTTATCGCAATTTGACACTAATATTTCCGATATTCTCGCTCTGTAGCCAATTGCTTTGATAATTGATGTTTCCTTGGGTATTTGGTTGCCTAATTTCTTTTGATATGAAAGAAGAAATGAGGGCTTTTATATATAGTTAAAAATTAGGATTTACTTATCTTAGTTCAGCCATGGTGGTAAACGACTAGAAAAGATCTCAATGTTTTTTCCGAAGTTCCAAATTTTAAACTCAGATATCAGTTATTAGAACTTTTAATTCCATATTTGACTATTTTCTGGGTCTATGAATGCGTGGTCTTGATATTGGGCAATTTAAAAGATGTGAAATAGATGGCAAGAGAGAAAGAGCACTAATTTATATTGATGCAGAGGGGTAGAGATGTTGTGCCGCTACTACAGAGTTTAGTTGAAGCACAGATATTTCCATTCCTAACCCCTTTAACCCCTTGCGGGGCTTTTAATTAGTTTTTTATACTCATGAGTAGAACATTATATAATCAAATTCTCTGACGTTGTCATAAATATGACTAAAGTATAAATAAACAAGGTCTGCTCACCAAAAGGTCGCGTGCTTTCACGTATTCTGATTTATAACCTTACGACCTTTAAAGCATTCAATAATTCCAGTAGTAAACTCGGGAGTACCTTGGCAATTATATCAGTCCAAAAAAAATGTTAAACAACACAAGGGTTTCAAATTTTGTTAGAATCAGCCTAATAATTATGATGTTATCTTCAAAACAAAATAATTCCAGGGGTATTCCTAAGGGGATCCTGTTAATCATATCATTCGAAAGATTATGTAAAACAACATAAGGGTTTCAAGTTTGGTTAGAATCTACCAATTGTTATACGGGTTAATCACATCTATATTTTTCGCTAATTTATTTATTTTCTTTTTTAGGTTTATATGATAAATATTGACTTTCTTGATTATGGCTACAAGAAGATGCCAAAATTAACCAGATTCGTTCTGTCTTGAGTGTGTTTTCTATGTTAGACCTAAGAATATATCACATAAAATTGTGAAAGGCGCAAAGTACTGGATTGCTTATAGACTGTATTTTGAAATGATTATGGGTGACAAAGACACACCATAGGCCTCTTATGTGATATGTGGAAGTTGTCGATCAAATTTAGATGCATGGCTGAGAGGTACAAGAAAAGCAATGCCATTTGCTGGGCCGAAAGTTTGGTGAGAGCCAAAAAATCATCACGATGATTGCTATTTTGCATGATTGACATATCAAAGTACAGAAAATTTAAGGAAAGAAAATCCCTTCCATGTCCCAACATTTCTTCCGCTAATGCACCTGTGCCACATGGTGATACTTAATTGGTTCCACGGCCATCAGAAAATGTCCGTAAATCTTATCAAATTTTAAGCTATATTCTTTGTAAAAGAATCAATACTGAAATACTCAAAACATCTAGCTATAGTTTATTGTAATGTGATTATACATGCAATGCAAAATTTATGCTCCAGCTATAAGATCTATATCTTTTTATATATGTTTTTCAGGTTGAGGTTATAATGGAAGTCTCATCAGCAGAATCGGAAGGTTGTGACAATAAAGAAATGGATGAAATGTTTGAGCAAATAATGAGGACCAGCCCACTCTTTCCAAATCAACGTGAACTGGATGATCTCATCAGGGACTTGGGTCTCACTAAGTCATGAGCTGATCCTTTGGCATCCAGACTTAATGAATGGAATCTGTTGGGGAAGGTCTTCAGATCAACAGTATACATGAAGTGAGGATGTCTGCTTCTGCAAAGATATTAATGGCTTGTTTACAACAATTAGAATTGATTACAACGATGAAGAATAGCGACTTTTCATAGATAGTTATAAAAAAAGTTTTAAAGCTGTTTTTCTACATAATAGGAATCAGCATCCATCCCTGCTTATATCATACTCGGTACAGAAGAAGGAAGAATATGACAATGTAAAAAAGCTTCTCGAGAAGGCAAAGTATAATTAGTTTAAATGGGATGTTTGTGGTGATTTTAAAATGCTTGCCTTCTTACTCAGATTGCAGGGTGGGAACAACATGAATTCATGTCTTCTTTGGCTATAGGACAGTAGGGTTGATCATGAACATTACCAGAAGGTTGAGTGAACGCCTGGAGATGACTTGCAGCCAGCAAAAGTAATGTTACTAGACAGCCTCTTGTAGAGCCTGCCAAAGTTTTGCTACATCCATTTCATATAAAGCTTGGTTTTGTCAAACAGTTTGTAATAGAATTAGATCATAGTGAAGAAGCATTTCAGGAGATTCGTCTACTCTTTCCAAAGCTATCAGAGGCGAAAGTTAAGGATGGTATATTTACTGAACCGCGAGTAAGAAAAATGTTGAAGTCTTTAAAACTTGAGAATGCAATGAGTGATGTCGAAAGTGAGGAGTGGTGTGCATTTCGAATTATTATTAGTGGAATTCTTTGTAAAAATAACAACCTAAACTACAAACAGCTGGTATCAGAAATTTTAGAAAGTTATAAGAATTTAGGATGTAGAATGTAAGAAAAATGTTGAAGTCTTTAAAACTTGAGAATGCAATGAGTGATGTCGAAAGTGAGGAGTGGTGTGCATTTCGATTTATTATTAGTGGAATTCTTTGTAAAAATAACAACTTAAACTACCATCAGCTGGTATCAGGAATTTCAGAAAGTTATAAGAATTTAGGATGTAGAATGTCATTAAAGGTGCACCTTTTGCATTCACATTTGGAGTTTTTCGTGAATATTTGGGTGAAGTGATTGAGGATCGTTCTGTGCGGTTTCATCTGGACATTGCTGTAATGGAGTAAAGATACCAAAGAAGATGAGAGTGCTATTATGGGGTACTATAAATGGTCGTTGGTGCTTAAAGATCAAGGAGCTCACTGTAAGAAAGCACGTTCTTCAGTGCACTTTAATAGGTTATCTCTTATAATCACATTTTCTCCTTAGTTTAAAAAGGAAAACAAAGACAAAAAAATATTATCAGCGATAATTCATTGATAATGTAAATATGCTAAATAAAGCTATTTATGGTTAATTTTATATACAAAATTCCAATCTCCCAAAATATCGATGCTATGTAATTATCAATGGTATTTTTGGAATCAGAAGGTTAAACCACCTTACAAACACTAAAAACATTTAAAGAAACAAAAAACTAATGTTATCCAGTGTAATCATCAAAGCGAGAGTGAGTTGGAAAGAAAACGGACCGACAATTTGCATATAAATTCATTTCCATTTCTTTATTAATTTTTTCATGCGATATTTTTCAATCATGGCTGACTAAATACAGCATTCAAATCTCTGGTACCAGATTCGATTTTTACGAATAAAGTCATTTTTATCTTCTCGTAATGCGTTGTGCATTTTTATATGAAATTTAATTATTTTAAAAACGACTAATTAACACAATCAAAAGCTATTGGATAAATTAAGTCTCGCCTTGCTATAATCATCGGCACAAGCCAGTCTATTCAAGAATAGAGAGGAATGCGTCGCTATAAAATTAAAGAGACCAAAAACAAAATAATCCTACCTTAGACTTCTTGTATGTCACCTCTGTCCTTGACTCGGACCAAAAAGTCAATTACAAGAAGGTCTCATATTCTATTACTCACCGGATTAAGACGTCTTTGGCTCTTCTTCCAAGCTATAAATGTACACGTATGCTCTCTTAATATCCCTTATAATACGAGTATAATTCTCAGTTTTTTCAATATTAAAGTTCTAAGCAGAAATTCCTAATTTATGCCAATTCTTGGAGATTTATATGTTTATGCCTTCAGAAAACCCAAAGACCCACCATTTCTACGTTGATAGAAATACGGTCATATACATCTCTCAACGGCTAATTAGTTTTTTTGTGACCCTTAACTTGTCAAACAGAAATATAGTTTCGAAATTAGAAGTCTAATTACACGTCATTTTCTTATCATGGGGATTTACGATCCACAAACAATAACCTGGAACTGATCTCCTAATCTTATAAAATTGTATCGAATGGGTCTTAGGTAATTTATATAACTCTTTTGTAATTTAATCTACAGGATTATTCAAAGAGAATGAACTCATTTCATTACGCAATATTTTATTAATGAAAAATAATAAAAACTTCAGCAAAATTACAAGTATTCTAATCACAATCAACCTTTATTTCTTGCCTTACAAGTGCTCAATGTGGTCATCACTTAGACATCCTCCCAGACGCGTATCAGCATATCATGATCCATGGAGTTGATGGCTGTTGTTATTCGATGTTTGAGGGCATCGAGGTTAGTGAGTAGCGGTGAAACATAAATGCGATCATTTACATATACCCACAAGAAAAAATCCCCCACGGTTTACTCTGAGGACTTTTTTATTTAAAAAACTTGAACCCTCAGAAGCCAAAGGGGCGGTGCTCCATCTTATTGCAATATGAATTCATGCCAATCTGCTTGCAGTAAAGTGAGGAACCAGCTTTGGAGCATATCGAGATACCTTTATCGTGTATCAGTGTCTCTTTCAAAGAAAAAGAGACCATAAACCTTCTCCCGATACGAAAAACATCAGAGATGAAGTTCACCTTAAGGGAATTTCTTTCCTGCTCACCTGTTTCATGTGGGTTCTCTGTTTCCCAAATACGCACATTGTGATGATCGACTGTGCTGTGACAAATGAAATTTGGCTTCACCACTCAAAATTTTACATAAAATGATGGTTAGGTCTTCAATCTCTTCCAGCATCGAATAGCAAAGTTCCATCCGCTTCCTCTTGTTGTCTTTGGTAAATGCCTGAACGAAGCATGGTTTGTATGGTTTCAAATGTAGACGTATTCTTAGCACAGACTACGTAGTGGATTGAGAGATTGCCAGCCCACGGCCAATAGATTTGTGGATTTCCGAGGGCTCCTTTTCAAACACAGACACCCACTCTCTTGAGACTGTCGAATGTTTTGAGGAGAGGGCGGATAAATGAAGAACTACCTTCGCAAAGCACGCTGGACTGTGATAACCGATTTGTTCTCGCGAACTTGAGAACGCAGAACGCCTTTTGCTGAGGACTCGCCATTCCGAGGGTAAACAAACAACTGAACGTTGCCGGAGGAACGAGACGACGCGCATACAGGGGCAGCCAAGCAAAAGTTAGAAAAATCCTCTTTTAAAGAAGCAATGCTTCATGAAATCGTTTCATTCTTTTTGAATAACGGAATTCCCGTTTTTTTAATAATAGTGAAACTTTTTGTCGTAAAAACATGAATTAGACAAAAAAATTGTGAGGGGGGAACAAGGAGGGAAGTAATTATATCTACAATAATTTCGGGATAAACTAAGCCTAAGAAAATCCAACGGGTTTTATAATAGATTATTGGAACAAGAGGGAAAGTCCCTTGAATCACCTGCCGCGCCTTTTGATAAGATGAAAAATGGTTATTGTATTGATGGCTTTCTATGGTCCAAGTGCCTTTGAATGGCTAAATGAAGCGTCTGCCAATAAATGGCAGAGGCCAGGATAAATAACCATATGACCCATGGTCATATGGGAACAATTAAACATTACTCCTTTTTGAGAAAATGCCACGCCTTGATCTGGCACTTTGCCGCAGATTAAAAGAGTCATGAAAGAGAGATCTTGAAATTGGAAAATATTAAAATACTTGAACTCGTCGTTGGAGAAGAATAGAATGAACGGAAGAGAGGGAATATTAAATGAAATTTCAATCAGAGAAGCTCAGCACTTTTCTCAAATGTAAAATTGAGATAATGTAATTTAAATTTCATATGAATGAATTTTTATAAAGTTGAATAAATTTAATATAGGTAATTTTAAAAAACCTATAGGATTATTCCAAGGTTGAACAAACAAATGAACGTTGTCGGAGGAACGATAGAATGCAAATACAGCGCCCCTGTGGCAGCCATTCAAAACTTAGATAACTCCTCTTATAAATAGTCACTCCTTAATTCCATCACGATGCTTGAAAAATGAAGCAATGCATTTTAAATCTGTGCTAAATTCAATAAAAAGATTCGTATAGCTGTATCTGGCTGTTTTCTAGAACCACCATAAGTATATATTTGGTGCACACTGTTATTCATACACTAATTTATAAGTGCTTTGGTTCCACTTATGCAATATTTTTTTCCTAAATTGTGCTTTTTTGTTTATTTCAGATTTCTGGTTTATGATACTACATATCTACAACTGCCTAATTTTTATTTACTAGGAGCTGAACTTAAAATGGAGTGTGGCAAGTGCATAAACGATGCTGATAGTTTTTTTTATACATATGTGGCGCATTCATCCTTGTAGCCTCAAGAAACGAATCACAAAAGCTGTTCGACTGAACTACAAAAGTTACTACTAATGGCCTTTGGGTGTCCAAGGCAAGAAATAGCCAACTCATATAGCTTGTAAGTCTTGTGTTAACCACTTTAGCGAGTGGATGTGTGGTAAATGAAACTCATGAATGCCGTCGCCTCTATCAATCAAATGGCGTGAACTCAAAGACCACATCAGTGACTGCTCCTTTGTCTCACAAACATCAAGGAAATAACCATCAAAACACGAGGTAAGCAAGATGCAGTACCCCAATATTGCTTCTGCTATCCGACCAGTTCCGCACAGCGCTGAACACCTACTCCCAAATCCACCGACTGAACAAGAATTGACGAGTTATATCGATTCTAATTCTACCTCAAATAAAGACAACTACCAGGATGATTCTGAAATTACCAGGCCTAAACTCTTTACTCAAGAAGCCCTTGATGATCTTCTCACGGACCAAAGCTTGTCCAATGAAAAGACCGAAGTTCTAGAATCCATAGAAAACTAGCGTAACCTGCTGGAAAATAGAGGGGGTATTATTACAGCTCTTAACCGACATAGAGAACTGTCAGAGTTTTTCAAGAAGACAATAAAGCTTTGTTACTCTAAGGACGCAGTATCTCTCATACAACAATTTTGTAAGATTGTACCATACAAGTTATATGATTGGGAGCTGTTTAGAGACTGTGGCAACGACTCTCTAATAGCTACTCTTTTACACAATGTCAATATGTTTCCATCTGTCTCAATAGCACATGCAGCAAAGATGGCTGAAAGCTATGAAACAATGGAGTATTTGTTAGCCGCTATAGAGTACGAGAAACACCAGTGAAAGATATGTGGGGATACAATGTCATCTGTTTACTACTGTCTTTCATTGAGCCTACAGAAAACACATGTGTTTTTGTGTTTGTGGAAGAGCAGAGCTGATGCAGAGCACTAGGTGACAAAAGAATAGCCGACAAGAACAAGAGATGTGCCTGGAAAGTTTAACTCTGTTCGGAATCCTATTGTAGATCCGGAAGTAAAATTTTTGATTCTAATGCATCTAAAGTTCCGTTTGGCTAAATATTTCGATATTTATGTCAGAAAATAGGTGCTGTGTTCTCTAAAGCCAAGGTGAAAGCAGGCGTCTTGAATGGACCAGAGAAATCGTTTAAAAATCCTGCTGAATTATCATGCAAGGGAGTAAGGATGTGCTTGAAATTGCATTTTTTCACTCTCCATATTGATGTTTTCTTAGATAACCATGGAGAGATTAGTGATGAACACGGTGGAAGATTTCATGAAGACACCGTTTAGGGAATATTGAATATTTCTACCCAGGGATACTTTTATTAAAACCTAGTGCAATAGAACAAAACCAATATCGGATTCAAATTCAGCAATATGAAATTAGTTGTGTGAGCTTAGCCTTATATGTGAACCATTTTGGATGTTGACTAGTGTAATTTAAGCGGTATGGATGAAGCTTGTCTCTTAGAATTCCAAGTGAACTATGGATGATATCTTTCCCACGAGCGCCGAAGCTTGTAACAGGTTTTGCTTAATTGTCGACTAAGTCGAAGAAAGGTGAGTTCACTCCAGTTCCTGATGTCCTCATGTTAGTCTTTTTTCATATTTTTCTAGGCAACAAATCACTTACACACATTTTGACTTAAACAATCTTCACGACTCTCTTCATAATCTTCTCTCATAAACGGTCAGACTAAGATGTGTTTGTTAATTTTTGGTTCTTACCTCCAATTATTATATATATATATATATCTATATATATATATATATATATATATGATGCTACATTTAGAGCAAGACACTTTGCATGTAATTTAAGATGCTTTACTGATAAGAATTGCAGGGCATTGAAGGATTGATTATTGGATTCAATATACAGCCTCTGTTATGACTCAAATTTGGTTTATAAGAGAATTAGGTGTCCTATCATGGTATCGGTTGAGGTGAGGCACACAGAGGAAAACCAGTACAAGCACAAGCATAAGTCATATCTTCAGACTACCTCTAATATTCTTTGCTGCTAGGTTTGTTATGCTTTTAGTGTCTCAGCACCATTATTTTGCCATCCTTTCAATTCAGAGTCAATTTTCAGAAGCATTCAAATCTTTGACTCCTATTTAAAATTGTTGTTTCTTTTATTTTTACTTATTTCTTTTCCCCGATTCTCCAATTTCGCCACCAATACCTAGCGATAGCAAAAAGAAAAATTTTTATTTTTAGTTAAATATAAGAATAATGAAAGGGATAGAAGAGTGAGATGAAAAATAGGAAGATATAAATTTAAAATAAAAGAGTACGAATTATCACTCAAAAGACTGACAATAATGTAAATTTTGGGAATGAAGGAAGCATCCTAATTTACAGGCTCAACTAAGCTTTTTTATACATAAATTATAAACACAAAGGAGGCAAGTGGTTGCTTTAGAAACTCGCCGAGCGACGAGAGAGTACCTTAATGACACGATGAACAGGTTCGCACGAAAGAGTCAGATTTAAAAGAATCTCATTGAAATAAAAGAAATTTTGTTTAATTCGTCGAAAACCTATTTAGATCAGATACTAAAGGAATTTAAAGATACAGCCATGAAAGGCTATAATTAGAACACACAACATAGAAAAACATGAGTAAGAATGAAGAATAATTGCTGATAACAAAGGAAAGTATATAAAATAGAAGATAATGACAAAAGGAGCAAAACAATTCATCAAAGTAACAGAGGATCCCTTTTAGCAGCGCAAAAGTGGGCCAACTATAATACATTAGCTTTTAATTTACTTACTATATTGTTAATGTGTTTGAGTTAATGTAAAATCGTGTAAGTGATTGGTTCTTTATGCCTTTATATAGAATAGAAATGAATTGCGTCCAAACCTGTTTCATTTCAAAATAACTAGAATGCAAATAATATTCTATAAGAAGTAAGGATGATTCCGAACTAAGGCAAAGTAATGGCACATTAAATATAATTAATGCATATTAAAAAATATAGAAATCATCCACACTGTTTAGATATTCAGTTACCCCCAAAAGAACAATATGCATTTTATAGCATCATATATTTATCATTTAAAAACAAAAACTATATTTTGTAAAAGCCATCGCAAATGAAAGTATAATCAATGATTTAAGTGATTTGAATGTTATCTCGAACTTTTTGTATGTAGAATTTAATTAACTACACCGATGCTCAAAATTTGTTCCAATGGGATGAAAGCTCTTCTGAATGCGTCCACCGATTTAATTTAAGACATTTGCTAATGTGGCTGCAGTGATTGTCCAGCACTTTCCTTAATTGCATATAATAAGTGTTCGAGTAGGCTTTATTCCATAAACTGCATCCTCAAGATGCATGGCAATTAAATACCATCTGGATTTAAGTCTAGTAAATGAGGAAGATACTAAATGCTTCCTCTTCATCCCATCTAACGTTGAAGCCAATTTTTTTTCAAGTATCTATGGACAGCACAACGATATTAAGAGTTGGGCTCCATGTGTTGGAAGTAAAAGTCTTTCTTTCCAAAAAAGCGAACGAGCTGCAGGTATACTTTCTGTCCGTAGTACGTCGAAATATGGGTAAACTTTCCTCTTCTTGTTAGTGCCTTCACCGTTGCGGCGTTTGACGAACTAGAGTGAGTTTCATATTGTAGCCGCCATAGTTGACTAGACCCGATAGTAGATTGGAAAGGGGACCATTTCTCCTCCAGGGATGGAAATCAGAGCTTTTCCTTCTGTGAGGTGGACTGCCTACCAAGACTATGAGCTCCACCTACCCGTCACCCCTGTGAGATAACGTCCCTAGTAATTAGTGTCAGCTTAAAATAATTCTGTACGGAGATTCGAACTACCGACCGAATGATTGCCGGGCAAGCACGCTAACCACTATACTAGCCGGGATTACTAACTGTCCAATTAGTGATAAATGAACAAATCAAACAAACCTCTGGATATTAAACCACACCATAGTTTTAATTCTAGTTAATAAATTTTGTAATAACATAACATTGTAGATGATAAAATTAGCATACACTACAGTAGTGCTGATTTACTGTACCACCAAGTTTAAATGTGGCTTGATCGAACCACGCGATTTTATTAGCAAACTGTAAGTGTTCAGCTTCCAGTGAATAAAGCCAATCACAAAATGCGCATCTGTGATTAGAGTCAATTTTAGTCATGGCTTGTAGGTGGAGCCTTATAATGTAGCTTTCCGATTGTGAACAAGCTAAAATTAGAAGAACTCCTGATTTCATAATCTTGGTGTTATTGGCACATTGTCTAAGTAAATTATTTGATAATCGAGTAAATCTTGGCAAAAGTAAAATGGAGCTTTGTCGCTAGCACTAGTTTTGCATCGTCAAGATATTTACTTGCGCACATAATGAGTAATACCCTCTGCTTCAAGCTTGTGACGGAGATTTGTAATGGCAAGACGTGTACGTGGCTTTTTACTAAATTCCCCGATCAATCCTTTGCAATTGCACTTCGCCCACTCTAGAAAATCTCTAACGCAATTTGACAACGCGTTTTCTTTTAGCTCCAATGTCAAATGCTGAAGGAAGTACAATTTAATGATGTAGATTTGTAACATGAAATGAGTGTATAGTTTAATTTACAAATATGCTTGTAGAGTGGGCAAGAGTTAGTGGCCGACAACATGGAATCTAGGTGATGAAAATTTACGGAAGCTGCATTCATTACGTGCTAAGCACGAGAGAAGTCGCCATTTCGAATATCAATTGATTTTTACATAATTCACGAAGCGCACTATTATACCTTACTGTACTTTCGAACTCTGTAGTTTTTTTTACCTATTTTGGAATAGAACTCGTGACTATTTGTATTAAAATCCAACAGACTAAAGGCTAGGCTGTTTAATGCTTTTGAAATTATTCAGATTCTCCATTTTTTTAACTATTCTAATATGTACCTTTAACTTTCCACTACACCTTTTTAAATAAGATCTTATGAGAGACATTGACATTTTTTTAATAATGCAACTTTCACTATTTTATATTTTGGGGAACATAAGCTTCATCTTGTGACCGAATGCACGCAAACTTTAAAGTCACCCTTTAAAAGCCATATTTATAGCTAAAGCTTAGTTTAAAACCTTCCACAACGATGCACGTGTCTGTTTGACTTTTCTCTTCATATTTTTCTCTTCATTGAGTTGCTCGAATCTATTCTCCAATTGTATATTAAAGTTTTAAATCATATATTTCTTGCATACATTATTTGTGAGTTAAATTCCTCCTTGAGATTTTGCATACACAACTTAACTATTTATTGTAGAATATATCTTAAAAGTCCTTTGTTAAATTGATTTAATCAATAGAGAGGAAAGGTACCTCATATGGGTTTTAGATTTAAGTTTATGCTCATTTAAATAAACACACTAAGATGGAACTTATACTTAATAAATCGATTGGTCTAAAATAGAAACTATAAAGGGAGAAAACTAATTCTTGGATTTACTTAACTGACCGACTAGCCATTAATTCAATACATTCACGTGTCGAAGAATGCAATTAGCTGAACCGATAAGTGACATTTGTTGCTGAGAGTCTAATGGTTTTCTATAAAGATTGGTTCAGGTTGCTAAATACCGCTTAATATATTATCCAATATCTGGATAAATCTTTCATCCACTTATTACCGTTTTAATCTCTCATTCTTGCATATAATCAGTTTTGCCAGTTTAGTCTTCTAATGAATTTGTTATCAAGTTGAACAGAGTTCATCATTTTGTTCGGAAAAAATTAATTCTGATTTCAAACGCTCTTGAAGAGGGTTGAGATAATCCAGGAGACTTTTCTAGCATATTGAGGAATTCTAATTATTATCCTTACATAACAGCATTGACTACAATGTATTGTTAATTTTATCAGATATATATATATATATATATATATATATATATATATATATATAGCTAGGTCAAACAAATATATTGCTTTTTTAAGTAAAAGTTTCAATTATTTCGAAATAAAACTTTTGTGTATCTTACTAAAATATTTATTGATATTTATTATTACATAAATTACACTTAAAAGGATAGAAATAGATATTTGGAAACCTGTAAAATTTCACTTGCTTCAATATTTTTGATTTACTTTGCATTGATCAGGAGCAGCCACAAAACAGCTCCAAGAATCACTAATATTCCCATCACTCTTACGCAAATCATGCTCATATTCGTTAGCTAAAACTTCATCTAATCCACATCACTATCTGAATCACTAAGATGAAAGCTTGACATATCACATCATTAATTACTAGCTGTTCACAAGCGTTTATTTAAATTTATCTTAGCTATGTTAGCTAAGACTATTTCAAATTCTTTAAAAATAATCATTGACCCTCATTTAACGTAACAAAGAGAAAAGGTGGAGAAACAAAGTCACGTACTGTGCTTCGCTGGACAGGAATAAAACAGGGAAATAAATTTTACCAAAGGGAACAAAAGGAACACTAATCAGTGGGTGGTCTATAATGAAAAGTGGAGGGGGTAATCCGTCTTTATTAATCTTGTAATATGCATCCTTCAAGTAGAAAGAGGATGAATAAGAAATATTTAAAGTAACAAATAGCTTGTATACACAAACTTTCTTAAGAGATTATTAATAATAGGGAGAAAACTATGATATAAATAGAGAAATGTGTATTTAGGCACAATCAGTAATAGAAGCTAACGGGTAATAGCAAGGAAATTTAGTACATCAAAATATAAATAAGTACAAGAACTTTTTTCCTAGATTTGATTGAGTACATTTATTTGTCAAATTCATTTTCTTAAAATATTCATTTGAATTAATTGATTTTCAAAGCTACATATTTTCCTGTGCTAATAACCACAAACAGAGTAATTGTGCTTTAAAAGCTCTTATTTTTTTCAGTAAATATTTAAACAGATTTTTCTGTTAAATTAGACACTTCTGCTTTAAGACATTAGAATAAATCTACTGAAAATTAAAGTTGCAAGAGATCAAAACTATAAAAAACTTTTAATAGTAATATCTATGAACTATTTACAAAAGAAAGACTTTATTACAATACACATATATTCTTTTAAGTGCGAAAGTAAATATCATACGCATTTTACTTTACTGCCCAGAACTTGTGGAAGAAAATATTTAAAGTGAATTTGAGCAATTACAAACGAGTGAAATTTACATCTAGAGCACAAAGACAAGTTTGGGTTTATTTTCATTAAACAAAGAGTGCAATGCATATAAAGAGAATAATTACATAGCTAAGAGTCAGTTGCGGTCATTGAGGACTGAACTCATGATTGATTTGAACTAAATATTTTTTATGTCTCTTTCCTGGTGCTCTTTTATGTGGGGTCCAGAAAAATAAATTAGCTTAGGTTGAGTAAGACTAGGATCGATTTGGGACCACACACTAAAAAAGGAAAATATTTATAGACCGTAGACAATAGGAAGAATGTGTTGTAGATCATAGATTAAAGGATGACTGTACATTTAGATCGTACACTAAAGAATGAATGTAATTTTAGAAAGCAAACTAGAGAATAAAGCTAGGTTTAGAGCGTACACAAAAGAAGCATGTGGTTTTAGACTAGAGACTAAAGGATTAATGTGGGTTTTGAACGTAGACTAAAGGAAGAATATTTTTTAGGACACAAAATAAAGCCTCACACTAGCCTCACTAAAGCCATCAGATTAGCCTCGTAAAGGCCCTCACACTATCCTCACAAAAGCCCTTACACTATCCTCACAAAAGCTTTCACACTAGCGTCACACTGAATGATGAATATTTCTTTAGAGGTACACTAAAGAATGAATGTGGGTTTAGACCGTAAACTCAACTATGGATGTTGTTTTAGACCGTACAGTAAAGGAGGAAAGTGTTTATTGACCTAGAAATAAACAAGAGTGTGGTTTTAGAATGGATACAATATTAGAGTATGAATCTGTCCTATAGTCTATGGTCTACATCGCGGGGTAGCTGCTGCAAAGTAGACCCAATTTTTGCATCCACAAATCTGGTGACTATACACATCAAAATATGGCTAAACTTCAGTCAAATCGGTTGACCAATGCCCTGAAAGTAGTCAACATCAATTGCGCGAGAACAAGGTTTTAAAGCAGAAACTGGAAAAGGTTAATATGATTCCCAGCGCTTCACCTTGAATCCCAAAATGGGCTTTGTTTAATAAAGATGAAAACGCAGAAACGCTATTTTTTTCCTGCGAATGATTTTGATTTCTTGTCTTATATTGCCAATAAGTTCCAAAAAACTTTTTGCTAATGGGAGACCTGACATTTTAATGAAGTGGGGAGAATTACGTTGAAATGCGCACCCCCTCATTCCGTATAAAGATAGTATTCTATGTACTTTACTTATCTTGCTCAAAGGCACTTCTCTGGTGCCTTTGAGGATTTGATTCCTGGATAAAGAGGGGCTTAACTTGATAAACCAATAAATTAACTGGTTACGCAGGAAAGTTATTGTATAATCATGTGGTTAACTAGATAAACATGGGATTGAGTGGATAAAGAGCTAATTAACTTTATATACAACGGATTAACTTGTTACACATATCAGATTAACTTTTATTTATTTGTAAGAAACCTTTACCCCATTATAGCCTTATTTATTTAATATCTCAAATATCACAATATTTTTAAGGAGAAAAATTGAAAAATAATTAGTAATTTACTCAATAAACACAATCTGGAAATTTCACCAACCTGTTATCGAATAAAGAAAGCCTTAAGTATTTCCCGTGCTATTAAATTTCCCAAATAATCTTGATATAATTAATAATAATTAAAATCTATAATTAGTTTTAATGAAGTTAAGCCAAAAATATATTTACGATACCTAATAAATTAACATTGTTAATGGGCGTCTAATTCTTGAAAGTTGCAGTTATGCAAAATAAACGAGATCATAATATAGTTTTGAAATAAGACGTGAAGTGGTTGGCATTTCTAACTTTACATATTTTTTTATCTATCTTATCTTATTCTTAATCACATTCACCTCTTTTGCTATCTTAATCAAAATTTCATTCAAAGCCTACTTAAATTGATCGAGAGGGAAAAGCTGATCAATTGTCATTCATACAAGAAACTTCTCTACACGCTCTGTGTAAGCCTGCATTTAATCTCCAAGAAGTTCTACACTCTCGCGAGTCGCAAGCCTGTTAACTCAATCGAGGAAACCAATAAGAATTCTATTCTGACTTTGTCAAAAAAAAACTAAATGTTGAACAGGCTTGTATAAACAAACACTCCACTCATCTTCAGGTGTAGGTAACAGGGTGGATTATCAGGATGATCAACTCTTCGAACGAAAAAGGTGAATCTGTTGATCATATCTTGGATTATTAACCAATAATAAATAACACACAAAGACACTATGGAATTACTCGTCAGTAAATGCAATTAAATTATTCTGGGGCTTCTTTAATCCCATTGTGTTAAGAATAGATTGATTATCGTTCAGGATTATGCATTCATTTTAAAAAGAACGAAACTCAGAATATGGAAGCATTTCTTAAGATCATTTACATTTTACATTAATATAGTTGAAAAAAGTTGGGACTAATTGAATATCCAAAATTGTATTCAAAAGAAAGATATATCCACTAATTAAATCTGTAAATTTGATAAGAGCTCTGTTTTATCGCGTAATATTTTGTCGTTTTGGGTGCATATTTTTACTTCCAGGAAAGAGATTCTTCATAAAATTTGCAATAAAATTTATCTTCCGCGATTTACAGTTAACTCCGTATAAGTTCCGTCTAGTTTATGAAAAGTGGTGAAGGACATACACACAGGCTAATATATATATATATATATATATATATATATATATATATATATATATATATATATATATATATTAATAAAGAGGCTTTGTTACCAATTAAGAACTGCAGGTCGGAGATCCGAGAGCTCAAATGTTAAACGCTTGGCATTACAGAGATTAAACCACGAATCTCAGGATTGCTGCCACCTTTGAAATTTATGTTCTTCGGTCAAATATAACAAAATGAAATAAGAGTTCAATATAATGTGGTGCTTTTGCACAAATCTTAGTGCATAAATAGAATATAAAATAATAAAAAACCCTTAGGAGCGCCTAAAATTTGTATTCTATGATGCAAAAAAGTAAAGGAAGACAAAATAGAAGAAATTAATAAAGTTGCGGCGCGCACATACACGCCAAAAAAATTTCTGTTGCATCAAGGAGTTACAGATCTTATGGCCGACCGCTCAATAGAACCGCGTACTACCGTGGATATAGATAGTTATCAATATAAAATATTCTAAGGCTACAAGTTCTTACCTAAGATTTATAAAAATTGTAAGATTATGATGTGAATACTACTTGTAAAACTACGTTTTCTCTGAGTGTAGTTTTGTAGTGCAACAAACTAGATGAAATAGGATTAACAAGGAAACCTCACAAATGACTGTCATGTTTCTTAGGAAGTCTTAGAATGGGCACGCAAATAATTATGCAAATGCAACTAATCTACTAAAAGTTTAGAGCATTTGGACATGTAAATAGTAATATATAAAATTTGAGCATGTAACTGCTAATATATAATATTTGGTCATGTAAATATTAATTTACAACATTTTGTAATATAAATAATACCATGTAACATTTGTTCATGTAAGTAATAATAATATATACTGTTCTTGTAAATTATATACGAAGAATGAATTCGATACTCTTTTAAACGTATACGCGCTCACACTCTTACAAACTCACACATATTTACACTACACTAAACTACACGTTCACAAGCAGCAAGGCACATCTCGGAGTCCCCCAAAGCAGTTGTGTTATCATGTTTATCAAAACGCACCAAACTGGGAAACAGAAAGACGCAAATTTTGTTTTTTTCTTACTGGACGGTGAAACACGAAATCTTATTCTCGAAATTTGAGATAAAGATATTCTCTATCCCCGTGTACACATAAATAAATAACGATTCGAGTAAGCTCCATCTAAACGTTATTATTGGCTAATAGTTTCCCATACCCCACTGTTTTTGACACATTAAATACCGTTTTCGGTATACCCAACCTTAATCAGGAGCAGTCGGACAGAAAGTAAAAAGCAGAAAAGGACCTTAAGAAATTATTCAGTTTTAAAGGAAGCGTATGACAAAGTAGCCAAAAAATTAGTAGTCCTGCCTCAGATACCTGACACACGTTTAAGCGAATTCATTGCCCGTAAACGTACCGAGTTCTACGCTCAATAAAGAGTCATTGAAACAGTCTTACAAAATTTCCTTTTCCTGCGAGTAATCAACTCGTCTTCTTGCCCACCCTAAATCAATGAAATTAAACGAGAGGATAATTTTCCCGAGATTAGAATCAGCCCGAGATCAGCGCCCTGTAGCTGAGTACCATAATAGAGCTACATCAAAGTTAAGCAACATTGGGCCTTGTTACTACTTGGATGGGAAACGGTCAAGTCGACCTCTTCTGGGGAACATTTAGCCAGCCTTCTCCCGACCACTAAAAACTGCAACACAAAACCAACCCCAATACATTCACGAAATTTTATAACTTTCCCCTTCCAGGTCCACAGCAACCTAATCAAATTCACTGTTAATGACGTGGTTGGTTATACAAAGACACTCCAATTATATAATATCTTATTTTAAATTTCAGTTATGAATTCTTTATTACCTAAAACAAATAACTGCTTCTTGCGTGAATGGAGAGCTTAGAGGTTGTCGGTGGAAGTGGCTCTTTCCGTAGAGAGAGCGAGTGTGAAGGAGGTAAAAACACGAAATATGAAATGCATTGCTTGCTTGCTTTTGTGTATAGAAAGGACAGAGAGGGATCACTGTGTAGCACAGGCGAACAGGCAGTCATAGAGGAAAGGTTGCGGAAATAACTTAGGAAAAGAAGCAAGAGTTGATAGGTCGGTGGCTAGACACCGATGCGTGGTGTTGGTGTGGAAACGTTGGTCTCGAGGTTTTGTGACTGGACGACGGTTGGAGGTTGGTCAGGAAGGCGAGGCTGTCTGCTCAGTCGGAAACGCGTTATTCATAATGCCTTTAGTTTATGCGAAGAACGGTATGGGTTGCGGGTGGTCATAGGCCGTGGGGTATCGCCGTGCCATCGCTTACCTTCTTACATGTAGTGCTGTGTATAATGTGTCTCTGGCGAGTTTCCCGAGTTGTTTTGTGAGTCTTGTGTGAGCGTATGAGTCGAGGGGTACTAATTTGTTGTTGCCGTGTAGTGCGGCCTTTATAGAGTACAAAGGAGAAGGGCAAGCGCACTTAAGAGCAGAGTTCTGAATGTGCTGAGCCTTCCTCTTCCACGTGTCACACGAGTACTTTGTAAAGGTGTAACTTTAGTTTTTTGCCCGCAGGATAGAAACTGCTCAGCGATGTGTTTGTTCGTAAGGGTCTTACTTGTGTTATGTTTTGGTGTATATTGAACCTCAGGGTCTTGTCGAAAGTTACCCCAAGGATTAGTGTACATTGTCTGTATTCGAGCCTTGTTGGGTTTAGGTGGTTCATGTCTGGTGTGTGTAAGAAGATTTGTAGGTTGTGCATGAAGTGATCTCTAGCACCTTAGAGTGTCATTTGTGTCTTTTGAGGATTCGTGGCAATCAGCCATTTATCCTCGTAATCTGTCTTTCTTCTGGACCACGGCCGCTGACGAGAATGGTCTCGTCATCGGCGTAGGCCACTGTGTATGTGTGACAGCAGTTTTCGGGTGGGCGTGGGGTGTCGTTTCTGAACATAATATATAGTGTGAGTGCAAGTACGCTTCCCTGAGGAACGCCTGAGCGTGGTGTAAAGGGTCATGAGATTGTATTATTGTATTTTATGTGACATTTCCGATCAGTGAGGTAGTGCGAGAGGAGCCTTCTGGTGCAGAGAGGTAAAAACGTATTGTTGGCCAGTTTCCAACGGAGTCCTTCGTGCCAGCCATTATCGAAGGCCTTCTGCACGTCCTTGTTAATGGAAAGAGTCTTCTGATGTACCTGGCGTTTTTTTTTGTATTCTGTCGTGAACGATAGTCACGGCTATCTGAATGGACCGGCCTCTCCTAAACCAATATTGGGGGGGGGGAACCAGTATCTCTCTTCCAGGTACTCTCGTAGGCGGCAGTTGATCATTGGTTCCAGTATTTTGCCTAGGTACTCTAATAGAGCAATAAGCCTGTAGTTTTTTGGGTGTTTTGGGTCTTTGTTCGGCTTGTGTAGAAGTATGTTGTGAGAGACTTTTAATATTTTAGGAAAGTGGCCTGAGGCTAGTGACGCGTTGAATAGGTGTGTAAGTATGTGGTATATGTTTACAGGGAGGTTGTGTATTAGTGTGGCTGGTAGCCCGGACGGACCGGGGGCGCGTTTTGGTGTTGTTTTAATGTAGTGTTTTGTTTCCTCGACGGTGATTGGAGTGGTTAACGTGGATGTGTAGTCAAGCAGCTCCATTCGTATCAAGGGGGCGGGCCTTAGCTCGTGAGCGTGGGCCCGACACCACTCCTAGACTTCCTGGAAGTGCTCCCGCGCGAAACGCATTTCTGCCCTGTGGCACTAAATAGGCTCGTGTAGCGTGAGCTTGCCAGGTGTCGCCATAATGGGTTGCCATTGGCCACTAGCACTACCATTAGAATTTAAAACTAGCCAAATTGAATAGAATCCTTTGCTTTGGTGACGTTTCGTATAATTTACAGAACATTCTCTTTTATACACTGCGTACAATATAAGAGGTACTAAAAGTTTGTCCTTGATTAAAAATACCTAAGTTAACTCTTCTACACTTTTTTCGATACACATCTTAGAGAGTCGTCCATGTTATGGACCGTGTAAGGATTATGATTGCGTCTCTCAGGTGTTGAATTCTTTCGAGCGATTATTTTACACCGATATTTATGCTGCTCCCCATAAAAGCAAATCCGTTGGTATTAAATCAAGTGATCCGGGTGGCCAAATATCTTTTGAAATTACCTTGATCACCAAACATGTCTTGGTGCACTCAATTAATTGTCCCGTTCCATTGCTGATTACCTTACCTATCAGATCAAAAGGAAAACAAATATTTACTCTTATTATTTATTAAAAATTTAAATTGCTTTAATAAAGGAGTAAAAATTGAGATCCACGATCACAATTTCTATTGAATATGATGGAAAATTTAGATCCTTGACTGCGAATAAAGAAGGAATTTTAATATTGCCATTATACTTTTCCAAATCTATCCCAATATTTCGATATACATGAATAGAATATTCAATGTTCATTTATTTCTCTAATAGTAACTTAGAAATAGTAACGCAGTAATAAAATCACAAACTGCTGAAGTGGTTGATTGGCAGTGTTTAGATAATGACACTGTCCCAATTAAATGCATGATAGAATGTGGAGAGGTGAAAAACACGGTGCTTTAAAACTTATAATTCAGTACATTGGCTAGATATTGTTTAACGCGTACATGGAATTCTTTTTTGGAATCTCATAAATATACATGTACGCGTTCAAAAACATCAAAATAATGTATTCAAATATTACGTTTCCCTTAATATTTTGGAATGTCTTTCTCTAAATTTCATTTTGAAGTTTAATATGAACTGGGTCTCTTTGTTTTCTATGTATTAAGTCGCCCTTATTTCTCCCCAATTTCCAAACCTACTAAAATATATTTACTTATATTCCTTTCTCACGCCGAAGTAGCTTCACTTTAGCTGAGGAAGACCGAAAATGTAGAAAGAAACGAAAAAACAAGTTTACCCACGAGTCATAATTGCCACAATTAAATCAAATTCCCATTAACATTACTTTGATTTATTCTCGTTAATCTTTTCAACTTATATTTGAATCTTTTCTAAGTATTTCTATTAATCATCTATCTATTAACTCCTAACTTCTTACTGCCAATTATTCTACACCAGAGTTAAAATGACAACTTCTGACAAGAAAATTGATCCAGGTTGAAGATTGGTCCTCGACATAGATGGAAAGCTTCCAAATTATCCGAATTGAATTTGACAACAAAGATATTTTCTTCATTTGCAAAATGTGTAACACTCGTCAAGATAAGGTATCCTTGATACTATCTTAATTATTTTTCTAGAGTTAATTTAAGGAACTTTCTTTCTTTCATCACCCTTTTGAAAAGTTGAATGTTAGGTGTTATTTCACTAAAGAGACTCCCTTCAGGGTGCTGGTAAATCGTAACGATATTCAAGGGCCTTCGATGGAAGTTTTTAAATTCGTTCACCTACCTACATTTCATGTTAACAAGGATTTTATGATTTTTTATAAATGGTGAACACAATATTTAATATATTGTCTGGCCTATACAGGCAGAGTAAAGAGCCTGCAGAGCTATTTAAAAGAGGTACAAGAGAAGAAAGTAGGAGAGCAGGAGATTTCTTGGTAAAATGAATTCGAGAGCAGCGGCATTATTTCGATTATCTCCCCTTTGCAGGGATGTTGAGAGGGTAAATTTCCAATATCTTAAATATTCAAACTTATATTTTTTTTTATCCCATTTATATTCTGGCTGCAGGAATATTTATTTTTTTCCATAGTCAATGTATTAATGAATACTAATCAGCAGTTTTGGTTTGTTCTTATTATGAATTGGTATCTTCTAACCTTTGTTATCTGGTTCGAGGAAAAAATGAAGTTATGAAATGCAAAGAATTTTTGTAGAGTTAAAATGTAGCAGCACAACATCTCGTCTCTGGATGTCGAAATATAAACGAGGATTAAAACTTTTGAACAAGTCCTCTCGAATGACAATGACAGAAGAATAAATTTAAGTAAATTCTTAAAGACTTTCGTAAGACACATTCTAATTCAATATTCATTATATTTATAACTTTAAGCCTATTTATAGTGCACTGAATATAATTCGAAAGAGCTACTATGACTAATTCCACTGATCAATTATTAATATACCAATGTAATATAAAGAATTATTATTATTATTATTAGATTGATCACTATGTCATTGTTTGCAACCTTTCCAAAATATCTGTCCAAAATGATAATCCTGCTTTGATAAAAGCCAAACATTCATTGCCAATATATAAATAAATAATACATTTTAAACGATCAATCATATATGGATATATTTAATCTCAATATTTAATAGCAAAGCCGATATCCATCTTTTTGCGATGCATACATGATACTGCTTAGTCATTGCAAGGAAAAATTAATGCCCGGCAGGTTCAATTTTTCGATGCATAAATTTCAATCTTTAGCTATAAATATTACCGATACTGCCATAAACATATTTTTCAACGACCCGGATCCAACATGTTATTGAGTTATTGATGTCTGGTTGAAAAAGATTCTTGAGCTTCACAAAAAATATTTACGATATCTTTTATCTTCCGTAAATGTCTGTTAGCTATTTGCGAAAACCGTATTAAATTGCAAATCTATATTATGTACGATGAATATTAGAAAGGATGGAAAGAGGTCGACAAAATCAAATAATTTTCCAAGCCATATTTTTCCAGAGTAATATTTCATACAGCGCAGATTGACTTTATGGTACAAAAAAATCAAATGGCCTTTTTGGATGAAAACATGGGATGATTTGCTTGATCAAGCAGTTTGCAATAAATCAGAGAGTGAATTTAAACTTCAGCGATGATTTCTAAGTTTAGAGGTCGTACAATTAGAAATCACTTGAAACTCTCATCGCACGATAAAAATTTGTATAAACTAATGACACTTTTCGCTTGATATGCTGACAGAGAACCAGCTTAAGACACCAGCGATGGTCTTTATAAAACACTCTTTTGTGTTGCCTTATGACGGATGTATTAAGGTTAATTATTTTATTCTGTTCAATTTCTGATTACTTGAGAGATGGAGGTAGAACATTTTGTTACTTTCTTTCTTATAATATTAGAAAATGATTGCCATTAAAAGTAGGTTAAAAATTTAGGTGTCATTGATCAAATATCGTGAGTAGCGTTGCATTTCTTAAGGAATCAAGATTACTGAATAATTTTGGTCTGAAAGAAAGAGGAACAAACGGAAAATTACATTTGTCTATAACTTGTCTTTGTTAAAAGTTGATTTTAACATCTTTATTTTTAAGAACTGGGCCTATTCTCTGTATTATTTGTTTCTTAAACAAGTGGCATACCAACCTTTGAAGTATTAGATAAAGCATATTCTTAAGTTTCCTTTGTAAACACTAGTTTTAAAGGTACAATTAGTAAAAATTGACTTAAATCATATTTGTAATTAGATTCACAAGAAAAGGGAAATGAGAATATGATGAGATTTTATACTTATGCCGATTTTTTAAATATTAGGTTGGAAGTTAGTTTAGCAACATCATATTAGTCCTTTACCCATTATGTATTTTTTAAGCTATGAAATTCTTTTAGCCAAATATCCGTCTAATTTGAACAAGTCATATTGATCATCAGAATACGGGAAACATTCTATCGTTTTCCCAAAAATAGGGTGTAGAATCCATAGACTACTGGATAGGGGATGACAGTTTAGAACAATTATTCCCTTTATTTATTTAACATCTCAGTATGTCGGTTGGTCTCCATTTTGCTTATATTGCTTCAGTAATAACATCATAACTATTTTGACGATACTAACGAAATTTGAACACCTTATGTTGGTTTATGTTCCTTTTCGAATGATAGAATTTCCTAGGTCCTCCCAAGGTTAGACCAGCATTTATTGGAAGTTTTTAAAGTTTTAAGGTCATACATCAGAATCAGTGAGAGCACACGACTTTTAGTCAGCCGACCTTGATATTCATTATCGAGAGTTCATTTAACATAAATATATATTTTTCTTAATTGTTTAGGAATTTGACTTTGTTCATTCTGAAATTTATTAGCTACCTTTTCCTGGACGCTCCTTTATAGGTATTAACAACCTATCAATGTTTTCCTGTTATCTCATAAGTAAATTTAATTACTTGTTGTAAAGAGTAGAGACAAAATCATTAGTCCTTTTGTTAAGTTATGGCAGAGCAAATGCAAATCCTATTCAAAATCACAGAGAATAGATGCTTTGTCTAGTATTAGATAGATGCGCGCACAATTCTTGTGCCATTAGAAGTCTTTATTCTAGTCTGCAATAATAGCTGTAATTCCAACGAACCTTTTTCCCTTATCCATATAAATAAAAGAGAGGAGAAATTAGGAAGTGGCCGGCAAGAGTCTGCTATGTACAAATTAACGAGAATAATACCGAACAGTAAAATGCATTTCAGTAAACATAAACTTCTATGGGCACAGTAAGTTTCATTTAATTACATATTCGTTGTTACTTGGGTTTTCTCTTATTATACCGACTAATATTTGTTTGTTATAATGTTTTTATAGCCTGGGAATTTGTTCCATGTTTTTTTTGGTAAAAATGGCTTGATTATTTTCAGGATTGAATTGTTCGAAATTTATCAAACCTCAATACGTTTAAAAGATAATGGTAGCATTCATAGGTTTGATATTGGATCGATAACTATCGTGAGATAATGGGTAGAAACACGAATTCTATACCGATATTAATGTCGTTATTTTTAGAAGGCAATGAAATAGTACATATTACTTATAGTAAAACGCGCGAGTTTTCACTTAATATTTTCTCCCAAAATTTGTCCAGTTTGCACTTTATAACTTCGGCACTGATGAGATTTAATAAACACGTCCAAGTAACCAAGTTAAATGATTTTTACCTTTTCTTAATAAAGATGTAAGGTGTTTGTTGGTCCGTTGATTTAATGCCTGCCAAAACCATTATCTTAATTGGTTTCTGTCCCATGAAGGATATTTTCTTTTCATTAGGAACCTCATTTTATTTTCTGTCCAAATGCGTCATTGTTCTGTGTTGTGGGTGGCCTAAACAGTGCAGAGCATATTCGTCCACAAAAATAACTTTTCGAGTTAATATTCGTTTTTACACAAATGTGCACAGTAATTTAAAAATGGGTTTTTAATTACCATACCTAACCCCCTTCCCCTTTCTCCGCATATTTATCCACCATTCCTCCCTACCATTAACATCCAAACCAAGAGAAACTTTCTATCGCCCTCCCCACAATCCATCCACCCCCAACCGCCCCCTTTTCCCCTCCCTTTTAAAGCACATCCAAAGGAAGAAAGAAAATCCAAAAACCGAGTTAACTAAAATGCGATAACATCAAGAGACCAACACGAAACAGTCCACCGTAGAAGAGCAGCTGTGACCTAGGATGACATCTGCCCAGATATAGAGACAGCCATCTTTTCTTCTATTCTGAAGAAGCTGAGAGGGGAGACGTCAATAAAAAACTCAAGAGTTTTTCCGGTTTTTAATTCCTCCAACTATTCTCATATATATATATATATATATATATATATATATATATATATATATATATATATATATATAGAGAGAGAGAGAGAGAGAGAGAGAGAAAATTACAACGGACGGTGCGGTAAGTAGATAGCACAAAATGATACCGCCCGCTTCTTACAGCCCCCGGAGAAACGCTTTAGTTACAACTATGGAAGATTAACTTTCAGTTCGTCCTTTCTAGCTAACCCCCAAAAGTTCATTCGAAATAGCAACCTTATACTTAAGATTTCTTGTTTTTTTGGCAGAAAACGGGGAATTAAACAAAATTTCTAGGGTATCTATGCTAAATACTTTTGCACAAATCCAGAAAATTGCAACAGATGGTGAGGTAAGTAGAGAGCGCAAAATGATACCACTCGCTTCATATAGCTCCCTGGGGAACGACCTAGTTAGTACCAAGAAAAAATAAGTTTTTTGCTCCTTCTTATTCAATCCAAGCTTTTGCGGGCAAAAAATATAAAGAAAAATCATTATTAGGACTACTACCGGCAAGGTACTTTTTGCGCATAGAATTATTTGCGGTGTTACCCTTTATTTTGGCTATTTTTAAATGCACTTTTTCTATTTTCAAGCTCGATGTGAAACATAAATTATGATCGTAGAGCAAAATGGTTTAAACAAAAAAAATTCTCGCCAATTGCCAACTTTTCCGCAATACTCATCAAAGAGATTCCATAAAAGTGGAAAATCGATACACCCTAATATATATTTATATATATATATATATATATAAAATCTAGGTAGTTTTCGCCGTGCAGCCTTAATTTAATTTTCAATAAGAAAACAATGGCGAGGAGTAGACCTAAATCCAACATCAAAAAATCTTTAATACGATTGAGTAGTGCAACGTTTCAACCTTACGGTCATCTTCTGGCTCTAGAAAACAAATTAAGATATACTAATATACAAAATAGGTTTAAGTGTTTACCACAAATTATAATTATAATAATAGTGGAGTAAAATAACACAAATTAAGGAAAGAAGTAAAGTAAAATTGTACAGAAAAAACAACTAAAATACTGGCTAATAAAAGCTTAAAAAAACAAAAAAACAAAAATCAATACAAAACCAAACGGATCAAATTAGAAACATACCTTGAATCTTTGATATCCAGTGAGAATATGGTGTGGAAGAGAGGGGACGGGAAATATAACAGTTTCTTTAGTAGTGGTTGTTTAAAGAATGTTTAATGCAATAGAAAAAGAATCAGAATTGAGTGAGGGAGATAGTGTTTTGATATAAATAGATTCAGAGCTACGTAGTGACAGTGGGTTTTAGTTGGAGGCCAAAATCTCGAAGGCATTTAGGGATGGAATTGTTGGGCATTTAATCGAGTTCTCTCTTATAGAAGAAAGGTTTTTTTTATTAAGAAGTTACCATATTCTAAGGCTGATGCCCATGTGAGAGAAAAGACGGGCCTGAAGGGTACGTAGGGTACTTTCAACATATTTCCAGAGGTACACTCTGGACAAGAGTAAGAATAAACTACACCACTACGTAAGTCATTAGGAGTTTAATTTTTAATTTTTAAAACTTCCCAATTGTGTGATTGTTGGAAAAAACAACTTTAAATTCAGTTTGCATCAAAAATGCTGCTAATAGTTTAGAGATATCTTTTCTGAAGGTTTTTTGAATCGAACCTCAAGAAAAGATATCGGTAAACTATTAGCAAAAACTTTTATGCAAACGGAATTTCATTTAAATAAGGGCAAATATATCTGTTTTTTTTTTATTTCAGAAAATAAAGCAAGATGTACATTAATATTTACCCTGAGTATTTATTTGATCTGAATCGGGCCAGGGAACGAAAGTGCTATATACCCTAAGTATAAGTATTTTCAAGCCGTTAATCGAAATAAAAAAGTGTTAAATAGGGAAAAAAAAACATATCCCATTTGCGGAAACTCTTTTTCCCTATTTTATTGTGACCAACAATTTACCTTGCATGATAGGATTTTTAAAAATTCCTTTTAACTTAACTTATTATTATTTTCTATGTTTATAATAATCTCATTTGTTTCTCAATTATTTCCTAATATACAAATAATCAAATTACCACTTTAATGGAATGTTTACACCTAGTAGCAGCTTTGAACCAGCATCATGATATGTTGATGTTTCATTTGTATCGCTGCATTAGGCGTCCTTTAATTGATATAATAATTCAATTGTTCGAACTTTTTAAGGCATAATTATGATACATCACCTCGTAGGAATATCACAATGATTAAGAAATTACTACCATTATAAAAATAATAAAGGAAAGGGCTTTAATTACCCTTGGTATTTATCAAATATAGATTTCCTCTTTTGTAGAAGTGAAATAAATAAAGTGAGATATTATCTAGTTTTAAGGCAAAGATTTCTTCCATTTCCACTTGCTAAACACGAAAAGTGTAGGAATAAATTTTAAGCAATTAAATTAACATATAGGTGTCCTGAAAATTCGACAAAAATAATCCCAAATCATAAAACCGGATGTCAAATATCTCAGTAGTTAGCAGGACGAGCTGAGAATGCAGCAATTTCAGCTATCATTTGAACTAAACTGATGAAAATGGAAACAAGAGATAGAAAAGTACTCGAAATTGCCCAATTTCTCTCCAAAACGATTGCGTAGAAGACACTTAAATTACACCTCACATCTAGAAACTAGACTTTTCTAAAAGAAATTGTAATTCCGATCTTATTCTCTGGGGAAGAAATTGATAGAGGGAAGCATTGAAATTTTAACGGCAGAGGGTAATTACATGATATTTTTTCCATAAAATGTACATAATTTTCAATTAAGGCATAAACCTGCAAGGAGCAATCTTGATTTAAATGGAGCTTATCGGATATGTTACGGTCTTAGTGAATCGGTTAATGTGGCAATTTTATTTCCCTCTCTCAGTGCATCGCTGGATATGGTTGCTACAGTTTTGTCATTTTTTATTTAGTATAATGGGATCTTAATAGACGTATTCTCTTCATTATTTATATGAGGTGAGTTGTTTTAATTTTTATTACAGACCAGTGCTTAAAATAAAGGGAATAAATAAGAATACACAATGAAATTTAAGGGAATAGACTCCCCCCAAAATCTTTGACTTTATATGTATTTAAATGTTTGTATTTTCCATTTTAAATAGTTTCCCCTCAGATAATACAAAATATATGTAAACACCTAAATACCGCGAGATCAAAACACCGATGAAGCTAACTGATCCAAATCTAAAATCCAAATCTAATTTACTTCTCATGGGTCAAACGAATTTCCATACGCCTCTTGTGTGATCACCACATTAAGTTAACCTCGTATATTAATTGGTAAATTGCTTTTTAATGCGTCAATATTTATGTTAAGCCCATGTAGTTATAAGTTAATTTGAGAAAATATCGGAGCATTAATTTCTAACTCAAAGAATCTATTATTTATATATAATTTTAGTCATTTGATATCGTTTTAAATAAAGAAATAGCGTTTAACGTATTTTACATTTGAATGTTATTCATGTTGGAAAGGATGTGTTAAAAAAAATCAATTTGGAGTATATTTGATTATATTAGTTAACCAATATTTTAGCATTTTCTTTATAGTCTGTCACTGATTTCTCTATTTATTGTTTTGATGAAACTTCTTAAGCTGGTTAATAAGAGAAAAACCCCAATCTACTAGATTCCTTTTCATCGCAAACTTTAATATGTAATTTCATTGACTGCACTCTAAAATAGTAGATTCACTAACCCTTGATCTTTTGCCTACTTCTAAAAGTTTTGGACATCTTCCTTTCGCCTCATTCTTGATAAAAGAGCATTGAATTTTTATGATAAATATTAGACTGCTTTTGAATCAAGTTTGGATACCGCCAAATTAAAATCTTCGGCTATTAAGCGGCCTTTATATGAGTCCCCTTATACAGATCTCAAATGTTTTGCATGTAAAGGATAATTATAAAGATTATGAAATACAACAAATAGGGATAACTTAAGAGAATAATTAATAAGTACGAATTAAAAAGTGATACGCATAATAAATTATTCCTAATATATGAAACCTACATTACAATTGGAATAAGGGTGTAACTTCAGAAGTCCTACGTTGTGTTTTTAGTAATATAACCAGTACTAATGGTGTTTTTAGACATATTAGTCGTCATTTACCGTTTCAGTTATGCGCGGAAAGCAGTTATTTATTAGATACTAGTATTCTGATTACGGCTCTATTTGCAGTGAGATTGGTAACACTTCAGTTTCGGGGCGCACGGTAGGTGGTGCTGTTTATAGGCTACAATATATGTCTTATGACGTCAGACAGTAGCATGAGATGTGATCAATTACGGCGTGAGATTTTTTTTTGTATATGAGTATATACTGAGGGGCTGTGCCCCCAGACCCGCCTTAATTGATTGAAACTTAGGATCATCGCAGGGTGGTCCTCCCGCAGTGATATCTCTCAAAAGGAGGAATCCATTTGAATTTACTGGGAGTTTTTTTCCCAACAGCTTTTTACTGTCAAAAAAACCTAACCTAATAACAAACAATACTTAATTTTATAGGTTTCTTGATTAGTTTATGCGCCTCTAAATAATCTAAAAGTTTTTCGCGATTATACAAAATAAAGCCGAATTCGAATAACGAAGCAGCACATGGAGAGCATGAAAATGCCCTAACGAAACAAAAACATTTGCTAAACGGGTCCTATTTATAAGCTACGACGTTGCAAGTAAGAAACTGTTATCGTTCGCAGCAAACAAAAAATATGAAAACAAAACAAAAAACAATAAAACACATCAAGAAACCTTACCTAACTTAGAAAAAAAAATATAATCGAGCCTAAGCGCAGATATTTAGTAAATAATACAGACTAAAAGTTACAAATCCCCAAAACAACAAACCCCTTCCCTGTTATAGGGATCTCCTATCTTTTTCTCATCAAACGGCTACCGTACGGCGGCGGACATCCGAGAAATTGTTGCCCCTCGCCATCCTAACCTCTTCACTTTGCCACTTCAACACCATTGGTTGCAAGATCATGTGCATTGTAGAGGGATCCCCTAAAATAATATTATTTCCCCAGCTCCTAAGATATTACTTCGGGAGAGAAAGCGAGGATTCGTTACTACTCCCCCCCCCCTCCAACTATACCTTTTTGGGAATTGCCGCCAAGTCACCGCAAAAATTGACACCGAGGCATGACGCTGAAGTAGAAGGCTACCGCCCCAAAGTCTCAATCTTCCCTCCCCCTCCCTCGGGTCGGGAGATTAATCAGCTATTTGTAGGTTCGCCGTGAACAGCTTTTATGGCTCCTGCCGCTGGTCGTCTCTCTGGCTCGCAGATCCCTGCCTTTGACACTTCCATACAAGGAGACGCTCACTTTGTCACGGACGAACTCCTGGAGAGGAGTTCGATTCAACGAAGCTCTCTCCCAAGAAGTGTGAGTGACGGTCGCAAGCCACGCAAGAGCTGGACATCACACCTGTATCTTTTGGTCAGGAAGAGAGTCTCGTGAGGCAACGTCACACTTTCTCAACTGCCTTCGGATAAAGGTCTGAAGAAGCAGTCCTCCAAAGTTCTTCTGGTGACCTCTTGAGAACAAGAGGCCCAATAGCTCGCTCAAGCCGAGTGTGGAGAAGCCATCTCCCCCCTCTTTCAAAGTTCGACCGGTAACCTTTTAGCGGGCCGAAAATCTAGACTAACCCGCGTTCCAACCTTTTCCTAAGATTTATAGACCTTGAGAACCCCGAGGAAGAATTGATACAATTTGATATACAGTCCTTGACTTTACAAAAAAAATACAGTTATATTTACATCTTATATTTACAAAAAAAATAGATAAACACAAGTGCACATTCACATAAATATTTTATACAATTGTAATTTTCCCAACCGAAGACAAAATAAAGTATGACGGGCACAGAGAACAAATGTCAACAACCCAACCATAATAGACACAACAAATCAATCACAACAAAAGGAGCACCCGAGCGAGAAGGGGCAGAGGGCTATTTCTTGGCCCTGGGGGGTGAGGGGGGGTGGTAGTAGCAGTCTTGTCAAATAAGAAGGGGCTCAGGCTCGTCAGCCAATGCAGGTAGGCAGTGCAGGTACCGCCCTCTGTTCCAGGGCTGGGCTGGGCGGAGCACTCGCCTCGAGGATTCTTCTTACAGTTCGTAAAAGCTTTCACTCTCTAAGCGAACATCCACGTGCACACGACAAATTCCCGTTTATAACTTTTATAATTCTAGATATTTACTGCTATGATTTATAACTAATTTAACAAAATATATCTATCGTTAAATTATGGCAAATTAATATCTTTTGTTAAAATAAATTTAGCAAAGAAACTATCTGAGAAAGAAAAAACCAATTTTAATACATGAAATCAATACATATATATATATATACAAAAAGAAAATAGAAAAAAAACTCATTCTTACTCACACACACATTCTTACAGAGGGAGGGAGAGGGTATTGGGTAAAAGGTGGCCCTTCACACACACTCGCATTCGCTCCACCACAACCTCTTAAGAACAAGAGGCCCTATAGCTCGCTCGATACAAGTTTGGAGAAGTCACCTTCTCCCCCTTCGAAGTTCGTCCGGTGACCTTTTGAGGACAAGAGGCCCGCAATTCGTAAGACATAAGTTTCGAGAAAGTAACTCCACCCGCTGCTGGTGTTTTTCTACCCCCGTGATTAATCGAGGTCACCAAGACCTCCCCCTAAGTTTACCCCGCTCTACTCTCGAGGGTTAAAGGAACTAAATCACACACTACTCTATATCTCCCTTTATAACTATTCATAACCGTGGTTATCTAATTAGTATTCGGAACCTATTTCCGTCCTATTCATGTACCTATATATATATATATATATATATATATATATATATCCATATTTATTGTTGTCTCTTTCATTTAATCTGTATTAAAAATCTATTTTTGTCGTTGTGTTGGTAATATTCCTTGGTCATGTAGCTGCAGCTATCTATTCAAATCGCACTCTTAGAACAATAACAGTTGTTGCCTTGCTTAGCCTACCTTAGAGCCTATGTACGCATATTTTTGTACACTTGGCCATACTCCGACTTGCATTTATATATGTATAACCTCCACAACCTTTTACCTTTCCTTATTTCAAATGTTTCTTAACAGATCTCTCCATAGAATGTTTCAGCTGGATTTGCCCTCATTGCTAATGCGCTTCAAAATTGCAATTCGTTGTTTATGTGAGGTGAAAAATGTACGGAACGCTACAAGGATTTCCTCTGCCATATTTCACTTCATCGTAAAGCTAAGATATTTTTCACACGATTTCTCGCCTCTTTCTCCTTTTTTCTCCCATACATAGCTTCTGTTTTCCAGAGAAATAAAGTGTATCTATTTTTAGTTGAAATAGAAATGGAGAAAAACGATTCTTTAGAAAGAAATGTCATTAAAAACAGAACTAAATATGAATATGAAAATTGAATCGAGGATCGACCCTATTTGAAATTTTTGTGTTCATTTAGAATATTTCCAAAAGATGACCAAAGATTTTATCCACTGGAAGACATTATTTAAACATTAGTTTTATAAAAAATAAATCAAAAAGCAAACAAGAATTCCTAGTCCAATGAAGTTTGATTTGTTACAATGAGATCAAAATTTCCAATCGATGTTTTTGTGATGTTAATTTCATAGATGAGAAGGTTTTATAGTAAGTCTCTATATGAAATTTAATTATTGTTTCGATTAAGCAAATTTATATAATTTTAAAATTTACTTGCTTAAGAGATGCCATTAACAACATTAAAAGTATCAGTAACAGTATCAGTATCAGTAAATTCTGATTGTTATATCTTTTTGCCTCCAATTTTGTTATGAATTATTCTGTTAATCGAAGTTCAATGCGAATAAAGAATGTTGTCTCCAAAATAATTATATATTTTTTAAAGGGCGTAGATTGGTCGTTAAAAGTAGACTCAAGAGTTAAAAGTATGAGTGAAGGATCGTTTCAGTGATTTTGGCCAATGGTTGAATCGTAAAT